>CM040122.1:409000971-409552454 GCA_022559845.1 Amorphophallus konjac | reverse complement strand
CTCGTGAGAAGCTCATATGGGAGTAAGCATGCCGGTGCACGAGTGAACATATACTCTTCAATGGTACTGAAGTGAGCCCGCCAGTCATCACGTTTCTTCAGCCAGTGAACGCGATTTGCTATACTACCACTAGAGCCTAACACATTGACCATATGGTGAAGCGGGCTTTGTTGGAAGAGTCTTGAAGTAGACGACATCCCCTCACGATGGTTAAATTTGAAATGCAAGTCAGTCCAGCAATTCAAAAGGAGTGCGCAACCAAAAGGAGGCTTACCCATACTGGAAGCCGTGAGTCCGCTATAGAGATAAGCAAGGATAGCCGGTCCCACTCTCTTTCCTTCCCAAATTCCACAGATGGCACTTAGCTAATCTTCCTCCACTATGTTGTCAGTATAAGGGAATAAGAGAGCACCCGCTAAGCAGATGGTGAATCCCTTCATAAGCCCTTCAATGCGATCATCATCACTTGTCAGCCTTTCAAGAGCATTTATGATCCAATCTGCAAGTTTTTGCAAATGGACTCCCTTCTGAGTCTGGACGCCCTTGATGGCTTCAGACGGCATGAAGCTTCTGAGCACCTCCTCGGAAGTCACCCTTTTTAGCATGTGCATAACCTTTACCTTGCCATTTCTCTGGAACTTCTTCACGCCAAGTAGAAGTTCTGCTTCTTCGAGAAGAATAGTTGCCTCGAAAGTGGGGAAGATGAATGTATGGGTTTGAGGGTGCCAAAGCTCTACCAGTGCACCCATAGCCGCCCAATCCATGTGAATCTCGTTGTAATGTTTGGCATGAGTTACGAGCTTTTGGAGATGCCACTTTCTGATGATGGCCCTCATGTTGATCGAGATGTTCGAAGTGAGTTTCGACAGCCATGGCAACCTTGAAAACTTCCTCGGGCCAGGAAAGAGTGGATATGGCTGGAAATAGAAAAGTGGAGAAGGCAAAAATGAGCGTAAGTCTTGCAGAAACACAAAGAAATGGTAACTCACCATTCGAGACTGGATTCTCCCGCTAAGATGCCCTTCGAAGTCAGTAAGCCGCTTGCACTCGTTGCTGGGCTTACTTTTCTTCACGAGACGGGAAGACTCGCCTTCCATCTCGAACTCTGATCTCCTCCTAAACTTCAACTTTCTTAACTCGCCCTTGAATGCATTTTCTTAAGGCCAAAGGGGCGATACTTATAGTGAGGAAAGGAATCTAGGAACAATGTTGGCAGTTTCGTTTTGTTGTGTGTGATAATTTGCTTGTATAGTTGTGATTTTGTTTTGTTATGTTAATTATCGAGTGGGGTACCACTGTCCCACCGACGCCCCACCTTGTCCCGCCTTGTCCCCTAATCATTCAATCATTGTGGTCACCCCTTATCATGCATTGTGTTGTATGATATTTACGCTATTAGAGCATGCCAAGGACCTTACGCCTTGGACAAATCCGGGATTTGAGTTCCCCTTCAACAAAAATAGTGATGATCCCGGAGGAGTTCAGGATGTACGGATAGGCCGTTAAGTTGTGATAGAATGGGGACGATGGTTCCGTTCGATGAGTCGATACGTGGATAAACGGGCCCCGACTCAGTATCAGCTCATTGAATCGATATCCTGACCCACTCTCCACAGCTTAACAATATTATCCTTGGCTAGTTTCTATTTTAGTTTGTTTTATTTTTCTTTTAAACCCAGCATACATTCATGTAGGAGTTTGAGTTCATTGTGGAAAATCATTCACTTACTTTGATTGTGTGAGCCACTGTGCTTAATTGCTTAAATATGGGATATTCCATTCTGAGTCAAGTACTGAGTTTCCCCGAGGTTGCCTTCGGACGTTTCTCTGGATGAAACCATTGTTTGGATTTGTCTCCAATCATCCGTTTATTCCCCTCGGACCCACCTTGGTTGTAGCACGTCCACAATGGCCTGTAACCGCTCCCCAATGGTGAAACCTGAGGTTTACGACCCAGGTACTTCCGCGCCGTGAAGTTGGTCCTTTTAGTTTATTTGTGCCCCATTGCACGCAATGTCCTTCCTTGTTTACCATCCAAACAATCATGGATTTCGGAGACCCTTCCTCAAGGTTGCTTCGTGAAACTCGGGAAAGATTCCCATCGCGTGATGTTAGAAGCGTGTCTCATCACACCTTGGCATCGACTTTTCAGTCCACTCCATTTCATTCCAATACACTTCGTTTCATTCCATTACACGCCCTTCCCCTACAAAGTGGATGCCAAGGCGGGGCAGCTGTAGACACGCCATTTCTGACGTTACGATGAGTAAATCCCATATTATACCGTAATGTCTTGAAGTGGCTTACATTTTCTTTTATTTGAGTGATTTCTGTAATTCTGGTTAAATTGCATTTATTTTGTGAGAGGGAGAAAATTAAAATACATATATATATAAATAAATAAAAGAGAAAATGAAATTCAAAAATGTGTATAATTATGTTTACATAAAAAATATGTAGTTGATCTTCTTTAATAATAAATTTATTTTTGTAAATATATATATATAATTGATAAAAAACATATTTATTAAAAGGTAAAAGATATGATAATTATAAAAAAACAATAAACAAAAAAAGCAAACAAAAATAAATAAAACAAACAAAATAATAAAAATAATAATATTATATATATATATATATATCTTTTCCTCAAGTCCCTTTCTTTATTTCTATTCCCTTCCCTCTCTCTCACGTAATCTCCTCCTCTCCGTCTCTTTCTTTCCCTCTCACCTCACTGCACACACCCTTCTTCCCCACGGTATACACACACACTCCCCCACTCTCTATCACTCTCCCTGTTCTCTCCCCGGCTCTCACGGCGGCCAAAACCCATTCCCACCTCCGATCTCCCCAACCACAACCGGACTCTCTCGACTCTCTCATTCTCTCTTTAGCCTTTCCCCACTCCATTCTCTCCCGTAAAAAGCTCACCCATTCCACGCTCTCATTTCTCTTCCCTCCGCAACCACCTCTGCAGGCCACCACTCTTCACAGCCGTTCTCCACCCCTCTCCACTCCCCCGTCGCCCACGGCATCCCCTCCCTTCACACTCCTCTCCTCTCTTTACCATTGCCCACACGACCTCCGTCTCCCTTCTCTCCTCACCATCTTCACCCTTACGCTAACACGTTCAGACCCCTCACTGCGAACCCCGTCCGCCGTGAACGTCCGCAACACCACCGGCACACGACGCCGCCAACTCGGGCTGCCCATCCCCCCACTGCATCATACGGGGCCATCATCGTTGCCGTCGCCCTGTCGTCATCCGGCCATCTCCACTGCGACTGACGCCCTCCACCTGTACGCGAACCTGCTGTCCGCTTCGCCACTGCCACCGTCGACCGTCGCCGCAGCACTAACGTCGTCGTCCACCCACACTACAGCCACCTCCAAGCCCGCTCCACGCCACCGACAGCACGCTGTCGTTAACCCCTGCATGCCCACGACTGCCGCGACTCCTCCATGACCGTTCGCGAGCCCGTCTTCGCCATCCACCGTCGACAACGCATGCATGACGACGCCTCCACTTCCGGATCACCGCCGCGACTACTGACTCCGGACGCTGCCATTTGCCGTCATCTACCTCTCCCTCGCATGCAACCACAAGACTGTTGAGCCACGATGCCTGCCGCTGCACCATGACGCCGTGAAGCCACGGCGGGCGAGCATCTTCATGCCGTCGACCGTCTCCTGGGGCTCCCCAGTGGCGACCCTGCGTTCTCCACTGATGGCACAGCCATCGTCGTCCGTCGTCCCTCCACCGGCCGACGGCATCACCGCCCGTCCGTGAGCCCCATCTCCACCAACGTCGCCGTCATTCTTCGCCCCAGCACCCGCTGCCGCGCTCGGCTGCACCGCCGCCCTCCTCATGCCCTCACCATCGTCCACCTCCCAGCGACCCTCCCTTGTCCAGCCGTGACCCCCCCCTCTCCGGCCACCTCCACCATTACTGCACCCCCGCTGCCGCACCGACGCCCACGTTTGCACCCGCCTCCCTGTCGCATGCACCGTCCGCAGCACTCCCGTCAGCCGTGAAGCCAACCGGCCACATCCGTCGTCAAGCCCGCCGCGCCCGGGAGCTCGCCACCGTCGTCCACCTCCCTGCACGCTCTCCGGACGCCCACGGCAGACCCCCTTCGTGGCTTGCACCACCACGACCGCCACTCCGCCGTCTGCCTCTTTCCTCGTCGCCATCTCTCTCGTTCCCCCCCTCTCTCTATCTCTCATTCTCTCTCGCGTCCCTCTGTCCCTCTCTCCCGTCGGCCTCACTCTTTCTCTTTCTCTTTCTATCTCTCCCCCTCCCGTTTTCTCCCTCTCTCTCTCTCTCTCTCTCTCTCTTGCGGCACTCCCGTGATCTCTCTCTCTTTCTCCCTCCCTCACAGCTCTCTCTCCCTCTCATCTCTCTCTATTCTTCTCTCTCTCTCCCCCCTCGCCGTTCCTCTCTCTTTCCCTCTCTGCATCTCCCTCTCCCATCTCTCTTTTTCTCTCTTCTCACCGCGCCCCCCCTCTCTCTCTCTTCTCTCTCTCGATCTCTCCCCCCTCTCTCCGTCTCTCTCTCTCTCTCTCTCTTTCTTTAATTTTTTTTATTCTCTCTTCTCTTCTCTCTCTGGCCTTCTCACTCCCTCTCGTTCTCTCTCTTCTCTCTCACTCGCCTCCCTCTCTCTCTCTCTCTCTCTCGATCTTTCCCCCTCTCCCATTTTTTATTTTTTTAATCCTCTCTCTTACCCTCTCTCCCCCTCTCGATCTCTCTCTCTCTCTTATTTTTTTTTCATTTTTTTAATCATCTCCCCCACCCTCTTTCTCTCTCTTTCGTCCTCTCTCCCTCTCTCCCGCCGTGTCTCTCTCACCCTCTCTCCTTTTTCATTTTTTTATTTATTTTATCCCTCTCTCTCTCTTATTCTCTCTCTCTCTCTCGCTCTCACACGCCCCCCCTCCGTCCCTCTCTCTCTCTCATCCCCTCTCTTGCCCTCTCTCTTTCTTTCTTTCCCCTATATATATATATATATATTATACATGTATATATATATATATTATACATATACATAATACATATATATATATAGATATCATATATACATATATATATATCACATATGTATATATATCTCATCCCTTTTCTTCTAAAAACAAAGTCTTAAAAATAAATAAATAAAAAAGGGAGTTTTCTCTCTCCCTTTCTCGCCTTCTTCCTCAAATTTTCGTTCTTTTATTTCGATCAGTTTACATATATGTTTATATATGTTTGTATTTACGTATATGTTAAATATTTTTAATATGGCTATGTAATGTTTATACAAATATATTTATCATTCATATGTATATGTTAGTGTGTGTGTTATTATGTTCGGCCTAATCAGTTTCTGAAGTCCATTTTGAAATCCTTCGGCCGTGCTGTGCTCGTGATATTGAAGCCCTTCCCAAAGCTCGTCGCTGGCCTCCCCCGATAAGCTTTTCTCCCCTCTCTTATTTTTATTTGCTCAGTTAATCACATTGCATGCATCATTTAGCATATGCGCCATGCCTTTCTCTTCGAGAGGGCCTCCCTTGTGAGTGTCTTTGTATTTGCGCATTTCATCATGTCATTCTCCTACCCTTTTAATTCTAAAGGGGTTTTAAACACACCAACCAGGTACGTGTTCGTTTATGTTATTTACAGTTTCATTACCTAAGGATTGGTACTACACCACCGTCGTTCTCACCAACCAGTTTTCCTCTGTTTGTTCTTTGTGTAAGGGTAACCAGTTAAAGGCCCTCTTCTTCGGTCTGTCGAAAGAAGAGGAAGAAGGAACCCACGCAATTCCCACGTCAAAGGTAAAAGCGATCAATTCACTCGGGACCCTCGGTCCCTGGCGATCACAAAACTCCTAATGCGCGCTCCATTTTGATCATCTTTCTTTTAATAACACCTGCGGAGAGTTGCTTCCCGCAGCGGTTATCTTCTTCTGTTTCCGGCCTCACCCGCGCGGAGGATTATTCCCCGCGGCGGTTTCTGTGATTTACTTTCTGTATATCTAATTCCTAACTGGTGCGGTGGGTCACCTCCCGCGACCGTTTCCATTTCAGCATTTTATTTTCTGCACTTTACTTTCTAACTCCTAACTATTTAATTTCAGCATTCCCCTATCATCGCTTTAAAATCCCGTGGAGATCAACATCTCGCGGCGGTTTATTTGATCCCTTTTCCTTTCCTGTCACATATACTTATATTATAGTAAAGACCCCTCAGAGGCCACAGTCTCGTGGTGGTTTATATATATATATATATATATATATATATATATATATATATATATTATTTATATTATTTATGTCACATTAAAGACCCCTCAGAGGCCACAGTCTCGTGGTGGTTTATATATATATATATATATATATATATATATATATATATATATATATATATTATTTATATTATTTATGTCACATTAAAGACCCCTCAGAGGCCACAGTCTCGTGGTGGTTTATATATATATATATATATATATATTATTTATATTATTTATGTCACATTAAAGACCCCTCAGAGGCCACAGTCTCGTGGTGGTTTATATATATATATATTATTTATATTATTTATGTCACATTAAAGACCCCTCAGAGGCCAAAGTCTCGTGGTGGTTTCTATATATACATACATACATATATATATATATATTATTTATATTATTTATATTATTTATGTCGTATTGAAAACCCCGCAGAGGCCACAGTCTCGTGGTGGTTTCTATATATATATATATGTATATATATATATATATACTTATACTTATTATTTATGTCACAGTAAAAATCCCGCAGAGGCCACAGTCTCGTGGTGGTTTATATATTTTTATACTTATTATCTATGTTGCATTAAAAACCCCGCAGATGCCAATGTCTCGTGGTGGTTTATATATATACTTATATGTATTATTTATGTTGCATTAAAAACCCCGCAGAGGCCAATGTCTCGTGGTGGTTTATATATATACTTATATGTATTATTTATGTTGCATTAAAAAATCCCGTAAGGCCAATGTCTCGCGGTGATTTCCATATGTACATATATTAATTACTGCTCATATTGCAATATTGTTGTTAAAACCCCGCAAAGACCAATGTCCTGCGGTGGTGTGCTTTTATTCATATTGTTCTTGTAACTGTCCAAGGAGTGATATATCGTTGCAATTTCTGAGTCCACGTGTCTTTCCGTCTGTCAATTTCTATTACGTAGAGTCCCAGGACTCGAATTCGGTATCTGAAAAGCTGCTCTCGGAACGGTAGGTCACGCCTACCGGGAAGGGGTTCAGTTTGCGCGAGAGGGTCTTCGGACCCCTATCTCCGCCACGTACCGGAGTTCGGCCAGTCTAAATTCTCTCTGTCTCAACTAGAGTGTCATCTGTAGGTTGTGCTTGTCCACCGTTCTTTCATATCCCCTATAGCGCGCGTTTCTATTATTTTGTCCTCATTTCTTTCACCCTTTATTACTCGGAGAGGGAGAAACCCCATCTCTCTCTCTCAGTCCACCACGTGACGCGTTCACAGCCGCCAGGTCTGACCTTGCCCGAGCTGAGGAGGTAGTCGAGAAGGAAGGCGAGGCACTTGCCGTCGCCCAGGCCGAGACGTCATCCGTGGAGACCGAGCTCGCCCGACTCGAAGAACGGAGGGGCCGACTGCGCGACATAACAAACTTTCCTTGCGTCGGAATCCTCCCTCTTGAAGACATCTTCAGGGGCGTCGATTGAGTGTGGCACCCCCTAGCTCCCCTCTTTTTTTTTATTCTTTTTGGAATGTAACACAGGGGTATGCCCCGAAGCACATGTCATTTAATCCTTTTTGAATGGAACATAACATTTACAATTTCCCGTGTCCTTTCAGTGTGTGTGGCATTCGCTCTAGGGGGATCTCTCTTTTTTTTCTTTTTTCTTTTTTCTTCTTCCTCTGCTCTCCTTTCTTTCTCTTCTTCCTTTTTATCATTTTTGTCGGCACACACCGGTAGAGTGTAAGTCCTTGCGGTAGTCCGCTCTCGGGGAACCAGGTAGGGATCCATGTGGGGCACGGGAGAGTGCTCGCTCTCCCAGGGGGAGAAGAAGGGGACCACTCCACCATGCCAAACGGGTGGACCACCGGTCTCTCCCAATGTCGGAATTGTGCACTGGCCTCAGGCGGAGGAGACTGGGCCTCTCATTGCTCGGAGGGGTGGCGAACGGAAATTTGCTTAACCAACGACCCGGATGGGAGGTCCAAACCAAAGGGAATATTCACCGCCCGAAGGAGACGGAGAGAAGAGTTTGTTTAGTCGATGGCCCGGACGGGAGGTCCAAACCCAAGGGAATATTCACCGCCCGAAGGAGACGGAGAGAAGAGTTTATTTAGTCAATGGCCCGGACGGGAGGTCCAAGCCAAAGGGATACCCACCGCCCGGGGAGGACGGAGAGAAGAGTTTGTTTAGTCAATGACCTGGACGGGAGGTCCAAGCCAAAAGAATATTCACCGCCCGGGGAGGACGGAGAGAAGAGTTTGTTTAGTCAATGACCTGGACCGGAGGTCCAAGCCAAAGGGATACTCACCGCCCGGGGAGGACGGAGAGAAGAGTTTGTTTAGTCAAAGGCCCGGACGGGAGGTCCAAACCAAAGGGAATATTCACCGCCCGAAGGAGACGGAGAGAAGAGTTTGTTTAGTTCTTGGCATCTCTGCTGATACGGGGCGATGGTTCGAAATGAGGGGAACCGTCTCCTCCTTTTCCCTTTTCTTCTCTTTTTTTCTCTCTTTTTTTTCTTCTTTCTCTTCTCTTCTTCTTTTTTTTCTTTTTTCTTTTTTTTCTTGCTTCCTTATTTTTTCCTTTTTTTTCTTTTTCTCTCTCTTTTTTCTCTCTTCTTTTTTCCTTTTTTTTTTCTTTTCCCTCTCCTTTTCGAAGACGTGGATAGCGATCAAGTCGTTCGGGCAGTAATCGTGCAAATTTGCCTAAAATCGAGCGCATGATAATATTATTGATTGAATGGGGGTGCTGGAACATGATACAACCTCAAGCGTCTCCCATTAAGAGGCGAGAATTTAACTTCCCCGCGGTGGTTGACAATTACATAAGCTCCAGCCTCATAGACTTTTTGGACTACGTAGGGTCCGAGCCAATTTTCTTTCAGCTTACCCTTGGGGTTGGCAGCCATGACATCTCTTCTCTTGACCATGACAAGGTCACCTTTCTTGAATTCGCGTCCCTTGACAAGCTGGTCAAAGACACGCGCTATCCGGGCCTGGTAGATCTGAATGTTCTGTTGGGCCTGAAGCCGCTTCCCCTCCAAACTGGAGAGCTCCTCGAGCCTTCGCTCGGCGTTGATCTGCCCTTCACGGACAAGGCCGTGCTGAATGGCGACCCTGAGGGAAGGTATCCCCAATTCAATGGGGACAATTGCCTCAGAACCGTATACTAGAGAGAAAGGTGAGCAGCCTGTCGGGGTTTTGTATATGGTCCGGAATGCCCATAGCGCCTCGTACATCTTCTCCTCCCAGTCCCTTTTGTTAGAGCTAACGATCTTGGCCAGGATGGTGCATAGTGTTTTATTAAAAGCTTCGGCTAGACAATTAGCCTGTGGATTGTAAGGTGTCGATGTTCTCCAGTCAATTTTGTACTTTTTCGCCCGCCGGTAGACCGTCTGGTTACGAAAGTGGCTACCGTTGTCTGAGACGACCCGGTCAGGCGTGCCAAATCGGAATATGATGTTACGGCGAACAAATCTGGCCACGATCTCCCCGGTGACCTCCCTTAGGGCGACAGCCTATGCCCAACGGGAGAAATAATCCGTTGCCGCCAAAATGTACTTACAGCCGGCGGATGACGCGGGTAAGGGACCCACGACGTCTGTTCCCCATTGGGCAAACGGCCAACTGGGCACCGTTGGATGCAGCTGCACGGGCGGTCTTCTGGGTATGGTGGCATGCTCCTGACACTTCTGACACGACTTAGCATATTTGCAGCAGTCGTCGAACATTACCGACCAATAGTAGCCGAGCTTCTTTATTTAAATCTTCATTTTCGGTCCTACCTGGTGTGCACCAGCTGTCCCAGCATGGACTTCCTTCATGACCCTCCAAGCTTCTTCAATAGATAAACATCGGAGGAGTAATTTCTGTTTGGCGTCGGCCACAATTCGGAATAATATTCCGTTTCGGAACTCATAAGAGTCCTTGGTTCTAATTAGCTTGATCTTCTCTTCTCTCTGCTTGGGCAGTTGCCAGTATTTGAACCACCGCATCAGAGGGTCTCTCCAGTCAGGGAGGCTGGCAACTTCTGCTACAGCGACCTCCATCTCTTCTTCTTCTAGGTCTTCTCCTATCATGCTGGGTACCTGGTGCTGATTTATCACTTGGATGTTGAGAGATCCACCTGGCGGCACTGCCAAAGAGCTTGCTAGCTTTGCTAGGGCGTCGGCCTGTGCATTATCTCCTCTGGCGACATGGCATATTTCAAGGAGATAGAATCGCTCTATGAGCGCCTTTGCCTTGGTATAGTAAGGGAGCAACTCGGGTTTCCGGACATCAAACTGCCCCTGGACTTGCTTGACGACCAGCAGCGAGTCGCCGAATACTTGGAGCATTTTGATCTCCATTTGGAGGGCCACTTGGAGGCCAATGATCAGAGCTTCATATTCTACTTCATTATTTGTGCAGGGCTTGCTGATGCAGCATGAAGTGTGCACCACCTCCCCCTCTGGAGATTTGAGGACGATGTCGGCTCCGGCCCGTATCTTGGTGCGTCCGGACGGGGTTGCTTCTGTCCTTGAGGCCCCGTCAAAGTATAATTGCCAAATGGCTCGTTGAATCTGGTCCACCTCTAGTGTTTCATCTTCGGGTAGCTCATGTAAGGTTTCGCACAGCACTATCGGCCAACATAGCGAATAACAAAATTTTATTTAGCCCGATCCCGGTGCTATGGAATCCTAGATCTGTGCTCTAATTGGTGTTTTAATTGCCCAAACCCCCTAATTATGGGTTACGTATTTATACCTTGCGCAGAACGACGTTGTCCGTAAAGCCCGATACAGAATACCGAGCCGCACATATGTACGGCCTCTAGAGCAGATCCACACAGACCCTTGCGTAGCAACGGTACCCCCGGCACGGACCTTCCCCGACCCTTTCACCTTCTGGAGAGAGAGAGCAAGAGGAAGGAAGGGGGGAAGGAGCTACTCCTTTCCCTTAAGCCTAAATGCTTGATTAGCATCAAGGGAAGTTCGAATGAGCTCACGTAGGTGCCATATATATAGAATTTGTACCTTTTCTAAAGACCTCCAAAGGACTAAAATTGTATATATGACCGTTCCATTATTATACATATGTATTAAGCCCCATTTACACTCCTTTCCAAAAGTAATTAATACATACACTTGTACAATAATATTCCGTCACCCAAGAATCCATTGTGTGTGATCCTCTAGGCCCTTAGTCACTCTAGTTTAAGGCCCATTAACTTCTAATTACCAATTAGAAGTAAATTAAACGTATTCTTCGCTTCTACCAGAGCCGAAGAATAGTTTAATTTATTCCGAACCTTTGATCACGTTGGGTCAAGCAAATCCACGTGATCCTAGAGGATGCCAGGTTTAAATCAACCTGTCTGGTACCTGTAAGTCCACAGTTACCGCATCGATATAATCCCTCGCTCCTTCTATGAGTCTGGTACGATCGAGGGTATGGTTTCTGTCAAACCCCATGATCGTGCCATTTGACTATGACCTCCTTAAAGTGTATGACGTCCGTTCTAAAAGAACTCACACGACCCTGGCCAGGGATTTAACAGAGCGTCAATGTCATGCCCCATTAACTGTCTGATATATACCCGATAGTGAGCGATCCCCTCTTGACCATTGACGATCTTCACACGTATCCTAGAGTGGTTAATGACTCGGCAACTCATGACTTAAGGTTAAAGTCACTTAGTCAAGTAATTAAACCATTCCAGTCCTCGTGTAAGATCAGATCAATGTCTCAGGTCAAAGGACCAACGATGCTACTGAGACAGTTGGATCTTCAGTTGACATTAGGTATAATCAACCATCTGAAGAACCAATAGCGGATCAGTTTAGTGTACATCCTCCAAGGACATACACCTACACATATGTGTTGGTGTCCCGCACCAATGACCATGAGACTGGTCACTGACACATCATGTGTACTGGTTTAATAGGTAATCAAAGTCCCCGAGTGATTACCCTCCAACCAGGAACAGTTAATGATATGTGTTCATGTAAAGTCAGTCTCATAATCGAGATCTCATCTCGAGTTGACTTTACAACCACATATCTTAGAGACAACGTAAAGTAACACAATCGCATATTTACGCTCAAATACCACTTTATTAATAATGAACAAGATCGCACATATATCGGGTCTACCCGACCCAAAATTGGCCTGTTGCACACCAACACTAACAATCTCCCACTTGAACTACAGCCAATTGCCCACAACTTTGAGGCCCATCTTATCCCGATGACGCTCAAATACAGTCTGTGTCAAAGGCTTAGTTAGTGGATCTACTATGTTATCTTCTGATGGTACACGCTCTACCATCACATCTCCTCGATCAACAATCTCCCGAATAAGGTGGAAGCGCCTGAGAATATGCTTCGACCTTTGGTGAGATCTCGGTTCCTTCGCCTGGGCGATGGCCCCATTATTATCACAAAATAATGGGATGTTAGCTGATATCTAGGGAACTACGCCAAGTTCTAAGATGAATTTCTTCATCCAGACGGCTTCCTTAGCAGCTTCAGCTGCAGTAATACATTCTGCCTCAGTCTTCGAGTCTGCAGTCGTATCTTGCTTGGAGCTTCTCCAACTGACTGCCCCTCCATTAAACATGAATACAAACCCAGACATGAATTTACAGTCATCTGGATCTGACTGGAAACTAGAGTCTGTGTAAGCTCTAAGCTGTAGGTCCTCTCCTCCATAAAGTAGAAAAAGATCCTTAGCCCTTCGCAGGTACTTAAGGATGCCCTTTACTGCCTTCTAGTGCTCTTCGCCTGGATTTGCTTGATATCTACTGACAATGCTTAAAGCATTGGCAACATCAGGCCGTGTACATAGCATTACATACATGATTGATTCTATCGCCGAAGCATAGGGTACTTTATTCATGTGTGCCACCTCCTCAGAAGTTTTAAGACTCATCCCCTTGGATAGGCAAATTCCATGTCCCATGGGAATAAGACATCTCTTGGAATTTTTCATCTTAAACCTTTTGAGGATAGTGTCTATGTACGTGGATTGGGATAATCCTAGCATCCTTTTAGATCTATCTCGATAGATCTTTATGCCCAGCACATAGGATGCTTATCCCAAATCCTTCATGGAGAAGGTCTTGGATAACCAAGACTTAGTTGACGTCAACATCCCTACATCATTCCCAATGAGTAAGATGTCATCAACATAAAGGACCAAGAAGGTCACAGAGCTCCCACTGACCTTCTTGTAAACACAGGGTTCATCTTCATTCCAAATGAAGTTGAAAGATTTGACAGCCTCGTCAAATCTTAAGTTCCAGCTTCTAGATGCCTGCTTTAATCCATAAATGGACCTTTGAAGCTTGCATACCTTATTATGATGTAGTTTGGAGGTGAATCATTCAGGCTGTACCATGTACGCCTCTTCTGCCAGATTTTCATTAAGAAAAGATGTCTTCACATCCATTTGCCAGATCTCATAATCCAGGTATGCAGCAATGGCAAGGAGAATTCTGATTGACTTAACCATGGCTACCGGCGAAAAAGTCTCGTCATAGTCAATGCCTTGCCTTTGACGATATCTTTTCGCCACTAGTCTAGCCTTGTTTGTGTCAACATGTCCATCTGCACCGATTTTCCTTTTGAAAATACATTTGCAGCCGATAGGGACCTTCCCTTCAGGTACATCAACTAAGTTCCAAACTTTGTTGGTGTACATGGACTGGATCTCTGAATCCATCGTCTCTTGCCATTTTTCGGAGTCTACACTACGGATCGCCTCCTGGTAGGACTGAGGATAATCCTCATCGATACATACCTTAGAGGACCCCTCTGAGACATGTCCAACATTTCTCTCAGGTTCTCTTGGTAGTCTACCAGATCTCCGTAGTGTCAGTGTTTCACTTTGAATAGGATCAACCGATACAGTCTCATCTAATGAGCTTGTGTCTATAGGTTGTGGTTCTTGGACCTCATCCAATTCCATCTGGCTCCCACTATTTTTCTGGAGTAGATATTCTCTTTTCAGAAATACAGCTCTCTTGTCCACTAAGACCCTTTACTCAGAAGGGTGATAGAAATAATATCCAAATGTCTCCTTTGGATATCCCACAAACCTACACTTATCGGTTCTCGACTCAAGCTTGTCACTATCGTTCTTCTTTACATGAGCAGGACACCCCCAAATTTTAATGTGATTAAAATTTGGTTTCCTGCCCTTCCATATCTCATATGGTATAGAAGGAACTGATTTACTTGAGATCCTATTCAATAAATAAGTCGCAGTCTCTAATGCATAGACCCATAGAGACAAGGGTAGTCCTAACATAGACATCTGATAACGTAAAAGTTCGTCGTTTAAAACACGCGCGCTAACAATCTTAAAATCGAACTCGCACAAAATGATCAAAAGAGAACGTAGTACTATGTCAAGCACGGGTCGAATCCACAGGGAAGAAGAGATTTTTAGAGTTAAAAACCTTAGAGCCCTTTGAAAAACACTCGTGATTTGGATTTGCTTAAAGAAAATAGTGAAATGATGAACAAATCGAACACTTAATTGAAAATACCATGACTATGCGCTTATGCTATAGAAAATAATTGCATGAAGTGGAAAGAAGATATAGAAGAAAGAGATAGAGAGGGAAGAAGAGAAAGAACTAGATCAAGAGAACAACTCCTTTCATTAACTTAAAAGAAAGAGTACATGAAATGTGAAACAAGTTTATACTAATGACACAATGAGATTACAATGAAGTGAAATATCACAAAAGTAATAACACAAGAAAAGCCTGGAGTTTGGAGATGGTATCAGCAATGGTGATGATAGCGCCGTCCTCTCTTGGCCTTGGATCACGAACAACCTTGTGGAAGATGTCATCTACGTCGGGAGGAAGTTGCCTTCGTCGTTGAAGCAGTCTTTGGAGGGTGAATAAATGGGAGAAACCGGAGGCCTAAGGTTGGGAGAGAAAGAGGGAGAGTGAAAGATTGCCAAAAGAAAAGAACTCTCTTTCTCCTCCTTGTCATGGGCTATTTATAGGAAACGTTAGGTAGATGGAGGGTGGAGATTGTATCAAAAGGAGATGGATGGCTGAGATTCAAGTAGAATATGATGCATGGGGAAGAGAAAAAGTAGGTGGGCACCCCCTTTCTTAGACTTTAGGCACCCCATTTCCCAAGGCTCATCATGTCTCTCCTTTATTTCAAACTTTGAATGTCCTTTTCCTCCTTTTCAAACTTAAACTTTGGATTCTTCCTTTTCAAACTTTAAATTCAAAATTTTGAACATTCCTTTCCCTCCAACTAAAATATTTTGAATTCTTTATTTGACTTGGTCAAAATGGTGATGACCCTTTTGTCCCCGGCTTCTTTTGTAATTACCTTCGGTGTCCTACACACACACACAATTACACTTTAGTCCATAAAAATTATCACAATGTGCACATCAATCTCAAATGCTCATAGTTATGCAATGGAGAATTAATGCTCATGGCCCTCAACTTCAAATTATTAGATAAAATTATCAAATTAATCAATTTACGTGAAAGCTCCAATTTAAATGCGGAGTTGAGGTTACTTATGAAATATGCATAATTACCTAATTATATGCACATAAAATGGTGTTTATGCGATGTATTATCATAAGAAATGGAGACTTATCACACCCCCTAACTTGAACATTGCTAGTCCCTTAGCAATGTAAACAATTATAAAATTAGGACTAGTAAATACTCATGTGTCACAGATCATGGCAAGAACATTATGCATAATGATTTAGACTTTGGAGTATTACAAGTTCAAGTAGTATGCATTTGGTATAAATTTCATCAGTCCATGTGTTTAGACCTTTCCTCAGGATACACTCAAAATTAAATATCTCTTTGTGTATGAGTGATATAACTTGACTAGTAACTTTCAAACAATCTAGATGAATGAGTCTTCTATCTTTCACTTAAAGATGATTTTCAATTCTGCCCACCTCTTGAATTGAGCTTCTCGAATTACAGGTAGCTTCACTCTGCCAGTTTATACTTCTTTTTTTTTCTTTTTTCTTTTTTCTTTTTTTTTGACACACGGTGCTGCACATCCCTTCGCCGTTTGACGCGAACCTCAACTCTTGCCTTAGGAGAAGCAGGCCCGGTTACTAAGTTCAGGGGCATTTTCCATGTGTGTTTTTTTTTGCAGGTAACTTTTTCCTCACGATTATGTTCAACGAATGGGCATAATATTCATCACCACCTAAGTGTCAAGTAAAATTCCCATCATCCTAATGTTTGTCATCTACCGATCTTGTTATTGTGTAATTGTGTGCAAGTTCAATAGAATTTTCAGGTGTATTCTGAGGAAAAGGCTAAAGACATAACCAATTAATTCATCCCTTTAATTTACAACTTTCACATGTAAGACTCTAAGTCCTATCATTCTAAGAAAAGTTTCTCATCATGAAATATGAACATGAAACATGTGTTAGAGGTGTGATGAAAGGTTGCAATTATTTTGAAGAAATTCGAGCTCAAGCTACCCCCAACTTAGATGACATTGTCCCTAATGGCATGAGTAAGATATAGAAATGAAATAAAGCCATAAAAAGTAGAGGGAAGGATAGATACGACCTGAGAGAGAGATGTCGTCATCAAAGAAATATTGCTCCATGCTCCATGCTCCTTAGATAAAAGAAGAAAATCAATCAAAATTTTTTTTTTGAAAAGAGACAGGATAATTGGGTTGCCTCCCAAGAAGCGCTAAGTTTAACGTCTTTAGCCAGACACATTATAGCTCACAATGGGTCACTCAGCCTGAGAGAGTCCTCCTGCAGCATTGGAAGATTTTCAATGTAAGGTTTCGAACGTTGACCATTGATAGTGAAAGTTTGACCAGTTTTAGGATCACGAATTGTTACTGCACCATGGTCAAATATTTTAATTACCACATATGGTCCATCCCATCGAGATTTCAATTTGCCGGGGAATAATCGCAGCCTAGAGTTAAAAAGCCAGACCTTTTGGTTGATTTGAAAAGTTTTGCGTGAAATGTGTTTATCATGGAATGCTTTTGTCTGGGCTTTATAAATCCTAGAGTTCTCATAAGCTTCATTGCGAAGTTCCTCTAACTCATTCAGTTGAAGGGCTCTATGGGAACTAGCCTGTGCTAAATCAAGATTGAATTGTTTGATTGTCCAATAGGCCCTATGTTCCAATTCGACTGGCAAATGACATGGCTTTCCAAAAATAAGCCTATAAGGGGACATGCCAATGGGAGTTTTGTAGGCTGTCCGATAGGCCCATAAAGCATCATCTAATCTTTCTGACCAATCTTTCCTATCGGGCCGGACAGACTTTTACAAAATGTTCTTGATCTCCCTATTAGAAACCTCCACCTGGCCACTAGTCTGGGGATGATAGAGGGTAGCAATCTTATGTGTTATCCCATACTTCCGAAGCAAAGCCCGGAATTGAGAATGGATGAAATGTGAACCCCCATCACTAATGATAGCCCTGTGACACCCAAATCGAGAGAAAATATTCTTGCGAATAAATTTCATGACAATTTTGTGATCATTAGTCCTTGTGGCTATAGCTTCTATCCACTTAGACACGTAATCCACCGCCATCAAAATGTACTCATGTCCAAAAGATGATGGAAACGGTCTCATGAAGTCAATTCCCCATACATCAAAAATTTCCACAACTAGGATAGGGTTTAAAGGCATCATGTCCCTACGTGACATGTTTCCCATAGCCTGATAGCGCTCACAAGATTTGTAAAATTCGAATGCATCTTTGAATACTGTGGGCCAGTAGAACCCACTCTGCAAAACTTTGGCTGCCGTTTTCTTACTTGAAAAATGCCCCCCACAAGCTAAGGTGTGGCAAAATGTCAGAATGCTTTGTTGCTCACCTTCAGGGACACACCTCCGAATGATTTGGTCTGGTCCTAAATGGAATAGCTCAGGGTCTTCCCAAAAGAAGTATTTGAGCTTAGCAAAGAAGCGGTCTTTTTCTTGTTTGGACCAACCTTCAGGAATTTTTTTCACGGCTAAGTAATTGACAATGTGTGCATACCATGAGGGTGGAATGTGAGATACACTAAGGAGGTGTTCATCTGGAAATGAGTCCTGTAAGGGTGTGGTGTCTGATGTGATAATTCGGGACAAGTGATCTGCAACAACATTTTCACTTCCTTTTTTATCCCGAATTTCTAAATCAAATTCTTGTAATAAAAGGATCCATCTAATCAATCTTGGTTTGACATCTTTTTTAGACAGCAGGTGTCTGAGAGCTGAGTGGTCAGAGAACACAATGACTTTGGCCCCTAGCAGATAGGACCGAAACTTTTCAAGGGCAAAGACAACAGCAAGTAACTCCTTTTCTGTTGGGGTGTACCTAAGTTGGGCATCAGCGAGTGTGCGACTCGCATAGTAAATCACCACAGGCTTTTTATCTACCCTTTGCCCCAAAACAGCACCTAAAGCATAATCCGAGGCATCACACATAATTTCAAAAGGTAATGACCAATTAGGAGTTTGCAAGATTGGGGCATTGGTCAATGCCATTTTCAATGATTCAAAAGCCTCAAGACATGATTGGTCAAGATGGAATGAGACTTCCTTAGCCAGCAGATTAGTGAGAGGTCTAGCAACTTTGGAGAAATCTTGAATAAACCGGTGATAGAAACCGGCATGACCTAAAAAGGAACGGATTTGTTTCACTGAGATGGGTGGTGGTAGTTTGGCAATAAGCTCAACCTTGGCTTTATCCACCTCAATCCCTCTTGCTGACACTATATGTCCCAGAACGATGTCCTCTTTAACCATGAAATGACTCTTTTCCCAACTGAGGACAAGATTAGTGTCTATGCATCTCTTCATGACTTTGGCTAAGTGATCTAGATAAGAATAAAATGTGTCCCCAAAAATGGAGAAATCGTCCATGAAAACCTCTAAAAAGTTATCCACCATGTCAGAAAAAATAGCTAACATGCATCTTTGAAATGTGGCGGGAGCATTACATAGTCCAAAGGGCATTCTTCAAAAAGCAAAGGTTCCGTAGGGACAGGTAAATGTGGTTTTTTCTTGATCCTCTGGGTAGATAGCCACCTGATTGTATCCAGAATACCCATCCAGAAAATAGAAGTATTTTTACCCTGCTAATTTTTCCAAAATTTGGTCAATGAATGGGAGGGGAAAATGGTCCTTCTTTGTCATGGAGTTGAGCTTCCTATAATCAATGCAGACCCTCCATCCCGTGGTCGACCTAGTAGGTATCAACTCCTCTTGATCATTGGTGATCACAGTCAGTCCTGATTTCTTTGGGACTATTTATGTTGGACTGACCCACTGACTATCAGAAATTGGGTAGATGATTCCAGCATCTAACCACTTGACCACCTCATTTTTGACCACCTCCTTCATGTGTGGATTTAATCTCCTCTGCATGTCTCTACTCGATTTTGCATTCTCCTCCATATAAATATGGTGCTGACAAATGGATGGACTAATCCCTTTAAGATCAGCGACAGACCAAACTATAGTCCCCTTATGAGATTTAAGGACCTCAACTAGTTTTTCCTCATGGTTAGGTTCAAGGTCACTTGCTATGATGACTGGCAAGGTTTGGTCTGGGCCTAGGAATGCATACTTAAGGGAGGCTGGCAATGGTTTTAGTTCAACCTGAGGAGGGGATTGCAAAGAGGGCAGAGCTGGTTCAGATTTAAGCTGAGGCAAAGGTTCAACTGGGGGCCATGTCCTAAGTTGAGTTGACAAGATGTCAACTTCCTCTCTCATTCTAGTCCTACTGTCCCTTTCAATCTCCAATAATTCCTCAATGGTGTCAATAGCATAGCAATCTCCTTTTTGATCATGAAATTTGGATGCCTTAAAAATGTTGATGTTGACTTTTTGGTCCCCAAAAGATATGTCCATAATTCCTGAAGCACAGTCTATATTAGCCCTAGCCGTGGCTAAAAATGGTCTACCCAAAATGATATGAGTATGCTTGATTTCTTGGGGAGAAACCATGTCCAAAATAAGAAAGTCAGCAGGGAAGTAGCACTCATTCACTTTAACAATGACATTCTCAATAAGGCCCTTTGGAGTCTTGATTGATCTATCGGCGAGCTGGAGAATAATGGGAGTAGGCTTGAGCTCACCGATGTCAAACTGCTCATAGATGGAGGTAGGGAGTAAATTCACACTAGCTCCTAAATCAAGGAGAGCCTTATCAAATGTCATACCCCCAATGTTGCAAGAGATAAGGGGTGCTCCAGGATCTTTTAACTTTCTTGGAAGTTGGTTGAGGACCACAGCACTAACGTTCTCCGGGAGTCGAACCTTTTCCGGGGTCACTCGTGGGTCCCGCCTAGGAGTGCACATTTCTTTTAAGAATCTAGCATAGGCCGGGACATGTTTGATGGCATCGAGGAGAGGGATGTTGATGTGTACTTGTTTGAAGAGCTCCATCATCTCCTCATTATGGGCTGGTTGTTTCTTTTTGGGCTTTAAGGCATTGGGAAATGGCACTGTAGGTTGGTAAGTGCTGGGCCCTTCCTCTATTTTCCTCTTTCCCTTGACATCCTCTTCCTGGCTGGGCTCCTCCTCACTATCAGAAGATATGTCAGGGGCCTAGACTGATGAACTAGGAGTGGACCCCTGAGGATCTTTGAGGACTTTACCACTTCTTAAGGTCGAAATTGCTTTTGCATTTTCGAGTTATGGGCCTTTTGTGGTATTTGGCCTGATGGGTGCTGGAGGAGAGGAGGAATTGGCTGGTTAATGGGGAAGTTCGGCTGTGGGAAGCCCGGAGGATTATTTCGTGGGTTGGCAATGGGCTGACTTGGCAATTGGCCCACTTCCCTTCTCATGGTGGCTTCAGCCAATTGGCCCAATTGAGTCTCCAACTTAGAGATGGTTTGCTGGTGGGCTTGGAGGGTCTGTTGGAAAGATTGACTTTGGGCTTGAATAGTTTGTTGGAAGGATTGATTTTGGGCCAGAATTAGTTGTTGTAACTGATGGAATCTATCATCAGTTTGGGAGTCCTGGTGGTGTTGCGGAGGAGGTTGATAGATTTGGTGGGAATTGGAAGATTACCCGTAATTGGGATGAGGAGGTTGGTATGGGACCTGACCTTGGTTAAATCGGGGAAGTGGTTGTTGGGCTTGCGGTCCCCGACCATAAGCATTTCCTTGGAATGGTGGCTGTGCTTGAAATTGGTGTTGGATGGGTGGTTTGTGAGTTTGAGATGCAGAGGGGATGGTAGGCTGATTGGGAGATTGTTGATTTCTCCAATTGAAATTGGGGTGATTCCTCCAACCCGGATTATAGGTGTTAGAAAATGGGTCATAGTTGGGCTTAGAGAATCCCTGGGCTGCTTGGACTTGCTCCTGTATAAAAGGTGGTAACTGGGCTGCTGTTGGGCAATCGGACACATGATGGTCCGGGCTAGCACATAAAGCACACACCTCATGGTGTGTTGGGTCCGAGTATGAGTTGGACGTAGGTAAGATGGTGGTTTCTTGTTTGTTTTGAGCCAGGAGCTGGTCTAACTTGTGGGCTAGCATATCAACATGTTCTAGCTTTTGGGCCATGATGTCCACCTTGTCCAATTTTTGATGGATGAAATTTACATCCACCCTAGCTTCAGGTTCCACCCGATACATCCCGGCCCGTTTAGAGGCCCCAATGGTTCTCTCATATGAGGATAAGGAAGCATGTTTGATTGAATTCTCGCTCAACATTTCAAATAAGACATAGGCCTCATCCTCACTCTTGCTCATAAAGGCCCCACCACATGATGCATCCACAATCTGCCTAACTTGATCATCTAGGCCCTCATAGAAAGCTTGCACTATTTGCCATTTGGAGAGCCCATGATGTGGGCATTTTCTGAAGAGTTCCTTTAATCTCTCCCATGATTCATGTATTTGTTCATTTGGGAGTTGCGCGAATCCTGTGATTGCACGTCTCATGGTGTTGGTTCTACCGATGGGGTAAAACTTCTTAAGGAACTCATGCTGCATATCTGCCCATGTGCCAATAGGTTTCCCTAAGGTCCCTAGCCAGTATTTGGCTTTGTCCTTAAGTGAGAAAGAGAATAAGGTCAAGCGGAGAGCATCATCTGTGAAATTTTGAATTTTCACAGTGGAACAAATTT
Organism: Amorphophallus konjac; assembly: GCA_022559845.1. Lineage (NCBI taxonomy): Eukaryota > Viridiplantae > Streptophyta > Magnoliopsida > Alismatales > Araceae > Amorphophallus > Amorphophallus konjac. Next base: position 409,530,106 of record CM040122.1, on the reverse strand, counting down.
CTAGAAATTCATCCAGATGTTTATAGGGATCTTCATTGGTCTTCCCATAAAAGGATGGGAGCATCTGAATGGTGCTAGATTTGATCTCATAGTGCAAAGCAGGGACATTAGGCAGTTGGATACAAGTGGATGGCTGATAATTCGAAGGAATGAAATATTCCTTCATCTATTTGGGCACCCCTAATTGGTGTTGTTCAGCTATAGGTTGGGTTTGATTTTGAGCCGGATTAAAAATGAATCGCTCAATCTCACTAATGGGCTCAACTAAGTCGCGGTGTTGAGATCTTCTCCCTTGCATAAACCAAGGTTAAAGATGAGAGATGGGCGAAATTTTTTATAATGATTTTTATTTTATTTTATTTATTTTATTTTTTTACTCAAACTAAGACGAAGAGAGAGAAGATGATATTTTTTATTTTTATTTTTTTTATGCAAACACAAACAAGTTGTCACACAAATTACTTAATGCCCTAGATGTGACCTATACTTACAAATTGGGTTTCACAAAATGGCTAACGTGTAACTTAAGTTCACCCTCAATATTTCCATCGGCCAGGTAAGGGGTGGGGTAGTAGGAGGTTCCCCCTACTTTCGTAGGGACCTAATTATGCCAAACCACTAGCCCGCTTAAGGCGTTTGCCGTCCGACCGTCTTGCCTTAGGCACCGATTTTCATAAGAGGGTAAGCTCAAATAACACAAGAACCACAGTGTGAACTTAGGGCCAATATCTACTGAATTTTATTTGAGGTCTAGGTGATGCAAAGATGCAAGAGAATTATGATTTGTGGGCTAAGGAAGGGTGATGAAATCCCCACCTTATCTTGCTTATGGGTGTTGCCCTTAAGATATTTTGAAATGATATGCAACAAAGCAAGTTCAAATAAGGGGTTCTATGCAAGCATGAAAATGCATGAGCATGCTTTTGGAAAAGTTAGAGTACTCACCTTGCCTCCCGCAATCTTCAACAATGTAATTAACAACAATTAGACAATAAAGAAAAAGAGCTTCTATCCTCAATGATGCATGACTTAGAACATGAAAGTGTGATTTCTACTCTTGCAATGAAGATTTTTATTGAAGTTCAAGTGATGTTTTTTTTATGTTTTTATTTAGTGAACCTATCTAACCACAAGATATAAAATGTAGAGAAATGAAATTAAAATGAAGGAGGAAAAGTTTGGATACTTACTTGAAAAGCGTTCCCCCGTTCTTTTTTTTTTTCAAAATGAATGACAAAAAGACTAAGGAAAAGGTGGAGACTTACCTCTGAATTTTTTTGAATTTTCAAGTTGCTTCCTTTTTTTTCTTTTTTCCTATAAAAATAAGAAAAGAGAACTTTATTAGTACACTATATACATAAGGAAAATAAAGTTCTTAAGTCAAAAATCACCATTCCTCCCCGGCAACGGTGCCAAAAATTGATAACGTAAAAGTTCATCCTTTAAAACACGCGCGCTAACAATCTTAAAATCGAACTCGCACAAAATGATCAAAAGAGAACATAGTACTATGGCAAGCACGGGTCGAATCCACAGGGAAGAAGAGATTTTTAGAGTTAAAAACCTTAGAGTCCTTTGAAAAACACTTGTGATTTAGATTTACTTAAAGAAAATAGTGAAATGATGAACAAACCGAACACTTAATTGAAAACACCATGACTATGCGCTTATGCTATATAAAATAATTGCATGAAGTGGAAAGAAGATATAGAAGAAAGAGATAGAGAGGGAAGAAGAGAAAGAACTAGATCAAGAGAACAACTCCTTTCATTAACTTAAAAGAAAGAGTACATGAAATGTGAAACAAGTTTATACTAATGACACAATGAGATTACAATGAAGTGAAATATCACAAAAGTAATAACACAAGAAAAGCCTGGAGTTTGGAGATGGTATCAGTAATGGTGATGATAGCGCCGTCCTCTCTTGGCCTTGGATCACGAACAACCTTGTGGAAGATGTCGTCTACGCCGGGAGGAAGTTGCCTTCGTCGTTGAAGTAGTCTTTGGAGGGTGAATAAATGGGAGAAACCGGAGGCCTAAGGTTGGGAGAGAAAGAGGAAGAGTGAAAGATTACCAAAAGAAAAGAACTCCCTTTCTCCTCCTTGTCATGGACTATTTATAGGAAAAGTTAGGCAGATGGAGGGTGGAGATTGTATCAAAAAGAGATGGATGGCTAAGATTCAAGTGGAATATGATGCATGGGGAAGAGAAAAAGTAGGTGGGCACCCCCTTTCTTGGACTTTAGGCACCCCATTTCCCAAGGCTCATCATGTCTCTCCTTTATTTCAAACTTTGAATGTCCTTTTCCTCCTTTTCAAACTTAAACTTTGGATTCTTCCTTTTCAAACTTTGAATTCAAAATTTTGAACATTCCTTTCCCTCCAACTAAAATATTTTGAATTCTTTATTTGACTTGGTCAAAATGGTGATGACCCTTTTGTCCCCGGCTTCTTTTGTAATTACCTTCGGTGTCCTACACACACACACAATTACACTTTAGTCCATAAAAATTACCACAATGTGCACATCAATCTCAAATGCTCATAGTTATGCAATGGAGAATTAAAGCTCATGGCCCTCAACTTCAAATTATTAGATAAAATTACCAAATTAATCAATTTACGTGAAAGCTCCAATTTAAATGCGGAGTTGAGGTTAATTATGAAATATGCATAATTACCTAAATATATGCACACAAAATGGTGTTTATGCGATGTATTATCATAAGAAATGGAGACTTATCAACATCATGGATCGGACCATGTCTAACAATGTCATGTTTCTCCTTTCGGATACACCATTGTGCTGTGGTGTATACGGTGGAGTCCACTGAGAAACTATTCCATTATCTTTAAGATAAGAAGTGAATTCATGGCTCAAGTATTCACCTCCTCGATCCGATCGAAGAGCCTTAATACTTTTGTCAGTCTGTTTCTCTACTTCATTCTTATATTCCTTAAACTTCTCAAAGGCTTGTGACTTATGTCTCATTAAATATACATAGCCATATCTTGAGAAGTCATCAATAAAAGAAATGAAATAGAGGTGACCCCCTTTTACCTCCATGGACATGGGTCCACACACATCCGAGTGTATGAGCTCGAGAAGGTCAACTGCCCTCTCACCATATCCACTAAAGGGAGCCTTGGTCATTTTCCCCATGAGACACGACTCACAGGTATCAAATGACTTGTATTCGAACGAATTTAAATACCCATTTGAGTGTAAGTGAGAGACTCTTTTCTCACCTACATGACCAAGTCTGCAATATCATTGATATGCAGAATTCACTTCATCAGCATTGTAAATTTGCATAACATTAGAACATGTATCTAATACATAAAGACCATTGACTAATGAACCATTGACTAGTATCAAACCATTATTCATTATAGAGCATCCAGTGCTATTAAAAGTCAATGTATATCCAATGTTATACAAGTCAGAGATTGAAATAATATTCTTAATAATATTAGGAACATAATAACAGTCATTTAGCTCCAGAATGACTCCTGAAGGTAAACTGAGGCGTGCAGTTCCGACAGCTTTGGCAGAAACTAAAGCTCCATTACCCATCCTCAGTTCAATCTCCTTTTTGCCCAACCCCCTTCTATTTGCCAACACATGCACAAAATTACAGATATGAGATGCACATCCAGTATCCAATACCCATGATGTGGATTCCATATATGACAAATTAAAGTCTATGACAAAAGTACCTTCATTTAGAATTGCATTGCAATTCCTTTTCCAATGCCCTGTTTCCCCGCACCGAAAATATTTATCTTCTTTTTCATTCTTCTTGCCCTTCCCTTTGTCAACCTTGGCAAGTTACTTACCCATGGCCTTCTTCTTTCCCTTCCCTTTGTTACTTGTGGTGGATATTTGGGTGGCCTTCCTTTTCTTGTTGGCCCGGCCAACAATCATTACAGACGAAGATGGTTTATCTTTCTGCATGGTTCCTTCAGCACTCTTTAACATGTTGAGCTGCTCTGGGAGAGTTGCTTCAATCCTGTTCATGTTAAAGTTCACGATGAAGGAAGAAAAGGAATCGGGCAATGACTGGAGTATAAGATCAATGCATAGTTCAAGATCCAACTTGAACCCTAATGCATTGAGTCTTTCAATCCACTCCATCATTTTCAGTACATGGGCCTGTACTGATGAACCCTCAGACATCCGTATCCTGAAAAGCCTTTTTGAGATATCATATCTCTCAATCTTACCCTACTCCCCGAAGATCTGGCGTAGATTGAGAAGTATGCTTCTATAATCAGTCTTTTCAAATTACCTCTGCAGCTCGGGAGCCATAGAGGCCAACATGTAACTTTGGACAAGGGAGGAGTCCTCAGACCATTTGGCATAAGCCAGTAACTCGCCCTCGTCGGCATCAGGAGTTGGCTCAGAATGAACCGTGTCCAACACGTACGCTATCTTTTTGGCGGTAAGGACTATGTGTAGATTACGCAGCTAATCCGAATAGTTCGGTCCAGTTAATCTATTTGCATCCAAGATGCCGCGGAGGGGGTTGGACGACGACATTGTAATCTGGATAAGAAATAAAAGACAACTTAGCATGTGTTCAAATTCTAACTTAGATGTGGTTTTCTATCTTAGTTAGTCCCACTATTTTTCGATCGGACTATATAACCCTCAGTATATAGAACGGGAGATCAGCGAGATCAACCTAGTGGGTCGGAATCCCAACGAGACTGATGTACGACCTTGTATAAATATATCTAATATATTTACCGTACATAGTAGTTTGCACAAAATAAATGCATCCAATGTAAAATTAAAATGCAAGTGATCATGGACTTAAACCCTAATGTAACTAAGGCATCCGGCCCGCTTCTGAAGCAGCTGGATCGTCCTCGTCGGGTGTGCTCCGCGCTTTCAAACCCCGACGCCGCAGTAATTACAACTTTTACACAGCACGCAGGTCGGAAAAATGTAAATTACATATCAATAAAATTCCAGAAGCCCTTAGGGCGAGTACAACAATGGAGGAAGATAGAAGTACATTGGAATTTTAACAAAGAGAGAAAGGTGGTTCACATACCCCAATTAATTACATTAATCCAAGTCCATGATCACTTGCCAACCCATTCAAATAAAATCAATCAAGGGTTATTTTCTGAAAATAATCCTTACTTTTGAATTTAAAAATGGGATGTACAAACAAAAATAGGCTAGCTTTGTTTAATTTTAAAAATCGAAGCAGGATTAACTAAAATTAAACACACAAGCAAGCCAAAACAAGGTAAATAAAGTTGAGCACGTAAAGAACCATCATTTTCTACAAGGGCATGTAATTGAGATAATTAATTAAATTTAAATTTAAATTTAATTATCCAATAATCAAATTTAAATTTAAAATTTAAACATGTCAATAATTTAAATTTAAATTCAAACTAATTATCGAATAATTTTGTTTGAAAGTAAATTTAAAATAATGCAGTTATCCTCAATTAGAAATTTTTTAAAATTTAAAATTTGAATTTAATAATTATCTAATAATAAAAAATTCAAAAAATTAAATTTTATTGAAGTAACTTCAATTATTACCATTTTATCTCAAGGTAAATCATAATTATTTCACCTTAGTAAATTCAAAAAGAGTTAATTAAAATTTAATATTTGACATTTACTATTGAGATAACACAATTAACCTGTAAGATAAAAAACTAATTTAATTTACTGTGCATTTATATATATATATCTAATATATATATATATATATATATATATATATATATATATATATATATCCTATTCACATATAAATTAAAAAGGGTAAAAAGACAAATTTTTTTATTTAAAAAAAATAACGTGGGCCAGCCCCGCGGGCGCTGACCCCGCGGGGCGCATGGCGGGGCGCTGACCCCGCAGGGCGGCGCCCGCTTCGCGGGTCGCCCGCGTGCGCCTCACGGCGCACGCGGGCGGGCGCACTATAAACATGGCTCAATACGGCGATAAAACACCGACCAGAGCGCGAACCTGGCTATGATACCACTGTAAGGTTTCGCACAGCACTATGGGGTAACGCAGCGGACAACAAAAATTTATTTAGCCCGATCCCGGTGCTATGGAATCCTAGATATGTGCTCTAATCGGTGTTTAATTGCCCCAAACCCCCTAATTACGGGTTGCGTATTTATACCTTGCGCGGAACGACGTTGTCCGCAAAGCCCGATGCAGAATACCGAGCCGCACAGATGTACGACCTCTAGAGCAGATCCACACGGACCCTTGCGCAGCGACGGTACCCCGGGCACAGACCTTCCCCGACCCTTTCACCTTCTGGAGAGAGAGAGCAAGAGGAAGGAAGGGGGGAAGGAGCTAATCCTTTCCCTTAAACCTAAATGCTTGATTAGCATCAAGGGAAGTTCGAATGAGCTCACGTAGGTGCCATATATATAGAATTTGGACCTTTTCTAAAGACCTCCAAAGGACCAAAATTGTATATATGACCTTTCCATTATTATACATATGTATTAAGCCCCATTTACACTCCTTTCCAAAAGTAATTAAAGGGAATTAATACATACACTTGTACAATAATATTCCGTCACCCAAGAATCCATTGTGTGTGATCCTCTAGGCCCTTAGTCACTCTAGTTTAAGGCCCATTAACTTCTAATTCCCAATTAGAAGTAAATTAAACGTATTCTTCGCTTCTACCAGAGCCGAAGAATAGTTTAATTTATTCCGAACCTTTGATCACGTTGGGTCAAGCAAATCCGCGTGATCCTAGAGGACGTCGGGTTTAAACCAGTATGTCTGGTACCTGTAAGTCCACAGTTACCGCATCGATATAATCCCTCGCTCCTTCTATGAGTCTGGTACGATCGAGGGTATGGTTTCTGTCAAACCCCATGATCGTGCCATTTGACTATGACCTCCTTAAAGTGTATGACGTCCGTTCTAAACGAACTCACACGACCCTGGCCAGGGATTTAACGGAGCGTCAATGTCATGACCCATTAACTGTCTGATATATACCCGATAGTGAGCGATCCCCTCTTCACCATTGACGATCTTCACACGTATCCTAGAGTGGTTAATGACTCGGCAACTCATGACTTATGGTTAAAGTCACTTAGCCAAGTAATTAAACCATTCTAGTCCTCGTGTAAGATCCGATCAATGTCTCAGGTCAAAGGACCAACGATGCTACTGAGACAGTTGGATCTTCAGTTGACATTAGGTATAATCAACCATCTGAAGATCCAATAGCAGATCAGTTCAGTGTACATCCTCCAAGGACATACACCTACACATATGTGTTGGTGCCCCGCACCAATGACCATGAGACTGGTCACTGACACATCATGTGTACTGGTTTAATAGGTAATCGAAGTCCCCGAGTGATTACCCTCCAACCAGGAACAGTTTAAGGTATGTGTTCATGTAAAGTCAGTCTCATAATCGAGATCTCATCTCGAGTTGACTTTACAACCACATATCATAGGGACAACGTAAAGTAACACAATCGCATTTTTACACTCAAATACCACTTTATTAATAATGAACAAGATCACACATATATCGGGTCTACCTGACCCTAAATTGACCTGTAGCACACCAACACTAACAACTCAGTGGCCAGCGGGGAGTCTTTGGGCACTGGGTGTGCTGCGAAGAAGTCCGCGACGGCTTGCCCCTTAACGGCCTTCTGCGGCGCGTAGGTGATGTCAAACTCCATGAGCAGTACGGCCCATTTGCCAAGGCGCCCCTTCGGGACTGGCTGGGAAAGAATGTGCTTGATGGGATCGGCTCTGGATATTAAACTCACTTCATGGGACAGCATATAGTGCCTCAGCTTCTTGACTGCAAAGACCAGTGCAAGGCAAATCTTCTCAATCGGGGTGTACTTGGCCTCTACTCCCACCAATCTTCGACTGAGGTAGTAGAGAGCTTGCTCCTTCCCCTCATCATTATTCTGGGCAAGCATTGCCCCCTGTGAATATTCGGTAGCCGCTATATAGAGAATAAGCGGTCTGCCTTTGACGGGTGCCCCCAGGAGGTTTTTAGGTACTCTTTTAGCTGGCCGAACGCATGCTGACATTCGTGACCCCAGCTAAAGGGGGCATTCTTCATCATCAGCCTGTGAAAGGGTTGGCAACGCCCCGACAGGTTGGAGATAAACCTGCGGATGTAAGCTAACCGGCCCTGTAGAGACCTCAGCTCCCCCAGGTTCCTCGGAGGAGGCAGCTCCTGGATGGCTTTTATCTTGAAGGGATCAATCTCGATCCCTCTGTGCCGGACAATGAAGCCGAGGAACTTTCCGCTGGAAACGCCGAAGGCGCACTTCATGGGGTTCATCTTCAGCCCGTACTGCCGGAGCCTCTGAAAGACGACCCTGAGATCATTCAGATGATCGCCCCTTTTCTTGGTCTTGACAACCAGATCATCAATGTAGCATTCAACTTTGCTATACAGCAGCTCATCGAATATCTTGGTCATCGCCCGCTGATACGAGGCGCCGGCATTCTTGAGGCCGAAGGGCATCCTCTTGTAGTGAAATATCCCCTTGGGCGACCTGAAGGCTGTATGAATCCGATCATGGTCGGCTATCCAAATTTGATTGTAGCCGGATGATCCATCCATAAAAGACAGGGCCTCGTGGCCAGTGGTCGCATCAATTATTACTTCGGTGATGGGCACCGGGAAGTCAACTTTCGGGCAGGCTTTGTTCAGGTCGCGAAAATCCACACAAATCCTGATCTGCCCATTCTTCTTCTTTACTGGCACGATGTTGGCCAGCCAAGTAGTGTATTGGTTTTCTGCCACGAAGTCGACGTCTATGAGCTTGTCAACCTCCTTGCAGATTTGGTTGATCAATTCTGGCCTCATACGCCGGGGAGACTGCTTCACTGGCTCCATCTTGGGATCGATGGCCAAAATGTGCTGGGTCACTTCAGGGCTGAGTCCGCGCATTTGTTTGTAGTTCCAGGCAAAGCAATCCCGGAATTCTTGCAGCAGCTTCATGTATCGTTCCCTCTCTTGTGGGGGCACGCCTAGGGTCACTTTCTGTGCCGAGGTTGATCTCAATCAATTCGTCGACGGTGGCCCGGCCGCCATCTTCAGTCTCTGGCGGGGCCGGCGACAAATCGACAAAGTCTTGGTCTTCATTGTCCTCGGGCTCGAGGACGCCATCCCCTTCTTCTTGTTCCTCGTGATTGGGTGTGGAGGCTACGTTCACCGCGCATTCCTCCTGGGCCGTAGCCGGTGGGTCCATGGGGTTCCCTGGCGTAGAAAGGCACAGGGCCGCCTCGGGACCCTCTGTGTACTCATCGTAGACAACCTCGGCGGGGGCCGGGGCAGCTGCATCTTCAGGGGCCTGGTACTGAATAGATATTGTATAGGCTCCTTTTCTGGGGCTGCCCGTCACGTGGGGGCGCAGCGGGGCTACCACATAGTCTCCCATTCTGAGCTCATCCCTGTCAATGAGGTTTTGAGCAATGTCTTTGAAGACATAGCAGTCCTCAATGGCGTGACCCAGTATATGGTGATAGGGACAGAACAGTGGGTCCCCACTTCTTTGGGCGTCCTGCGGTCTCTTGGATCTCGGGAGGGAGACCTTGCCGTAATGGCAGGCCCAGTCAAAGATACCCCGAGTCTTCTCTCTTGGGAAGGAGTAGGGCTTCTGCAGCTTCTCTTAGAGTGTCGGTCCTAGCCTGGCTGGCCGCCCGGCTAAAGGGCTTGCCGTATCTCTTGCTTCTCTCCTCGACCAGACGGAGGTGTCAGGACTGGTGTCTCGGGGCCGAGACACGTTGCCACCCCACGGGCGGAGAGAGCCCTTGATCAAGTCGGTCACTAGCGAGGTTAACTCAGTCAGCCGTGCCTTTAACATCTCGATCTCCCGTTGTTGCCTATGGTATAAGGCGTACATAACGGGGTCGTATCGAGGAGAGCCCAGAGCATGGCCCATGCTACTGCTTCTTGCTTCGCCAGCAGGCTGGGGTGAGGGTGCCCCGGTGGTGTGATTCTTCGAGGTCAACCCCTCAGAAAAGGAGGAAGTCTTCCCTATGAAGCGGTGGCGGAGAGGGTTCCAAAGGAACACTTCTTCATCTTGCGCCTCCTCAGTCGGAGGCGTGGAATATACATCTTGGCGGGCTTCCCGCAAGTCTGCAACTTCCGCGGGGTAACCGCCGGACAGGGCCGAAACCGATATAACATCAGTTTCGTAATAATCTTCTAGTGAAAAGCCCAGACCGGGGTGCTTGGTAATTTGCAGCAGCCGCCGATCCAGATTTGGCGGGTTCCACATCCTTTCAAACATTTTCTTCCGACTAGAGGGTTGGTAGGGGGGAATCTTTTGCTTTCTGACCACTCTGGCTGCCCGGTCAGTCATGTGAGGAAGTCCCGCGATGGGGATGTGCGGGTCGTGCAATTCGTCAGGGAATCAACAATCATCGTCTTCCCTGACTGGCTTTTCCTCGGCAACATAAAAGATAGTGGGTGGCCCCTCAGGGTTAGGCACCTCGAAAATTCTCAGCTGCTCGGCTACTTGACAGTCAACTTCTGTTATGGGCTTGATGATCCCTGGCGGGACTCTGACATCCTCCAGTAGGTCTTCGAGGTAAGGCGTCCCCGGTGTAGAATATATGGCGAGAGGAGCTGCCTTGAATACCCCTCCTTCTTGTGCAATGAATGGTACATGTGGGGGAGCCACATAGCCTGGGGGCGGCGGAGGAAACCAACCACCTGACTCCACTTTCTTCTTTCCCCTGTCCTGGGCGGCCTGGGGAACTTGCTTCGCCTTCTCTAAGTACAGATTGACATCTGACAAATGACACTCGAACACCTCGAACGGGTGGAGATCGGCGAAGATTCTGACTTCCTTCCCCTCGCAAGGGTACTTGATGCATTGGTGCAGGGTGGAAGGCACCACCCTGTTCTGGTGTAACTAGGGCCGGCCAAGCAATGCCTTATAGGAGGTGTTGGAGTTGATGACGTGGAACTGGACCTTGGTAGTGAAATCATCAAAGGTCAAGTTGAATTCTGTGACCCCCATGGGCACCTCGCATTTCTGGTTAAAACCAGCAATCTTGACATTCTTGACCTCAACCAGGTGTACGTCAAAGTAGTGCTTTTGGTACACCCGGTAGGGGAGTATATTCACTGCCGCCCCTGGGTCAATCAGGACCCTGTTGATAGGCTGGCCATTCAGATGCCCTTTCATGTAGAGGGGTCTGTTATGACTGCCGGTGGGCAAGAGCATGTCATCTTCTATGAAAGCCACAACCACTTCAGGTGATATTTCTGCCAGACAGGCTTCAAGGTGTGCTGGCGTCTGGAGTATGGCTTGCCGTGTTTCTTCATCCAAAGACAGCATCTCCCATACGGTAAATCGGGCTGGGATCTTCTTGAGGTGTCTGACTATTCGGTCGGCAGCCTGCACCTTGAGTAACTTCATCTCTTCGGCCTTGCTATGCCTGCCCCCACCTTGGAGCTGGGGTCTCGGCTCAGGGGATACCTCGTCTACCGATTCTGGTATAGCCTGCTAAGCCTGCGGGGCCTGCTGGGCTTCTTCCTCTTCTTGCATGAATTCAGCAAAGTTTGGGATGCCGTCAAATTCCTCCCGTGGCTGAGGAGGGGTCGCCGCTGGTGGAGCTTGGGGATTGCTTGCTTCTTTGGTTGAAGAAGACCCTTGGGAGCGTGCCTGCCTCTCTGCTCGGGCCAACAGAAACTCAGCGAATGAAGGGGTACCCTGGCTCCTGGATCCTTCGGGATAGAGACCCGACGGGGGAGGGATCTCGGTGCCTCGAACCTTGGGCTCGGGGACCTGATATGGCTGCTCCCCCCTGAGCATGATGTTGAGGTTATCTTGAGGAGGGCGCCCCCACATCCTTCCCTACCCGGTGGCGTGTTGGGAAGTGGACGCTTCAGCCTGGCTCACCTCCGTCGGCTCATAGGGTAACTCTTCTTCTTTTTCTTCCAGGGAGACGGCAGTGTCGAACAGCGCCGCGAGAGTGTTGCAGGCGACGACAACCTATTTTTTCTTCTTGTTCCTGGGTCTTCTCTTCTTCTTCTTCTTTCCTGATGTAGCCAATGGCTGCTCTTGGGGAGGTTCACCCCACAGGGGAGGCTCTTTCTCTGCTTCAGCTTCCGCTCCTGGAGCCAGTTCGAGTGATTCGAACTCCTCCCAGGGGACATATTCTTTTAGCTCCACGGGCTGGATTTTGGGCTGTTCATAATCTTCAAGCCCGTCAATGATAGCCTGGAGTCTTTCAACTGTCGGGCTGGTCTCCTTGTGCACCCGCATTGGGATGTGCCTCTTTTTGTTGTGAGTCGGCCGCCTCATGACTAGTCGAGGGGCCGTGTCCTGCTAGACTAGGTTCACCGGAGGCGGTGCTGGCCGGGGTGTCACACCCCTCACATGAACTTCTGGGGTGGGCCGAGGGGTCCGTCTTCTTCTATTCTTTTTAGGTATAGTCTGCCAGCCCCCTTGGTCTTGGGCCGGGGCCATGATAAAAGTTTCATAAGTGGCGCGGGTGCTGGCCTCCGCCCACTCTTCAGGCAACTCCTGGTATAACGACACCATGTTGACGGTGGAGGTTATGATGGGCAACTCATGTGGCTGTGGAGGGTCTACCTTATGCTCCCCCATATCTAGTTCCCCGTTCTTGATTAGGGACTCAATGACGTCCTTGAAGACGTAGCAATCTTCAACAGTGTGCCCAAGCATCCGGTGATATAGGCAGAAGCGTGGGTCATCTTTCTTCTTCACGTCACCGGGCCTCTTTAGTTCTGGCAACGTGATTTTGTTGTAGCTAGTTTCCCACTCGAACAGGAGCCGGGACTTGTCTCGGGAGAAGGAATATAGCTTGTTTCTCATCTTCTCCCTCAGGGAGGGGCCTTCCCGCCGTTCTATAGTTCTGGGCGAGTGAGAATTGGTGGCCCCTTTGGCTTTTTTCTTCTGTTTCTCAAAGGTCTGGAAATCTAGTGCATGCACCTCAGGGGGAACTGGCTTCTTCTCGGTCTGCTGGGCTCTCTGGCTCGATGCGGCCGGGGTGGAGGAGTACCGGGCCAAAAATGTCTCAATCTCGGTCACTATATTGTTCAGGCGGTCGAATGCCTTGACCTCAGTGCCGATCATCCTTTCCAGGATTTCTTTCTTCAGATTTTGTTTGCAGACCTGCACTGCGTCCTCCTGATGCGGGGGACGCCTACACCTCATGCTGAGGTTCCTCCACCTTTTGATATAGTCGAGAGCCGACTCGTCATTCCTCTGCCTTGTGGCGTAGAGCTCTGCCATGGTGACTTTCTGTTCAGCGACGTAGAACCTTTCTTTGAACTTTTTCTGCATGTCGGGCCAATCAGCAACAGACCCAGGCGGCAAGCTGGAGTACCGTTCAAAGGCAAGCCCGGTGAGTGTGGAGCCGAAAAATTTCAGGAGGTAGGCCTCATCGGCGGCCAGGTCTCCCATAGCATTCACGTAATAGGCAATGTGCTCCCTGGGAGACCCCTGCCCATTAAACTTTTCGAGTTTCGGTGGCTTGGTGACGCCAACCGGTAGCTTCTTCGAGGCATAATGGGCCGGATAGGGCACCCGATAGACGTCGAACGGCGTCTGGTCCCCGTCGCCTCTCTCTGCTAGCTTCATGTCGATCATTTGTTCAAGCATCAACCGGCTGACTATTGTTGGGTCAACCGGACTTGGATAGAAATGGGCGGGCTGCGCACTCGGGGTAGTCAGCACAGTCGCCTGGGGGGCCATGGGGGACCCTTGAGAAGGCGGGGCTTGCAGCGGGGCCGGTGCCGTGTACTGTGCTAGTTGCGGGGGCATGCCCCCAGGGAGGCCGGGAGCTACTGGGGAGGTCTCAGCTTGCAGAGTTGCTTCTGAAGATTGCCTGTTGCCCGCGGGCGCTTCTAGCAGAACCTCGGTCTGTCCGGACGCCGAGGGTTGTGCGTCCCGCTCATTCAGCTGCTTCTTCAGCAACTCAATCTCTTGCTGGAATCGTTGCATCATGTACAACATTGCTGGGTCGGTTGTGGGGAGACTGGACATGCCCCCTGTCTCTTCGGCTGGGACGTCCTCGGACGATGTGGAGGGCCCGCCGCTCGTGTCACCGGCGGTGACCACATTGGCCGTGAGAGCCATAGGAGGTTCTTCGTGCGAGGTTTCTTCGGCACCTGTCTGTGCCGCTGTGCCCGCCGCTCTTCCCCTTCTAGTGAGAGGCCCCGGTCTGGCGGTGAGTCTGGCCACTTCTTCAGGGTCGGTGGGTAGGGCCCCGTACCGGCCAAAAACTCCTGCCATATTGCAGGTGAAGATTCCCTAGCTTCGTCCTCCTGGATGACCTCCCTGGGAATACCAACCTGTCGAAGACCGATCGTCGGGGCGGCGCTTCCTCCCGAAAAGGGGACTGGCACGGCTCCTCCGACCGATTCCTCGACTCTGCACTGGGTGCAGGTCGGGCTTCTTCTTCTTGGAAAGCAGAGGCCACTGCCCCTAGCAGTCGCTGGCGACCCAAAGGAGTACTACCTGGGCCCCGGAGGTAGTTTCCCACGGCCTGCTTGATCCCTTCCCACTCCTGGTCGGGGAGGGCAGCCGGTGGTTGTGTGCCGATGGCAGTGACAGGAGAGGAGTAAACCCTGGGTGCCGGGCGGGCAGCATTATGTCGGCGTCCACGGTGATGGAGGCGGGCATTCTCGGACGGCACCGGCATGGCAGGTGCTGGTTGGCAGGCTGGGGTCGTCACCTCGACCCTTTCATCTCTTCGGGCCCTTGTCGGGTGGAAAGTGCTGGGTCTCGTCTGGGCATATGCGGCGGGCTGGGCCTCCTTGGGAACCCAGATTTGTTTCAGTTTGGCTGGCCTGTGAGCTGGCGCAGTCTTCGATGGCGCGGCCGGGGCAGCGGGCGTCACCTTCTCTTTAAGCCTCTCCAGCCCTTGGAAGGAGTTACGGACTAGGATGTTCGGGACGATACGGTCCGGTATCACCTGGGACCTCTGCCCATCGAGGTGGACCCGGATGGTCCCGACGGCCATGGATTTCCCGGAGCTGGATATGCGGCGCCCTGAGACGGCATCGATGTTGTTCCTCCGGCGCCTCCTCCGGCAAGATGCCGATCCTTGGTGAGATGGACCAGCGGTTTGGTGCACATGGTGCACATTGCAGCTCAGCGTCGTTGCTGGTACGCCGTCGTCGCTCTTGGCCACAGCTTGGCCGATGACAGCTTCAGTGGCCCCTGGAGTGGGAGCGTTCGTCTGGGGCTCGTCGGGTGCTTTCACGTCCAGTATGTTGACAAAGGCCACCCCAAGGAAGTTGGGGAAGCCCACGGTGGGAGGGAAGCTCCCGAAGCTGAGGGGGACCGCGAGATAGCCGCCCCGAACATGGTTCTCGACGACCTGAGGGCCGCAAGTGACTGCCATTGTTGGCACCATAATGCGATTTTCCTGCATTCGGAAAAGTAGCGCAATTAGTATTACAAGAAGGGAGCCACAAGGCCCCTAGTTTCAGCAAAGAGATGAAGGGTGGATTAGTCCCACCGGGCGTGCCAGACTTGTGGACGCACTTTTCGACCGATTGGTTGTCGTCGGTCGTTCACTGGTTTATTGTGGTTTATTAAGTGCGTGGGCGTGCCAGTCACCGGAGTGACGATTTATTCGGGCTCCGAAGAGCCCATGGTGCGCTCGATCTGACTTCAGTCAGACGATTGTGTGGTCCGTATCGGGACCAGATCTCGTCGTGCCGTAAAGGTCGCGACGTCATTTACATCCCCCGTACGAGGGAATACCCTTGATTAATTACCGAAATTAGGGGCCCTGCGGACGAAAGGACTAATACTAACTGCGCGAGAAAGAAGCAAGAATAAATCACATTGAGATCCGCATCGGGATATGGGCCACGGACTATATTGGTCACTCGCGGACCTTTTCATGTTCGGACGAAGGTCCATGATGGAAACGCGGTGGAAGACGGGGCGAATCCGTTCAAATATCTGCCGAGCGCGCGATAATTTTAATAATGGCTTGAAAAGGGTCCGGTCTTGAGAAACGGGTCCGGTCTAATCAGAATGTCGGCCCGGGATGAGGTCGGGTCGTGGCCGTGTTGAGGCAATCCCCGTGACTCAGGCCCGACCTGCAGGGGCAGCATTGTTATTCCCTTCAGCGCCATGTCACAGGAGAGACATGCTGCAATATAGACTTTATCGTTTCTTTTATCTGGGCTCCTAATTATATACATGCATTCTTTTTTATTGCTTATTTCCCTTTTGTGTATTTTTCCTGAATGATTTATCCATGCTGTTTATTATTATTATTATTAGAAATTTCTCTCACCATTATTACTATTATTTCACAATTTTTATTTGTTTTATATATATATATCCAAATTTATTTAGTCATCATAATTTTTATTGATTTATTACTATTATTATTATTATTATATATTATATATTATATATTACACATATACTTCTGGGGGGAGTGGACCGCTGAAGGGCCAAAAGGGAACTGAAGGAGCGTGCCGGTGAAGGTCGTAGGCAGCGTGCCAGCGAAGGCGGCATAGAGAATGCGCCGGGCAAGGGCGGCTGAAGGCGTGCCGGCGAGGGTATCAAATGGTACATCGGATAGAGATTGGGCTAGGTCGGTGCAGGGTGTGCCAAGGCTGAAGGTAGGTCGGTGCAGGTCTGGGCCGGCAGCAGGTCGGGGCAGTCTGCGGGCTGAAGTCAGTGCAGCTTTAGGCTGTATAGGGGCAAAATTTGTACGGCCGCATGGCAAAGTCTGTACGGCCTGCGGGCTGAAGTCGGTACAACTTCGGGCTGTAGAGGGGCAAGGTCTGTACGGCCGCAGGGCAAAGTCCGTACAGCCTGCGGGCTGAAGTCAGTACAGCTTCGGGCTGTAGAGGGGCAAGGTCTGTACGGCCGCAGGGCAAAGTCTGTACAGCCTCCGGGCTGAAGTCGGTGCAGCTTTAGGCTGTAGAAGGGCAAGGTCTGTACGGCCGCGGGGCAGAGTCTGTACGGCCTACGGGGCAAAGTCTGTACGGCCTGTGGGCTGAGGTCGGTGCAGCTCTAGGGTATAGAAGGGCAACGTCTGTACGGCCGCGGGGCCAAGTCTGTACGGCCTGCGGGGCAAGGTCTGTACGGCCTGCGGGCTGAGGTCGGTGCAGCCCTAGGCTGTAGAAGGGCAAGGTCTGTACGGCCGCGGGGCAAAGTCTGTACGGCCTACGGGGCAAAGTCTGTACGGCCTGCGGGCTGAAGTCGGTGTAGCTCTAGGCTGTAGAAGGGCAAGGTCTGTACAGCCGCGGGGCAAAGTCTGTACGTCCTGCTGGGCAAAATCTGTACGGCCTGCGGGCTGAGGTCGGTGCAACTTTAGGCTGGAGAGGGGCAAGGTCTCTACGGCCGCGGGGCAAAGTCTTTACGGCCTGCGGGGCAAAGTCTGTACGGCCTGCGGGCTGAAGTCGGTGCAGCTCTAGGCTGTAGAAGGGCAAGGTCTGTACGGCCGTGGGGTAAGGTCTGTACGGCCTGCGGGGCAAAGTCTGTACGGCCTGCGGACTGAAGTCGGTGCGGCCCTGGGCTGTAGAAGGGGAAGGTCTGTACGGCCACGGGGCAAAGTCGGTGCGACCCTGGGCTGTAGAGGGGCAAAGTCTGTACGGCCTGCGGGCTGAAGTCGGTGCGGCCCTGGGCTGTAGAGGGGCAAAGTCTGTACGGCCTGTTGGCTAAAGTCGGTGAGGCCCTGGGCTGGGAGTCAATGCAGGTCACGAGGACTATGCACGTGAAGAATAAGGTCCGTGCACATATGCACCGGGCTAGGCCAGGGTCGGTGCACAAAGGCGCCGGGTTACCGAGGGAAAGCATGCCTAGCGTACCGCTGGGGGTTCAAGGAGGTAAGGGAGTGTGCCGTGGAGGGTTGATAAGGTGTACCGGCGAAGGCTGGAATAGGTGTACCGGTTGTGAACGCGTCACGTGGTGGACTGAGAGAGAGAGATGGGGTTTCTCCCTCTCTGAGTAATAAAGGGTGAAAGAAATGAGGACAAAACAATGGAAACGCGCGCTATAGGGGATATGGAAGAACGGTGGACAAGTACGACCTATAGATGAGACAACAGTGGGGACATGGAGAATTTAGACTGACCGAACTCCGGTACGTGACAGAGATAGGGGTCCGAAGACCCTCTCGCGCAAACTGAACCCCTTCTCGGTAGGCGTGGCCCACCGTTCCGAGAGTAACTTTTCAGATACCGAATTCGAGTCCTGAACTCTACGTAATAGAAGTTGACAGACGGAAAGACACGTGGACTCGGAAATTGTAACGATATATCACTCCTTGGACAGTTACAAGAACAATATGAATAAAAACACACCACCGCAGGACATTGGTCTTTGCGGGGTCTTAACAGGAAATAGCAATATGAGCAATAATTAATATATGTACATATAGAAATCACCGCGAGACATTGGCCTTACGGGATTTTTTTAAAGCAATATAAATAATAAATAAAAGTATATATATATACCACCACGAGACATTGGCCTCTGCGGGGTTTTTACTATAACATAGATAATAAGTATAAGTATATAAATATATAAACCACCACGAGACTGTGGCCTCTGCGGGGTTTTTACTGTGACATAAATAATAAGTATAAGTATATAAATATAGAAACCACCACGAGACTGTGGCCTCTGCGGGGTTTTTACTATGACATAAATAATAAGTATAATATATATATAAACCACCACGAGACTGTGGCCTCTGCGGGGTCTTTAGTATAATATAGATAATAAATATAATATAATATATATATATATATATAAACTATCACGAGACTTTGGCCTCTGCGGGATTTTTACTATGACATAAATAATAAGTATAAGTATATATATATATATAGAAACCACCATGAGACTGTGGCCTCTGCGGGGTCTTTACTATAATATAAGTATATGTGACAGGAAAGGAAAATGGATCAAATAAACCGCCGTGAGGTGTTGATCTCCGCGGGATTTTAAAGCGATGATAGGGGAATGCTGAAATTAAATAGTTAGGAGTTAGAAAGTAGGGTGCAGAAAATAAAATGCTGAAATGAAAACGGTCGCGGGAGGTGACCCACCGCACCAGTTAGGAATTAGATATACAGAAAGTAACGACAGAAACCGCCGCGGGGAATAATCCTCCGCGCGGGTGAGGCCAAAGACAGAAGAAGATGACCACTGCGGGAAGTAACTCTCCGCGGATGTTATTAACAATAAAGAAAGTTAATGAAGCGCGTGTTAGGAATTTTGTGATCGCCAGGGACCGAGGGTCCCGAATGGATTGATCGCTTTCGCCTTTGACACGGGATTATGCGGGCTCCAACTTCCTCTTCTTTCGACAGGCCGAAGAAGAGGGCCTTTAACTGGTTATCCCTTACACAAAGAACAAACAGAGAAAAATAACTAAATGAGAATAACGGCGGTGTAGTACCAATCCTTAGGTAATGTAACTGTAAATAATATAAACGAACACGTACCTGGTTGGTGTTTTTAAAACCCCTTTAGAATTAAAGGGGTGGGAGAATGACATGATGAAATGTACGAACACACAAAAAAAATACCCACAAGGGAGGCCCCTCTCGGAGAGAAAGGCATGGCACATGTGCTAAGATGATGCATGGAACATGATTAATTGACTAAATAAAAATAAGAGAGGGAAGAAAAGCTTATCGGTGGAGGCCAGCGACGAGCTTTGAGAAGGGCTTCAATATCACGAGCACAGCACGACCGAAGGACTTCAGAACGGACTTCAAAAATTACTTAAAAGGGGAACGAGGAACACAAACACACTTAATATGAGGGATGTATGTGGTGATATAGATGAAGAGAAGATTGATATATATAGTTATATATGTATATACATAATGGGAAAATGTTTAGAGTTATATATATGAAAATATAATAAAAGATATATAGTTAATGCATATATGTGTGATGAGGAGGTTATTTATGATTTAAAAAAATTAAAAAAATAAATAGGAGAAAGAGGGAGAGAAAATGACTCTTTTCTTTTGCTTTTTAGAGCTTTTTTTAGTTTTTAATTTTAAACAAAATAGAATATAAGACTAAAAAGATAAAATATAAAACTATGAAGAGTAAAATAAGAAATATATATAATATATATATTTATATGTGGGAGAGAGAGAGAGGGAAGAACGAGAAAGGAAGAGGGTGAGAGAAAGAAAGGATAAAAAATAATAAAAAAGAAGGAAGGTTGAGAGAGAGATCGAGAGAGATATAAGAGAAGAGAGAATAAAAAATTAAAAAGAGAGAGAGAGAGAGAGAGAGAGAGAGAGAGAGAGAGAGAGAGAGACGGAGAGAGGAGGGAGAGATCGAGAGAGGGAAGAGAGAGAGAGGGGCGCGGTGAGAAGAGAGAGGGAGGCGAGCGCGGCGGGGAGCGGAGAGAGAATAATAGAGAGAGAGAGAGGTCACCGCGGCGGGACGCGACCGGCCGACCGGCGGCAGCGACGCCGGCGGTCGACGGCGGCAAGGGGGGAAAGAGAGAAGAGAGTAGAGAGGGAGGGAGAGAGATCGGGAGGGCGAGAGAGAAGGAAGAGAAAGACGGAGAGAGAGAGGGGGAGCCGCGACCACGGCGGTCACGACGGGGGGAGGAAGAAAAGACGGGGAGAGAGAGGGACCGGCAGGGAGAGGAGAAAGAGAGAGAGAGGGAGAGAGAGAGGGGACGCGGAGGGCTCCGACGAAGGGGGTGAGGTCGACCGCGACCGACGGCGACGGAGGGTGGTTGGCGGCGTCCGCAGCGGCGGTCGGAGGGGGTGCACCGGCAGGGACTGCTGCGGTGGCGTGGCCGAAGGCGGTGGCATGGCGGGGGGCTCGCGGCAGTGGGGGGTTGCCGGTGGAGGTAGCAGCGGTCGCGGCAGGGTGGAGCGCAAGGGGGGGAGGTTGGGCTTGCGGAGGTGGCAGCCGGCTCGCGGGTGGACGGCGGTCGTCGGGCGACGGCGGCTTGCGGACGGTAGCACGGTGAGGCGCACCGGCTTCACGGCAAACGGGGGGTGGTCACTGACGGCGTCGTGGGCTTCACGGCGGCGAGCGGGCTACGACAAGGGCGGCGGTGCAATGGAGGTGAACTCCCGGGCGTGGCGGGCTTGACGACGGAGGTGGCCGGTTGGCTTCACGGCAGACGGGGAGTGCTGCGGACGGAGGTCGTTGACGTGGGCTCGTACGGTGGAGTCCGCGGCTTGCATGCAGGGGGCCGGACGGAGGTCACCGGCGGCTGGCGGATGATGTGGGCGGCTAGCCGGTGGAGGACGTTGCGGATGCGACAGTGAGGGGTGTAGGGAGGTTGTGGAAAGGCCAAAGAGAAGAGGATGGAAGGGGTGCGTGGGGTGATGGTGCATGCACAAGGGGTCGCGGCAGGGCGTTTAGAGAGGGGGAGAGAGGGTGGACGGGGAGTGCTGTGCATGGGAGATAGCAATGGGAAAGATGAAGGTCGACGGTGGGTGTGGCTAGTGAGAGGGGGATGGGCTCACACAGAGGAGGGTGGCTGGGTTTGTGGGTTGTTAGGTTTCGGAGAGAAAGTGGGAGAATGAGAGTGGGAGAAGAATGAGCAGCGTGAGTGATGGTGTGCGGAGAGAATGTGGTGGTGCGTATGTGTGTGTGCCGTGGGGGAGAGGAGTGTGAGCAGTGAGAGGTGTGTGTGTGTGTGTGTGTGCCGTGAGGGAGGGGGATGTGTACAGTGAGGTGAGAGGGAAAGAAAGAGACAGAATGTAAGGGAGAGGGTGAGAGAGCAGGGAGGAGGGGATTACGTGAGAGATAGGGAAAAAATAGAGAGAGAGAAGGAGACGTAAGGATTAATATGTATATATATATATGAATTATTTTTATTTATTATTATTTTGTTTCTGTAGTTATTAAGCCTTTTTACTTTTTAAGAAATATATAGTTATCAATTATATATATATAGTAATCACATACATATATATTTACAAAAATAAATTTATCATTAAATAAAATCAACTACATATTTTTATGTAAACATAATTATACACACACATTTTTTTGGATTTCATTTTCTCTTTTGTTTATTCATATGTATACATATTTTAATTTTCTCCCTTTCACAAAATAATGCAATTTAACCAGAATTACAGAAATCACTCAAATAAAAGAAAATGTAAGCAACTTCAGGACATTACGGTATAATATGGGATTTACTCATCGTAACGTCAGAAATGGTGTGTCTACAGCTGCCCCGCCTTGGCATCCACTTTGTAAGGGAAAGATGTGTAATGGAATGAAATGAAGTGTATTGAAATGAAATGGAGTGGACTGAAAAGTCGATGCCAAGGTGTGATGAGACACGCTTCCAATATCACGTGATGGGAATCTTTCCCGAGTTTCAGCGAAGCAACCTTGAGGAAGGTTCTCCGAAATCAACGATTGTTCGGATGGTAAACAAACTAGGAAGGACATTGTGTGCACTGGGGCACAAACAAACTAAAAGGACCAACTTCACGGTGCGAAAGTACCTGGGTCGTAAACCTCAGTTTCACCATTGGGGAGCGGTTACCAGCCATTGTGGAAGTGTTGCAGCCAAGGTGGGTCCGAGGGAAATTTAAGAAATGAAATGGAGACAAATCCAAACAATGGTTTTATCCAGAGAAACGTTCCAGGGCAACCTCGGGGAAACTCAGTACTCGACTCGGAATGGAATATCCCATATTTAAGCATTTAAGCACAGTAGCTCACACAATCAAAGTAAGTGAGTGATTTTCCACAATGAACTCAAAGTCCTACATGAATGCATGCTGGGTTTAAAAAGAAAAATAAAACAAACTAAAATAGAAACTAGCCAAGGATAATATTGCTAAGCTGTGGAGAGTGGGTCAGGATACCCATTCAA
The DNA here is from genome assembly GCA_022559845.1 of Amorphophallus konjac. Classification (NCBI taxonomy): domain Eukaryota; kingdom Viridiplantae; phylum Streptophyta; class Magnoliopsida; order Alismatales; family Araceae; genus Amorphophallus; species Amorphophallus konjac. The sequence continues at coordinate 409,507,257 of CM040122.1, read as the reverse complement.
TGAGCTGATACTGAGCCGGGGCCCGTTTATCCACGTACCGACTCATCGAACGGAACCATCGTCCCCATTCTATCACAACTTAACGGCCTATCCGTACGTCCTGAACTCCTCCGGGATCATCACTGTTTTTGTTGAAGGGGAACTCAAATCCCGGATTCATCCAAGGCGTAAGGTCCTTGACATGCTCTAGTAGCATAAATATCATATAATATGATGTATGATAAGGGGGGGACCACAATGATTGAATGATTGGGGAACAAGGCGGGACAAGGTGGGACATCGGTGGGGCAGTGGTACCCCACTCGGTAATTAACATAAAAAAATAAGATCACCACTATGCAAGCAAATTATCACACACAACAAAATGAAACTTCCAACACTGTTCCTAGATTCCTTTCCTCACTATAAGTATCGCCCCTTTGGCCTTAAGAAAATGCATTCAAGGGCGAGCTAAGAAAGTTGAGGTTTAAGAGGAGATCAGAGTTCGAGATGGAAGGCGAGTCTTCCCATCCCGTGAAGAAAAGCAAGCCCAGCACGGAGTGCAAGCAGCTTACCGACCTCGAAGGGTATCTTAGCGGGAGAATCCAGTCTCGAATGGTGAGTTACCATTTCTTTTTTTGTGTTTCTGCAAGACTTTCTTACGCTCATTTTGCCTTCTCCACTTTTCTATTTCCAGCCATATCCTCTCTTTCCTGGCCCGAGGAAGTTTTCAAGGCTACCATGGCTATCGAAACTCACTTCAAACATCTCGATTAGCATGAGGGCCATCATCAGAAAGTGGCATCTCCAAAAGCTCATAACTCATGCCAAACATTACAACGAGATTCACATGGATTGGGCGGCTATGGGTGCACTGGTAGAGCTTTGGCACCCTCAAACGCACACGTTCATTTTCCCCACTTTCGAGGCAACTATTCTTCTCGAAGAAGCAGAACTTCTACTAGGCGTGAAGAAATTCCAGAGAAATGGCAAGGTAAAGGTTATGCGTATGCTAAGAAGGGTGACTTCCGAGGAGGTGCTCAGAAGCTTCATGCCGTCTGAAGCCATCAAGGGCGTCCAGACTCAGAAGGGAATCCATCTGCAAAAACTTGCAGATTGGGTTATAAATGCTCTTGAAAGGTTGACAAGTGATGATGATCGCATTGAAGGGCTTATGAAGGGATTCACCATCTGCTTAGCAGGTGCTCTCCTATTCCCTCACACTGACAACATAGTGGAGGAAGATCAGCTAAGCGCTATCTGTGGAATTTGGGAAGGAAAGAGAGTGGGACCTGCTATCCTTGCTTATCTCTATAGCGGACTCACGGCTTCCAGTACGGGTAAGCCTCCTTTTGGTTGCGCACTCCTTTTGAATTGCTGGACTGACTTGCATTTCAAATTTAACCATCGTGAATATCATCTACTTCAAGACTCTTCCAACAAAGCCCGCTTCACCTTATGGTCAATGTGTTAGGCTCTAGTGGTAGTATAGCAAATCGCGTTCCCTGGCTGAAGAAACGAGAAGATTGGCGGGCTCACTTTAGTACCATTGAAGAGTATATGTTCACTCGTGCACCGACATGCTTACTCCCATATGAGCTTCTCACGAGGTCTTCTCTTAACATGGAGCTCCAGCTTGTTGACGCGTCTGAATTCATCCTTTATAACACGCACTGGTGTCATACTCAGATGGGCCTCCCTCGCCATTCATTCCCATTGCTATCCAACCTTCCTTTAATCAGGAAAAGGGAGCTGGGCACAGGGGGTGACGCAAGAAATGTGAAGACAATCAAAGCGTCATGGAAGGCCAGCATTGCACTGAGGGCAACAGAATCTGTGAGTGAGGATGAAGAACTGCTGAAAGCTTATGTAATCGAGTTGGGGAAATTGAGGCATGAGATGCCCAAACCCTAATGTATCTTATTTTGGAATGAATTTGGAAACTTTAATGCGTATTTAGACCCTAACTCTCTTCTTTTTTTTCTCTTTTTTTATTCCTTTTTTTCTTTCTTTTTTGTTTTGTTTTTGGCACAAACATCTGCAATAGCCAGTGCTAGGTGGTAGCCAACTATTCCAGACAAGAGCCAAAAAATCAAGGCAACTAGCATGAGGAGTTGCCCTGAGATGCCCGGGAGTTGAAGATTTCTCTCCGAATGACTAGGAGAGAGATAAAGCAAGAGATAATAGAGAGAGAAAAGGCAAAAATAGAGCAGCACAAGAGGCCCAGGAGATGGAGCTCTGAGAGAAAGAGCATCCAGACATGGCTCGCTCTGCAGATTGGAGGGGATTAGAGCTCGCAACAGAGGAGCTCCTGGAGTTGGTAGCATCTTCATCGACAGAGCATAGGGCAGCTCAGCTAGCGGCCTCGACTTCAAGAGCTTCGCGGCCATCAGGGTCGCGAGAGAGACAGGAGGACGGCGAGGAGCACTGCCGAAGAGCAGGTGGGAACGCATGACGCGACAAAGCGATTGCTGCGTCACGGAACTATGGAAGGCCTCTAAGGGACTTCTTGCCTTGGGAGAGAAAAGAGAAGCGATCAGGAGGGTGATGAGAGTTAGTGAGTGGCTTGTTCACTCACTCCCTTCTCATGACGGGCACAAACCCTTATATAGATGTGCGAGTGAAATAGCTTAGTTTGAACACGGCTGGTTTGCCCTGGATATGTTCCTTCTGCTCTACGCCTCTTCTCCACCACATGGGTTCTCGCGCAGTATGCTCGGCAAGATTTCGCCTTAAAACACGGGGCGGTGACTCACCATAGCCATGATTTTCAAAGGGGATCAGCCACGGATTTCAACAATATCGACCCGTGGTGCTCTTTTCCCACGTGAATGTCCCTCATTTCCTCGTTTGCGCTACAAGTAATCGCAATAGGACAAGAGACACGGGGAATCTTTGGACCGAATAGGAGTGGCGGGTCAACAAATCACAGCTCCGCTCCATTTACTCCACATGGCGAAGTGGCACGCGAGTGTACCGTGGCCATGACTTTCAAAGGAATCTACCACCAATTTCAACAACGTCGGTCCCTGGTCATGTTTTCCCGTATAAATGTCCCCCACTTTCTTCTTTGCGCTAGCAGTAGTCGCAACGGGACAATAAACACGGGGAATCTTTAGACCGCATGGGGAGGGCAAGTCAATAAATCACGCCTCGAAATTGATCACTCCAGATGGCAGAGTGACATGCGAGAGTAAAGAGAGGGTGACTTGTTGTAAAGGCTGTTGCTGGGGTGATGGTGATAGATCCAGATCACCTTCTTTCCGATCCTATAAATACCTCCCCTTTCGCTTGACTTGGAAACACCGAAGTCGTAAGAGCTAATTTGAGGAGTGAAGGTTCGTAAAGGGGGTAGTGAGTGTTGCTCATTTTTACAAGATGGAAGGTGAATCTAGCTTCAGAGCAGAAGGTGAGTCTTCCCGCTCCTCGAAGAGGAGCCGGTCTGGGAGTAGTTCCAGAAGACTCTGAGAAGTTGAAGGGCAACTGAGTGAAAGGACCCGATCACAGCTGGTAAGTGGATCCTTTCGTTCCTTTCTTCATACTTTCTTCTCCTTTCTTCCTTAGCAAAGCTCCCCCTTCTCACTTCTTGTGGATGTGCAGGGCATGATGCGATCGCACATCTCGTGGGAGCTGGTAGTGGCAGCATATCGAGGTCTCCCGGACTTCCAAAAGGCCAGGCTAGACGTGATGGGATTCGGCTCCTTCCTCCGAATTGAGCCGATAAAGCTCGACCTTGCCCTGATCCAAGCATTACATGAAAGATGGGATCCGGCGAGTCGGGCATTCTTGATGCCTTGGGGGCACATGGTGCCCAGCCTAGAAGATGTGGTCCGCATCACGGGCCTTAAGGTAGATGGGGAAGCGGTGACTGGCGTCACCTACGCGGACTATCGAGAAGGTGCCCAAAAACTGTTAGGACTGGAACTCGACGGTCGGAAGAACAGGTCAGTAGCCAAGACATCGATCATGGAGGTGTTAGGGCTTACTGACATTCGTCCACGGGATGACGAGTCCCTGGAGGAATTCATGGAAAGGGCAGAAAGAGGTGCCCGTGCTATATACTGTGCGGATGCCAGCAACTGGGAAAGGTCCAACATGGACCTGAGGAGGTTCCTTCTCTTTCTGCTGGGTAGGCTGCTACTGGGCTCCAAGGGAGACAACATACACTGCCGCTTCCTAGAGCTGCTCGTGGACTTGGAGAGAGTAGGACAATACGCCTGGGGGGCTGCCGTACTAGCACATCTATTCACAGGTCTGTCGCAAAGGACAGGCCGAGAGGTGACAATAAATGGATTTACGCCCTTCATCCAGGTAAAATATTATTTTTTTTTGTGATTTTTGTTTTATGCTTTTTTTTTGTATTCGTTGATGCCAATGATGGTGTAGCTATGGAGCTACTATTATATTTCAATGGGGAGAGCTCGACACTGTCGGCCAGTGACGATCCCGTTGGCTAGGCGGTGGCAACCCATCATGAGTACAACACCACTATCCTACCAGCTGATGGTATCGAGACGGGAGCTACAAGAGTTCCCTGCAACGATGGTAGGATACTCTTTTCTATTTTTTTTATTTTATTCATTTTTTACCATTTTTTTGTATTTTTTGAGTAACTAAGAAGATATGTACAACAAAGGACAGGCCGAGAGGTGACAATAAATGGGTTTACGCCCTTCATCCTGGTAAAAGATTATTATTTTTTTTGTGGTTTTTGTTTTATGCATTTTTTTTGTATTCGTTGATGCCAATGACACATGATGGTGTAGCTGTGGAGTTACTATTATATTCCAATGGGGAGAGCTCGACACTGTCGGCCAGTGACGATCCCGTTGGCTAGGCGGTGACAACCCATCATGAGTACAGCACCATTATCCTACCAGTTGACGGTATCGAGACGGGAGCTGCAAGAGTTCCCTGCAGCGATGGTGGGATACTCTTTTTTATTTTTTTTATTTTATTCATTTTTTACCATTTTTTATATATTATTTTTTTTTTGAGCAACTAAGAAGATATGTACAACCAACCTAGGTGAACTGGAGGCCTTACTCGAACATGGTCGATGCCGACCAGCCATGGGTAATCGGAAGTCGTGCCCGATTTAGACGGGACCTCTGGCTTCATTATTTGAATGAAATTGAGCCACTAAGGCTACGATTAGCCATGAGGACTCTCGGGCTTGCCCAGGAATGGGTGGATATAACCTCCTCACCCAGCGTCGGGAAGAAGACGCGCGGGCCGGCAACCTGCGTTGATTGGAGGGTGCGCTTCCCCGAACAGTATGAAGACTGGCAGTGGGGTGGCACGCTCGTGGAATCACAAGCGCAAGACAGTGAAGATTACCTACGCCTTTATAGGGCAATGTATGCGGAGAGGCTCCAGCTTGGAGGGCTTATAGAGGTAAAGTAGAACACCATTTTTTTGTCTTTTATAATTTCCATTTTTTTTATTTTTATTTATGAACTCAAGAGCCATGGCTGTAGGATGCCCGTGACACCATAATAACGAACTTACAAGCTCGTTTAGTGGACACAGAGCGAGAGTTAACTGACACCCGAGCGGCTCTAGGTTCATCAGTAAGTGTATATATGCATACTCCTGGCATGATTTGAAATTCATGGCGCTAACCATTTAACTGTCACCTCTCGTGTGTGCACGCAGCGTGCCCAGTTCGATGTCGTTTCATCGGCGATGGGGGCAGACGGCGTTTCTTCCAGTCTATGGATTCTCACTTCAGAGTTAGATCTACTCTACGAGCAACTTGCTCATGCCACACAGCGGGCTGTGGAGGCAGAAGGGATGCTTTCTGTACAGGTGAGAGCCTCACCATTTAATATCCCTTGTTCAAGCGTTACCAGAAGCCTGAGATGAAACGTTTGGCAGGAGAAAGAAACGGAGGAGGCACTCGCACATGCCGCCCAGAAGGAAGCTAGAATAGCCGAGCTAGAAGAGGAACTGCAGCGTCGTCCAGGTGACGACTTTTCTAGGGACGCTATAGAGCTGAGGATCACCCTTCAGCTGGAGAGGGAAGACAGAGCGAGAGAACGTGCTGAGAGGGAAAAGGCCAAGGAAAGAGAGAAGGCCAAGAGGTCGGCCGAGAAAGAGGAGAAGAGGGCATTGGAAGCCCAATTATTTGAATTAAGGACCAGTCTCGGCCTTGCCGAGCAGTGGCTGAAAGATGGCGAGGAACGCTACCGAAGAGCACGAGAGCGTGGCTTTCGTGTTAGTAGCTTCTTTGCCGCCCCTGCAGATCCACACCGGGGAGCGGAGATAGAAAGAGGACCACAAAGCGGTAGAAGGACCACTTTCCATGATTGGGTAGCACCCTCAAGAGTGTCTCGCCCGGAGGGTGGCGGGACAAGTGATGTGGAGAGAGAAGGTGAAACCTGATGTAGACTTCTATTTGTTTTTAGTTGAGAGTGGAATAAATTAGTTCGTGCTTGGTTCTCTACTTTTCTTGATCACTCTAGTCCCTGCATACACTTAAGCAAACAAGTCAGTATTTCTGCTCTGACTTGCCCCTTGCTCAATGAGTAAATGTGATTTTGAGCTATCCTTGATAACGAGTCAAGGGGCCAAGCCTTTATTAATAAAGGCAAGATAAAGATATGATGATGAATGCGATAGACAAGCACACGGATGCAAACGAGAATTTAAAATGAATGCTGCATACAAATGCGATCATGCAAAGATGTGATTTTTGTTTTTGTAGGTATATATTAATTTTTTTGTGTTTTGTTATTTGTTTATTTTTTTTTGGTCTTTTACATTTCCATTTTCTTTGTGCATATACATTTTTCTGCCCCTTTTTTTGGATTTTGGATTTTGTCATTTTTTTGTTTATTTTTGGCTTATATTTTTTTTGTTTTTGCTAATGCATGATGACCAACGCATATAACATGTAGGCTGCAGGAGAACAAGGGTTTCTTGCTAACCTCCCAGGTATCCTAAGTGCACATCTAGGTTGATTTGGGCCTCTAGACTCCTCGAATGATAATCCCGCCGGCTAAGACTTATCCTGATGACAATACCGTCATGCCATGCTTAGGCTCCCAGTCGCTTCCGACCACATGGATTCACCCAAAAAGTGTTCGAGATAAATGATTTGCCCAACCCGGGTCTATTTCCTCACAACTCTAGATGGTATGTAATGGAACACCCTGGAACCCAAATGACCAACCGCGCGACGCTGACCCGGAATCAGACGCCGTCGCACCTATAGGTGACGCGCTTGCATTGGTCTAAGCCCGAGGTTAAACTAAGAAGACATTAAGGTGGTAGATAAAGGTCTTGACCAGCCAGAAACACGGAGACTCCTTCACGATAATGACTTCTGCTTTCAAAATGGACAACCATATGCTTGTGTTAAAACAAAGTCGCAAGCCTTAGTGGGTCTCACCCTTTGGATACTCCATTTAGCCTTTATCTTCAGGGGAAGAAGGAAGAGTATTGGGGGTAAACCTCCTGAGAGGACCGGCAAAACCGTTAACCCGGCGAGCCAATAGAGGTCCATTTAACTCTCCCCTTTCGGGCAACTTCGGACTAACTCTCGAGCATTTACATCTCATGACCCCTTTCGTGAGATTTGACTTTTACTCGAAGGGGTTTCGTTTAGTGGAATCAGGCACGGTTACGACCAGGCCTTTCTTTTGACTTTGATTTTATTCTTCTTTTCTAATTTTTCTTGACAGATTTTTGTGAGGGACATAGTATTTTGACATTTTGGAATCCCTCTTGGATGCCTGCGGGGACACTGCCCTCTTCTCGTGCTCTGATCCATGCTCGAGGAATTAGATCATACTCTTACCCTAGGGGGTTGTGTTCGTGTTTCCCGTGCTCAGCGTTTTAAGGGCGCCGACTATCTCATTCGATCGAAGAGAGAGAGAATAAAGATTTAAGCCTTCTAGAGACCTTCTGGGTGAGGCCCCACCATAAGCGATGCTATCAATCTTTTTTATAACACAGACGTGTATACATGTTGTCTTCTTTTGAGGGGGCATAGGCCGAACTGGCCGGACAGGGGTCTCCACGGTTCTGGCAAACCAAGACCTGAGATCTACCAAATCTTAATGGGCCCTATTCTAACATGGAGGTTGAATACAATGACTTAAATACATGGTGATCCCCAAGCATCAGCATTTTGAATTTTCTATTTTTTGTCTCTGTTTTTGTTTGTTTGTTTTTATGTACATATTTTTGTTATTTTCATTTTTTTTTCATTTTTTTGTTATTTTTTCATTTCCCTTTTTTTTCTTTTTGTTTTTGACACTATTTACACCTATCTAAGGGTAGTACTTCTTAAGATAAAGCCCATTCCAAGGGTGGGATAACTCAACTCCCTCAGCATTGACTAGCCTATAGGCGTTGCCAGGATGCACAGCCTGAAACACGTATGGTCCCTCCCAATTAGGTTGGAGCTTAGAACGCGGCCCGCCAGATTTTACAAAAATTCTTTTCACTACCATTTCACCAACTTTGAACTTTCTCTCAATGACCTTCTTCTGGTAAAAACGTGCGAGTCTATTTTGGTAGACGCGAGCATGCTCGGCTGCGGCCATGCGCTTTTCATCTAAGAGTTCCAATTGGGCAAGGAGTGAGTCACGACGTTCGTCGAGGGGAAGTTCCTTGTCCAATTGTACTCTTAGAGAGGGAACTAGAATCTCATACGGAACTACCGCCTCCATCCCGTAAGTGAGGGCGAACGGAGTTTGCCCAGTAGGGGTCAGGATTGAAGTGCGATAGGCCCATAGAGCCTCAATGAGCTTCTCTGGCCAATCTACAAACATGTTAGATTCACAAGTCTTCTTTATGATTTTGATCAGTGTCTTATTAGTGGCCTCTGCTTGGCCATTGCCTTGTGGATAATATGGTGATGAATGATGCAATGCAATCTTATACCTTTTGCAGAGGTCCTGAAGATCCTGAGAAATGAATTGGGGTCCATTGTCGGTGATGATAGTTCTTGGAATGCCGAACCTGGCGATGATGTTCTTCATGATGAACTTGCATACTGTGGATGCCTTGAGTTCCGTGTAAGCTTCGGCTTCAGCCCATTTGGTGAAGTACTCCGTTGCAGTGAGAATGAAGGATTTTTGCTTGGTGAGGGAGTTAGGATCGCCAAGAGGACCAATGATGTCGAATGCCCACATGGAGAAGGGCCATGGGGAGGACACTGGATGGAGAGAAGAAGATGGGGAATGGATCTTATCGGCGTGAAGTTGACACTTGACACACCTACGGACATAGACAGCACAATCTTCCTCCATGGTGGGCCAGTAAAAGCCTTGTCGAAGGATCTTCTTAGCAAGCATTTGGCTGTTTACATGGCCACCACACACACCTGAGTGTACTTCCTCTACACACTTCCAGGACTCATCATCATCAAGACACCTCAAAAGAACACCAGTGAGGCTTCTCTTGTATAACAATCCTCCAACCAATGTATATCTCTGGGCAACTCTCCTTATGGCCCTCTTATCTTCTGCTGTTGCATCTTCAGGATAAGACTGGTCTTTGCAATATTTAACAATCTCATAGAACTATGGTTTCTCCTCATCAGCCAATTCTTCTTCCAATTCGACCAACATAATTTCTCTTTTTTCAACAACTTCTCTATCCTGAGCCATCTTTGACATTTCCTCCTGAACCTTTAAATAGGAAGGGTTGTGAATAGCAGGGAGGATAAGCTTGTGGATAGAAACGGACAGAACCCTTCTGCCCAGAGGAAACCTTAATGATGATGCCAACAAAGCAAGGGCGTCGACGAGAATGTTCTGATTGCGAGGAACATGGACAAAGACTAACTTATTAAATAGTTTGGCAAAAGCAACAGTGAGCTCTTGATATGGTTTGAGCTTGGGATCGCGTGTGCGATATTTAGTGAGCACCTGGCGAAGAACAAGTTGACTATCACCTATGACTCGCAGTTCGGTGACCCAGAAGGAATAGGCAAGATTCAGACCTGCTAGAAGAGCTTCGTATTCAGCCACGTTATTGGTGACTGGAAATGAGAGCTGAAATGCCTCTGGGATAGTGACGCCTTCGGGCGACAAAAGGACAATGCCAATACCTTTCCCCTGGGAATTCAAAGCTCCATCAAAATATAATGTTCACATGGGATCATCAGACTGGGTAATGGACATTAGTTCCTCATCTGGAAACTCTGATTGAACAGGATCAAATTTGGGGAGAGGGTGGTGAGCAAGATGCTCAGCTATAGCATAGCCTTTAATCGCCTTTTGCTGGATATAGATGATGTCGAATTGAGATAGAAAGCTTTGCCAACGTGCTAGCCTATCAGTAAGGACAAACTTTTCCAAGAGAAATTTGATAGGATTCATGCGAGCAATTAAATGGACTTCATGAGCAAGAAAGTAATGTTTTAATTTCTGCACTACCCACACAAGGGCGGCACATGTCTTCTCCATGGCTGTATACTTTCGCTCACAGGGGTTGAGAAGTTTAGACAAGTAATAGGTTGCCCGTTCCTTGCCTTCTTCATTGATTTGTGCCAGAACGGCTCCCACAGAGTCGTCTAGGACTGAGATATATAGGATCAGAGATTTATCTGGAATAGGTGGAGTGAGAACAGGTGGGTTGGCCAGATATTCCTTTAATCCATCAAAAGCGTTCTGTCACTTAGAATCCTAACAAAATTTGGTCCCTGCTTTGGTCAACTCGTAGAAGGGCCTGCATCTTTGCGAGTGTTGAGACACAAAGCGGCGGATGAACTGCAACCTCCCGATTAATCCTCGAACTTCTCTCAGATTCTTCGGGGGTGGCATATCCCTAATCGCCTTAGCCTTGTTGGGATCTATCTCAATGCCCCTTTTGCTCACAATGAAGCCAAGTAACTTGCCCGATGATACACCAAACACGCACTTTTTTGGATTCATTTTCAAATTGAACTCACGCGATCTTTGCAACACCTTTGCAAGGACCTCGGGATGTTCTGCCCTAGTTTTGGATTTTACCAACAAATCATCCACATACACTTCCAAATATATGTGCATCATGTCATGAAATATTGCCATCATAGCCCTTTGATAAGTGGCTTCAGCATTTTTCAGTCCAAATGGCATGACCACATAACAGTAAGTTCCCCAGGGAGTGGTGAATGAAGTTTTCTCCTGGTCTTCTTCTGCCAGACGGACTTGGTTGTATCCCGAAAATCCATCCATGAATGAAAGGGTTTCATATCCTGCCGTATTATCAATCAACACGTCGATGTGAGGCAAGGGAAAATCATCCTTCGGACATGCGCGGTTAAGGTCCCGAAAGTCAATACAAATTCTCACCTTTCCATCTTTCTTCATGATCGGGACGATGTTTGCGACCCACTGAAGATAAAGGACGACTCTTATGAACCTAGCTTTGTGGAGCTTATCGACCTCTTCCTTCATTTTTAAAGCCATTTGTGGGCGAAAACGTCTTAACCGTTGCTTTACCGACATGGACCCTGGTTTTAAAGTGAGGCGATGTTCAACCAAGGTGGAATCCAAACCCGGCATATCTTCGTAACTCCATGCGAACGTGTCCTTATATTCCTTAAGAACCTTAACCAATACCTCTTCGTCAGATGAGGGTAAATTATCACTTATGAGGACAATCCTAGGGTCTTCCTCAGTTCCCAGATTGATCTCTTTGGTGGATTCTTCTACAGCGGCTGACGGCTCGTCAAATCTGCTCATTCCATTATCATAGGTGTCAGCCGCGTCCTCATATTCTTCGTCCTCACCTTCAATGGGATACTCCTCATCAGTGATTTCATAAACCCCATACCCTTCATCAATCATACAATCATTCTCGCATTCTATTTCTGGCAGTTGGATTAGATTTTCTAACAATTGAGGAATGGCTAGAAGGGCTTGACACCTGGTGGCTAGATCCAAAAGGAACCGACGGGGAATCTGCCTACCCTTAGATTTCCTTTTAGGTACTACCCTTGACTTATTATTACTAGCTAGACTGACATTATTTACAGAAGAAGAAGAAGAAATTGAAACTGACGAAGATGGTAAAGAATGTACAGGGAAGGACCCCTCAGACGAGGGGTAGAGAAGGTCGCTCAGGGGACCTTGAATGAGTGGCCCGTGAGTCGGGGCACACTCGTGGGAGATGTAAGAGATTTCCTCAAAGACAATGCGTTGTTGAGGAGTTGGGAGATTGGTGTTTTTTTTTTATTTTCATTTTTGATAACAAAATAAGAAAAAGAAGTTGGAGGAGGTGAAAAGGGGATTAGAGCTAAGGAGTTATGTGGCTCGTAGAGCAGATCGTGATTGAAAACCTGACGCGAGTCAAAAAACTCACGCAGGTGAATAAGTAAAGAAGGGGACCTGGGAAGATCATCAGACAATCGTCTGGCCCAGGAGGGAGACAGCAACAAAGGCTGTGATAAGTGAATGGAGAAGATGACGACTAATGAGCCGTCAGTGGCAATGTTGATGACGGATGATGATCCGTTGATGACAACACCCTCCTGACGAGGAGGGTTTGACATTCTGACAATAGTGGTGATATCCCCTGGCATTTTGGAGATCGAAGGTGGCCCTTCTAGATGTGGAGGTGAGAACATTCTTTCCAGTGCAATGGATATATCTGGTATGTCAAACTATTTATACCATTCACAATCCAAGTGAACCATCTTTCCCTTTTTAGGGATCCTTGAACATCCTTGAGCTAAAAACACATCCTGTGACCCCCCAGATGATTCCGGTGGAGGATCTCCCATCTGGACGATGGGCCCCTTCTTGAAGTGTGAGGACAGAGTCCAAGTGAGGGGTTTGCCATCTGATTCGAACGGCCCCTTAAAACCTAAGCCTGCTCTACATGTTGGCTTTGTCTTCTGCAGTGGTCTCAACCTTCCTTGCAGTTGTGCCCCTAAACCTTTGCCATCTTGGTAGCCAATATTTCTCATAATCTCCCATCCTTTGGAGCAGAAGGGGAGACGTGAGTTTAACATAGGGAATGGCTTTTGTTGTGTGAAGGGAGCACGACAGGGGTCATACACATCCAACAAGGACAGTATGGGCCGATGAGTTGGCCAGACCGAAGGCAAAGAGGTGTTGATAACATCCACCGTAGAACAGATGGGCATGCTCATTACCTTGATAACCCATCCTTTATATGGAAATTTCAAACACTGATGATTGGTGGATGGTACAGCATTCATAGCTTCAATGTAGGTACGGCCTAGTATAGCCTTGAAAGTGGGATCCATATCAAGGATATGGAATTCCGTGAAGATCGATACAGGGCCTAGATCTACATTGAGGGTAATCATCCCCATTGGCGGCCTTTTACTATTGTCATAGGCCGTGACTGTGATTGAGGAGGGCATGAGTTGTTCTTCAACAACCCCACATGCTTGAAGAGTACTCGGGGAAATCACATTTATAGACGCACCCGTGTCCACCAGGCATGGATCCACTGACACACCATTGATTTTTACCGCAATACACAACGCATATTTTCGAGCTTCCTTGGGGGCAAGCTCGTGATTATGGAACATGATGGGCGGTTGTGTATCGGTGGGCGTCAGGAGTGCCGAGATTTTCTCCGCAGGGAGATCCTCATTCACCATGACTTTTTGGAGATATTCCCTTAAAGCTTCTTGATGAGATGTGGATCTTTTGATCAACTCGAGGATGAAGATACGGGCAGGCGTCTTATCCAGATGTTTCAACAAGTCATACTGGGTCCCAGGGATGGACTCTTCTGACTGCTCTTCCTTATCTTTCTCTAGCTGAGACTGTTGGGGGGCCTGACTATTCTGGGGAAACACCCGGTGGAACATCTTTCCACTCCGGAGCACCATTGCTTGTGGGTCTTGTTGCACCTCTATGGTATTGGGTGTGGATTTTAACAGGGGCTTGAGAGGTAATGGTGAAGGAACAGTTGGTGGTATAGGGGTGATGACGGATGTAAAGGTTTTAATCAGGGATTTGTTTGGTGGGGTAATGGTAGAGTGGTGGATGATAAGGGGCTTAGATGGTGGAGGTAGATTAGAAGTAGAAGGGACCTCGGATGAGTGGTGGATAATAAGGGGCTTAGATGGTGGAGGAGGATTAGAAGTAGAAGGGACCTCGGATGAGTGGTGGATAATAAGGGGCTTAGATGGTGGAGGAGGAGGTTCAATGGAGGTAGAGGCGGATGACGCGTCATACGGGTAATGGGCGGTAAAAAGGTTAGAAGGTTGGGGTAGAGATTCAATAGAGGTAGGTGGTGAAGTAGAGGGATAAGAGGTAATGAGAGGGTTTAGAGGTAAAGGAGATGTGATAGATGGTTTTGGGTGATGGACTGGTGGTGAATTGACGATAGAGGTACGAATAAGAGGGCGTGATGGCTGTGGAAAGGAAGAAGGACCGAATAAGGGTTGTGAGGGGGTTGGGTAATAAGAAGATGATGTTCGAAGGAGACGAGGAGGCTGATTAGTAACATGGCTGGTAGCAAGGATAGAGGTGCTTTCCAAATGCCAAGTTTGCTCTCTTCCAACTTCTGGGAAGGAGGAAATGGGATTAGCCTGGTGGTTAGGCTGTTGGTGCTCCGGAAGTGGATTATGGATGATGCCCATATTAGGCTGCTGTTGTGGGGCCTGCTGAGGCTATTGTTGTTGCTGTGGTTGTTATGGTAACTGTGGCCTAGGCGGAGGTCTCCTGGCCTTTAGGGTGGTGATGCATCGCCTCATTTCATCCCAATCGATTTCACCCAGATCATTCATGTCATAAATGTAATCTTTGAAGTTGAAACAATTCTCCACCGTATGACCCGGCTGCCTGTGATAGACACAGTACCTGGAGGTATCAGTATTTAGGGGCCATGCAAACTTTTCTTTGGGCAAAGTAAGTAGGTTGGCAGCCATGAGGGCATTAAAAATATCTGGCAATGCCTCGGGCAATGGTGGATAATGGGCTCTTTTGGGTCCAATGGGCCTCATCCGTTGTTGTGGTGGGCCGTAATTTCCCGGAGGTGGAACTTGGTGATACTGAGGTTGTGGTTGTTGTTGTTGTTGCTGGGGATGGAAGGGTTGAGGCATGTTGTTTTGAAGGGGGTTATTTTGGGGTGGAGGACGATAAAGGGGTGGACCTTGTTGAAAGGGAGGTCGTGAAACTTGAGGAGGCCTTGGGTTAACTGGTTGGTTGGGGCCGCCCAGCACACTCACTTGCTCGTTTATGACGACTCCCTCAGTTGTTCCTCCTTGGACACCAGTGCCCGTCTTCTTAAACACCCTTGGCTTTGGAGGTTCAAACATGTGCATGATGGGGGAATCTTTTAATTGGGTCTGGATATACCGAGCCCTCTCATAAAGCTCCTCCATCGTGGTAAGCTTATTCATGGCTAAAATGTGTCTAAACTGCGGGGTTGCATTAGACACAATCATTTTGACTTGCTCGGGTTCTGAAAGGGTATCCTTTACCTTATCGGCCAGGGACCTCCATCTATCAGCATACTGGACAAAATCCTCATCTGACCTCATTTTCTCAGCAACTAGGTCGGTGATAGAAAGGGATGGACCGACCCTATCCCGGTACTTTTGAATGAATTTGGCCTTGACAACGTCAAAATCCTCAGCCTCACTCGGTTCTAGAGAATAGAACCATTCTAGGGCGGGACCATCCAAGGATCTGCGAAAAAGATAAGCCAGGGATTTTGGATCGTTCTGCCATGAGGAAGATTCATACATGGAATCCTTAATGTGAATATAAGGATTACACGTACCGTTATACCTACGATATGTAGGCATTTCGGAGGGAGGGAGATGAAATGTGGGAAGATTTGGCAGGGAAATGTCAAGGGCAGACTTCCCATGTACCTCTTTCTTGAAATTTCGGAACTCCTCGTTCATTTCATTGAATTTGTTGAGGAGAGACTGGTTGAACTCCTCGACAGGTGAAAGTGGGGCCTGCCACTGAGACTGAGAAGGCCTTACAGGGGCCTGAGAAGGAAACCCTGCGCCAGATGGGTATGGTGGCCCACCAGTGGACGGACCCATCTGGGGTACCGTATTAAAGATGGCAGGGATCTGAGACTGTACGGGGAGGAACTGATAAGAGGCGGGCTGTTGGTTCGCCTGTCCTTGAAGTGAAGAGGAAGGGGCAACCTGTACATGTGATGGGGATACAGCAGCCTGGAGTGGCTGTTGGTAGGATGTGGGAGCCAAAGTTGACTCCTGAGGAGGGGGAGATACAGACTTCCCCTTTAAAATGGCCTGAAAGGCCAGAAGTTGCTCAGGGCTGAGCTGTGTAGTAGCGAGGGCACCCAACAGGGAGAAGATATCCTGGGGTGGAGCTAGTTCCCGTGGAACAGTGAGGACCACTTGTGAGGTCTCACGGGAGGGGCCTGAGTCCATTGCGTGGACCCGTGGGTCAGCTGACTGACCACGACCTGATTGATTCTCTTCGGAAGAGTCGTGAGCCATTCCTGTAATTTTACCAGAACGTAAATGCATACACTAGCAAACAAGTATCAGAAATTAACAGACAAGTGGATGATCTTACGCCATTTTTTCGATTTTTGTTTTAACTTTTTTTTGTGTTTTGATTTAATTAATTATTTTTTTTTCAATTTTTTTATCTTTTTTTTATTTTAACAAATATAAAATTCACACTTAGTAGGAGGGACCCTAATTGCACTTTGTTTTACCGCCGTGTCAGCTAGGGGCACTCGTCTCACCACGAATAGGTAACTAACTCCGGGGTACTTCAGTGGTACAACCAGCCCAGTGAACGAAGAGGGAATCCTTCGCTGTCGGGGACTTACGGAGGTCCCAATGGAGGAGATCCTAGTCCGTCGAGAGGAATTCCCGACGGAGAGTCCTTCCTTCACCGAGAGAGGTTAATCCTTAAATAAGTAAAAGAAAGAAAAGAAAAGGGGTAAATGCATGAAATGCAGTGCTGAATAAAAGATGTATAACACACAAATACCAGAGATAAACACACAAATAGAACAGAGATAATCACAATGATATAACAGGGATATAAAAGTAATAAACAGATGGAGTAGGATACAACCGTTCCTCTTTCCGAGACACGTAGGCCACTTGAAAAAATAGAAAAGACTATGAGAGTGCACGTGGTGCACGAAGGGGATGACGTGGCGCATGCGGGCGCAATAAGGAAGGGCACACGCGGGTGCCGAGTAGAGGAGAGCACACGTGGGTGCTAAATGGAGGGGCACACGTAGGTGCCGAATGGAGGAAAGCACACGTGGGTGCTAAATGGAGAGGGCACACGTGGGTGCCAAGTAGAGGAGAGCACGCGTGGGTGCTAAATGGAGGGGCACACGTGGGTGCCGAATGGAGGAAAGCACACGTGGGTGCTAAATGGAGAGGGCACACGTGGGTGCCAAGTAGAGGAGAAATGCACGTGGTGCACGAGACAACGTTAACCTCTCAAGTAACCACAAAGGACCGGGGGAGTGCACGAAGTGCACGAGGGGAGTGAGCGCACGGGGGCGCAATAAGGAAGGGCACACGTGGGTGCCGAAAAGAGGGACACACGTGGGTGTCAAAAGGAGGGGCACACGTGGGTGCCGAAAGCTTGTGGGTAACCAGAAAAGTAAAAAGCAGGTCCCATCATGATCGCCAGAGATGTGAACGCGTCACGTGGTGGACTGAGAGAGAGAGATGGGGTTTCTCCCTCTCTGAGTAATAAAGGGTGAAAGAAATGAGGACAAAACAATGGAAACGTGCGCTATAGGGGATATGGAAGAACGGTGGACAAGTACGACCTATAGATGAGACAACAGTGGGGACATGGAGAATTTAGACTGACCGAACTCCGGTACGTGGCGGAGATAGGGGTCCGAAGACCCTCTCGCGCAAACTGAACCCCTTCTCGGTAGGCGTGGCCCACCGTTCTGAGAGCAGCTTTTCAGATACCGAATTCGAGTCCTGAACTCTACGTAATAGAAGTTGACAGACGGAAAGACACGTGGACTCGGAAATTGCAACGATATATCACTCCTTGGACAGTTACAAAAACAATATGAATAAAAGCACACCACCGCAGGACATTGGTCTTTGCGGGGTCTTAACAGGAAATAGCAATATGAGTAATAATTAATATATGTACATATAGAAATCACCGCGAGACATTGGCCTTACGGGATTTTTTTAAAGTAATATAAATAATAAATAAAAGTATATATATATACCACCACGAGACATTGGCCTCTGCGGGGTTTTTACTATAACATAGATAATAAGTATAAGTATATAAATATATAAACCACCACGAGACTGTGGCCTCTGCGGGGTTTTTACTGTGACATAAATAATAAGTATAATTATATAAATATAGAAACCACCACGAGACTGTGGCCTCTGTGGGGTTTTTACTATGACATAAATAATAAGTATAATATATATATATATATATATATATATATATATAAACCACCACGAGACTGTGGCCTCTGCGGGGTCTTTAGTATAATATAGATAATAAATATAATATTATATATATATATATATATAAACCACCACGAGACTTTGGCCTCTGCGGGGTTTTTACTATGACATAAATAATAAGTATAAGTATATATATATATATATATATATATATATATATATATATAAACCACCACGAGACTGTGGCCTCTGCGGGGTCTTTACTATAATATAAGTATATGTGACAGGAAAGGAAAATGGATCAAATAAACCGTCGCGAGGTGTTGATCTCCACAGGATTTTAAAGCGATGATAGGGGAATGCTGAAATTAAATAGTTAGGAGTTAAAAAGTAGGGTGTAGAAAATAAAATGCTGAAATGGAAACGGTCGCGGGAGGTGACCCACCGCACCAGTTAGGAATTAGATATACAGAAAGTAACGACAGAAACCGCCGCGGGGAATAATCCTCCGCGCGGGTGAGGCCAAAGACAGAAGAAGATGACCACTGCGGGAAGTAACTCTCCGCGGGTGTTATTAACAATAAAGAAAGTTAATGAAGCGCACGTTAGGAATTTTGTGATTGCCAGGGACCGAGGGTCCCGAATGGATTGATCACTTTCGCCTTTGACACGGGATTATGCGGGCTCCAACTTCCTCTTCTTTCGACAGGCCGAAGAAGATGGCCTTTAACTGGTTACCCCTTACACAAAGAACAAACAGAGAAAAACAACTAAACAAGAATAACGGCGGTGTAGTACCAATCCTTAGGTAATGAAACTATAAATAATATAAGCGAACACGTACCTGGTTGGTGTTTTTAAAACCCCTTTAGAATTAAAGGGATGGGAGAATGACATGATGAAATGTACGAACACACAAAAAAAATACCCACAAGGGAGGCCCCTCTCGGAGAGAAAGGCATGGCACATGTGCTAAGATGATGCATGGAACATGATTAATTGACTAAATAAAAATAAGAGAGGGAAGAAAAGCTTATCGGTGGAGGCCAGCGACGAGCTTTGAGAAGGGCTTCAATATCACGAGCACAGCACGACCGAAGGACTTCAGAACGGACTTCAAAAACTGCTTAAAAGGGGAACGAGGAACACAAACACACTTAATATGAGGGATGTATGTGGTGATATAGATGAAGAGAAGATTGATATATATAGTTATATATGTATATACATAATGGGAAAATGTTTAGAGTTATATATATGAAAATATAATAAAAGATATATAGTTAATACATATATGTGTGATGAGGAGGTTATTTATGATTTAAAAAAAATTAAAAAAAATAAATAGGAGAAAGAGGGAGAGAAAAGGACTCTTTTCTTTTGCTTTTTAGAGCTTTTTTTAGTTTTTAATTTTAAACAAAATAGAATATAAGACTAAAAAGATAAAATATAAAACTATGAAGAGTAAAATAAGAAATATATATAATATATATATTTATATGTGGGAGAGAGAGAGAGGGAAGAACGAGAAAGGAAGAGGGTGAGAGAAAGAGAGGATAAAAAATAATAAAAAAGAAGGAAGGTTGAGAGAGAGATCGAGAGAGAGATAAGAGAAGAGAGAATAAAAAATTAAAAAGAGAGAGAGAGAGAGAGAGAGAGAGAGAGAGAGAGAGAGTGAGACGGAGAGAGGAGGGAGAGATCGAGAGAGGGAAGAGAGAGAGAGGGGCGCGGTGAGAAGAGAGAGGGAGGCGAGCGCGGCGGGGAGCGGAGAGAGAAGAATAGAGAGAGAGAGAGAGGTCGCCGCGACAGGAGGCGACCGGCCGACCGGCGGCAGCGACGCCGGCGGTCGACGGCGGCAATGGGGGAAAGAGAGAAGAGAGCAGAGAGAGAGGGAGAGAGATCGGGAGGGGGGAGAGAGAAGGAAGAGAAAGACGGAGAGAGAGAGGGGGAGCCGCGACCACGGCGGTCACGACGGGGGGAGGAAGAAAAGACGGGGAGAGAGAGGGACCGGCAGGGAGAGGAGAAAGAGAGAGAGAGGGAGAGAGAGAGGGGACGCGGAGGGCTCCGACGAAGGGGGTGAGGTCGACCGCGACCGACGGCGACGGAGGGTGGTTGGCGGCGTCCGCAGCGGCGGTCGGAGGGGGTGCACCGGCAGGGACTGCTGCGGTGGCGTGGCCGAAGGCGGTGGCACTGCGGGGGGCTCGCGGCAGTGCATGGGGGGTTGCCGGTAGAGGTAGCAGCGGTCGCGGCAGGGTGGAGCGCAAGGGGGGGAGGTTGGGCTTGCGGAGGTGGCAGCCGGCTCGCGGGTGGAGGGCGGTCGTCGGGCGACGGCAGCTTGCGGACGCTAGCACGGTGAGGCGCACCGGCTTCACGGCAGACGGGGGGTGGTCACTGACGGCGTCGTGGGCTTCACGGCGGCGAGCGGGCTACGACAAGGGCGGCGGTGCAGTGGAGGTGAACTCCCGGGCGCGGCGGGCTTGACGACGGAGGTGGCCGGTTGGCTTCACGGCAGACGGGGAGTGCTGCGGACGGAGGTCGTTGACGTGGGCTCGTACGGTGGAGTCCGCGGCTTGCATGCAGGGGGCCGGACGGAGGTCACCGGCGGCTGGCGGATGATGTGGGCGGCTAGCCGGTGGAGGACGTTGCGGATGCGGCAGTGAGGGGTGTAGGGAGGTTGTGGAAAGGCCAAAGAGAAGAGGATGGAAGGGGTGCGTGGGGTGATGGTGCATGCACAAGGGGTCGCGGCAGGGCATTTAGAGAGGGGGAGAGAGGGTGGACGGGGAGTGCTGTGCATGGGAGATAGCAATGGGAAAGATGAAGGTCGACGGTGGGTGTGGCTAGTGAGAGGGGGATGGGCTCACACGGAGGAGGGTGGCTGGGTTTGTGGGTTGTTAGGTTTCGGAGAGAAAGTGGGAGAATGAGAGTGGGAGAAGAATGAGCAGCGTGAGTGATGGTGTGCGGAGAGAATGTGGTGGTGCGTATGTGTGTGTGCCGTGGGGGAGAGGAGTGTGAGCAGTGAGAGGTGTGTGTGTGTGTGTGTGCCGTGAGGGAGGGGGATGTGTACAGTGAGGTGAGAGGGAAAGAAAGAGACAGAATGTAAGGGAGAGGGTGAGAGAGTAGGGAGGAGGGGATTACGTGAGAGATAGGGAAAAAATAGAGAGAGAGAAGGAGACGTAAGGATTAATATGTATATATATATATGAATTATTTTTATTTATTATTATTTTGTTTCTGTAGTTATTAAGCCTTTTTACTTTTTAAGAAATATATCGTTATCAATTATATATATATAGTAATCACATACATATATATTTACAAAAATAAATTTATCATTAAAGAAAATCAACTACATATTTTTATGTAAACATAATTATACACACACATTTTTTAGATTTCATTTTCTCTTTTGTTTATTCATATGTATACATATTTTAATTTTCTCCCTTTCACAAAATAATGTAATTTAACCAGAATTACGGAAATCACTCAAATAAAAGAAAATGTAAGCCACTTCAGGACATTACGGTATAATATGGGATTTACTCATCGTAACGTCAGAAATGGCGTGTCTACACCGGTGAGGACCCACTCCCCCTTTACCTCTTTTAAGGCTTTTCTTTTCTTCTTTCCTTTGATTTTTATGTAGTTTTATACAAATCTTTCCTCCCTCTTCCCACAGCCTTTTCTTTGCAGATTGAGCGTTTAAGTCGCCAGGTTGTCGTTGGGTTCGGTTCTTCTCATGTTGCCCGCAGCGCCTTATTTCGGTTGGAGTGTTCTATCGTCAATCGTTCCATTTGTTTGTTGCTTCCTTTTGCCTTTTAATTCGTTATTGCCCCATTTGTTTGTTGCTTCCTTTTACCTTTTCAACGTGTTATTATTTCTAACAAAAATTCGGCAGCATCTCCCCTTGACACGAGCGTAAGGGAGATACAAGGAACGCGCCCACATGGAGTGACGGAACCCGACAACTAGAGATGGGCGCCCGAGAGCGGCAGCACCTTTAATAAAACCTCGGAAAACCCGAAAGCGATGATGGACAAGGGACCCCTCTAGGGGCGGCTGGGAAGTGTACCGGACTAGGAAGGTCGGGGGTGTGTCGGCAAAGAGTGGCATGGGCGTGTCGGGGAAGACCCGCAGGGAGTGTGCCGGCAAAGGGCTTGGCCAGGGCATGCTGAGGAAGGGCTGACGGGGCGTACCAGCGAAGGCCATCACAGGCGTGCCGGGGGAGGGCAGCCAGGGCCGTGCCGGCGAAGAGTTGCCGGGTGTGCCGCTGAAGGCCCAATGGGGGTGTGCCGGAGAAGGGTTGATTAGCTGTACCGGTGAAGGGTTCAAAGGATGCATACCGGGGAAGGCACCAAGGGGGCGTATCGCTGGAGGGCTAGACGGGGTGTGTCGCCTGAAGACTAAGGGGGTTGGGCTGAAGGAAGGCCAACTGAATGGAATAGAACCTAAGGGGAAAGACAGGGGGTCTTGCGTTGGCTCATCCAAATAGGGGCGTTGGTTAGTAACGGGGAGATTGTTCTGAGGAAGGGAGGAAGGTCAATGCTGATATTGGGCTTGGGTGTGCGAAGAAGAAGAAAAGAACAATGACGAGGGGGACGGAGGCCCACGCTAAGGATCAAACGATCGGGAGGCGGAAGGAGAAGCGTTCAAGCACGCGCACGGATTCAAACCAACGGAGATAGTAAAAAGAAAGAACTCAAAAGAGAGATTTTATTCATGGACGACAAAGGCCGCAGCCGGCCACATACACCTCAGAACGCTGGAACCGGAGGCGCAACGGAGGGGAAAGAAAGAAAAGCAAAGGGAGAAAGAAAAGGGAGGAACTGGGGGCGAGCAGGGGTGACGGCTCGCTGCCCTCCCCCTTTCCCCTGATACATCACATTCCTCTCTCTCTCTCTTACTCTCTCTTCTGGGTGGTCGTCGGAGGGGAACCCCACGGCGGAGCTCCCTTCTTCTTCTTCTCTTTCTTCTTCCTCTGGAGGCGGTGGCTCTCTCCCGCAGCGTGTGTGCGTCTGCGTAGTCGTCTCTTCTCCCTTCTGCCCCTCTTTCTTCGTTCGGGCAGATGAGGCTTTTTATACTCCCCGCGGCGGAAGCTTTCAAACATGGTAGTCGGAGGCGGGAAGTGACTGGCCATGATGGAGTTTGACCTTCTCCGTCCTTGGTGGCAGAGGAGTAGCCTGCGTGGCCCAAACCCCGGCCGACACCTCGGACGGCCCACTGCGCGCCAAGGATCTATAAGGCATGGGCACGAGATCTTGTCTGTCGGACGTGCCGTTGAAATGCTCGAACATCGTGCCGCTGGCGGGCTAAATAAGCGTGTCGCTGAGAGGGCCAAAAGGGCGTGCCGCTGGAAGACATGGCAAGCGTGCCGCTAAAGTGCCTAAAGGGCGTGCCGCTGAAGGGCCTGAGGGCGTGCCGCTGGGAGGCCGTTAGGGCGTGCCGCTGAAGGTGCCCAAGAGCGTGCCGCTGAAGGCACTCAAGGGCGTGCCGCTGAAGCATCAAGGGGCGTGCCGCTGAAAGCCAACAGGGGCGTGCCGCTGAAAACCAACAGGGGCGTGCCACTGAGCGGCCACCCAAGTGTGCCGCTGAAGGGCTTTGAGGGTGTGCCGCTAAAGGGCCTGGGGCGTGCCGCTGAAGGGGCACAGGGGTGTGCCGCTGAAGGGGCTAAATGGGCAGTTCCGAGCCCGTTGTGAGCGCGAGTTGTGGCCCATTTGATTTTCTTCGAGGCCCATGGATTGTGGGGCCCTTGGTGGTTGATTTCTCTTCACTGTCGTGACTCCGGAGACGGCTTCACGGTAGTGTGTGTGCGTTCGGGGAGTCAGGATGGCCCTCCCTTCTTCACAGTTTCTTCAGTTGACGTTGTCGTTGATGCTGGACTAGTTGGGACATACGGGCGTGCAATTTTGCATGTCCACAAGTCCCTGCAACCACATGAGGTGGCCCATGTCCAGCCTCTGCACCAGCCCCGGATTGCTCAGGTCCCCGAACGCGACCGTCAGCGCCGGAGCAAATGACCCCGACGGGGGGTGTGATGCTCGTGGTGCAGGAAGAGAGGCTGAGCGAGGAGGGATGAGGAGAAGCCCCCGGGAAAGTGACGGTCCATGGGGAGCACTGCCCAAAAGTCATCGACGCCACCTTCTCCGAAATGGGGAGAGGAGGAAGAAAGAGATGCAGGGGAGAGGAGGAAGAAAGAGACAGAGCATAGGGGAGAGGTGGCTCCAGCGAAGAGAGAAAGAGATTAGGGGAGGGACTGGAGTTGACTTGGAGAGAGAGGGAGGAACGAAGGGGAGATTCGCAGGGGTTTGTAGGCTTGGGAGAGGAAGGGAGGGGGAGAAGGGAGAAGAAGACACAGAGAGGATGAGGAAGACGAGAAGAAGAAGACGACGACGACGAGGAGGGAGAGAGGGAGAGGGGGAGGCTCAGTGTTCAAGAGGGCGAGGGTGGCTGCTCCATTATTATTTACACTTTTTTGTCTAATAAACAAATCTACTTAAAATTTAAAAATTATGATGATTTTTCCAAACATAAAGTGACTCATTTTTGCCAATTTTAAAAATTGGATTGAAAATTAATATGTCAAAATTTTTAAGATAGAAAGAGATTTTTTGAAAAAATATTCCCACACACCCTATTATATATCAGAGTGTGAGAAATAGAATATTGTCAGAGAAAAGAGGGATTGGAGCAACTTGGTGTCATGGCACTCACAAAGCTTCTGATAATTAACCTCTTACAATATAGATGATTCTATCATTTGCCATCTTAAGAGTAAAAGATATATAGAACATATATACTTATTTAATTTTTTTTAAAAAAAGAACTCCCTGAGGAGGGTAAATCTGGCTTGGCCCAGAAATGGCCTACGCGCACGCGGCCCATTGAGGTTCGGACGTGCCAAGCCCAGGCAAGGGGAGAGCACGCATGCTCAGCCCAATAAGAAAGAGGCCGGCCCAACAGAGCATCGATGCCGATAAGGCCGGCCCAAGCGTGGTTCTCGCCGGAGGACACTCCGACGACCGACCGTTGCCCCCCGGACGTCGACCCTGACCCCATAACGGGCGAGCACGCTCTATGAGTGCCGTAAGACTCGTCCCGGGACCGGCCGATGCCGGGGCTATCGCCCTCCAACGGGAAACTCCCGCCAACATAGCGGGGAACGTTACTCCAGCTAAACTGACCCTTCCCTATCAAGGGATGAGGCCCTCGCTCCAGGACAATCCATATAAAAGGGACGTCGACAAGAGAGAAGAGTACGGTAGATTCTTCTAATAGACTCCATGCTACTACGCAAGAGGACACTCCTGCCCCAGAGCTTCTTACTGAGAAGAGAGCAGCCCTACCAGCAACGAACGACGAGAGGGCCATCTACGACCAGAGAGCTTCTTCCTCCTGAGCGGCCTTACCACCTAGCGAGCACTCTCCGAGAGCCCACTGGGAGCGACGAGCACGCGCACAGAGGATCTACACGCCTCCTGGATCAACTACTATGGCCCTTACTTCTCTCTCATTCTGCTCCTCTCTGTTGCTCATTAAATTTCTTGCTGACTTAAGCATCAGAGGGTTGTCTCCTGGGGTAACACCCGGGACTCCTTCTGACGCACTTCTCATTTCTTGGTGTGTGCAGACATCCACGGGTGCGAGACAACTTCTGTAATATCCCAGAACTTTCGGATCCTTCCTCGTGGGTTTCGAATCTGGTTTCTCGGAGTGTCCGGCTCTGTTGTGTCTGAAATTTCGTTTCAGACATCTTTTGTGTTCGGGTCGGTGCGATCCGGAGTTGTTTCGGAGGCCCGGAGCGTGTCCTCGGCTTTTTCGCACGTGTTTTCCGATTACCAGTGTGTGTTTCGGTAATTCCTTCGGAACCTCGTTGCGGGTGAACCGGGTCGTTCACCTAGGCGAGAGTGGTACCGTTGCGAGCGGTGCGTTCCGAGGATCGCGAAAATATAATTTTTGATTTTTTCGATATTTTCTGAAATTTCTGGATTTTCTATAAATACCCTCTCCTTTCCTCTCTCCCCCACCCTTCTTCTTCTTCCTCCCACCGTGAGAACCGCCCCCCTCTCCCCCTCTCTCTCCCATTCGATCGCGGCGGGCCTCTCTTCGGCTGTAGACGGCGGCAAGGCGACGGCGCGGTTGCGTGGACGGCTGCGAGGCAAGCTCGTGGGCGTGCGGTGTTCGTGGGAAGCGTGAAGGAGCGGGGTTTCCAAAAGCGTTATTCGTGGTTTGAGCTCGATTCGGCGGAGCTTTCGCTCTATTGAGGTAGGGGGACGAATCCCTATGCTCATCCCGTCACCCCTCGCGTTTTGTAGGCCGAATGGGAGCCGAGAGGGGTGTCTTTGAGCGGGTTTGGGCAAAAGCATGATTTTGGGAGAGTTCGCCCGATCTATGATTTTAGGCCATGATTTCACGTTTTGATGGCTTAGAAACATGCTAGGGGTCCCTAGGGGTCTTCCTCTTTGATTTCCCCCTCTCCTATAGAGCCATGGGGGCGTGGTTGGAATTTTTGGGCGTTTCACGTCGTTTCGCCGTTGGACCGGTGTGACGGTCCTTCCAGTGACCGTCACACCATGTGACGCGCCCAGGTGGATGCGTCACAGCCCTGTTTTTAGCCATTTGGGGTTTGGGGGCTGTGACGGTCCCACGATAGACCGCCACAGGCACTGTGACGCGCCTGGGTTGGACCATCAGGGACGAGTCGACCGTTGGCTTTACCGTTGGTTTCGGCCGTTGGGAGTCAGGGCCTGTGATGCACCAGGACTGGCGCGTCACAGCCTTGTGACGCCCTTGTGTGGGTGCGTCAGAGCGGACACATTCCCACCCTGTAACGCACCAGGGTTGGTCCGTTATTGTCTGTGACGCACCGAGTGGCATGCGTCACGGTTTATTCCTTCGTGCCCTGTGACGCACCAAGAGTGGTCCGTTACAGCCTGTGACGCCCCGTGGGGTGTGCGTCACAGTCATTTTCTGCTCGCCTTGTGACGCATCAGGCTGGGTGCGTCAGGGCCCGTGACGCATCAGGGTTGGCGCGTCACAGTTATTTTTGCACCGAGGGTCTGACGCCCCTGTGTTGGGCCGTCAGGTGGCTGTGACGGTCCAGCCTTACACCATCAGAGCCTGTGGCGCATCTAGGGTTGACCGTCATGCTCAGGATTGCTCCGGATGGTTAGCAGTCCCGTTTCTTTTCCGACCGTGGTCGTCGTGCGACGGTGCTGGTACGTGGGATGGTCCCCGTACGTCGTCGGATGTAGTCATGATTTTCCGTTGACTTGAGAGTCTACTCCTTTAGTGACCCTCCACTAGTCGTAGCCCACCAGTACGCGTGTGCTGGTCTCACCTGGGAGCAGGTGTACGGGCTTACCCTGAGGACGATTTTAGACTGGTTTCCGTCGGTCCCCAGGTCTACCAGCCAGAGTCCGGCTGAGGGGAAAACCACTCACAGGGCCAAACCAGAGACGCACGGTCTGTGTGTGCACACGTGGTTGGGGGCAGTGGATACACGCAGACGAGCGTGACCCCAGCTAGTCACTTGTTTGTGGTTACTTGTACGGTGTCTCAGTTCCCGCTGGACCGGAGGGAGATACCTGGGACGCGGACTAAGTCGTCAGTGGACGCATCCGGTCTTTCTTCTAGTGGGAGATACTCATGTCGAGTTGGAGTGACAGACTGTCAGTCGTGCGACTTCGACCTTCGGGTTTTGTCGTGTTGACCGTGGTGTTTCGGTCGTTACACCGTGGCACGTGTGTCGATTTTCGTGCCGTGAGATCGGTATTTTGTAGATTGCAGGGCTTCCCTTTTCGAGGTACTCGCTTACTGCTAGCGTAGCGGTTTCTCCGTTTGCGAGGTAGGGTTCGAGTGATCCCTACTGAGTCTTGTTCTGAGACTCATTCCCTGCGTGTTTTCACCGTGTTTCAAGTGAGTCGCGGCCTCAGGGGAGCGCGTCTGAGGCTCAGCGTGGTTCAAGTGCCCAGCGTTAGTGCCAGAGGTCAGAGCCGGGGTATGTCCCGTGTAGCTGTACTTTTCTTTCTTGTCTCTGTACTAATTGTGGACTACTGCTGTTGTTTATTTTATTATATCTTGTGGATCATGTATCATATAAATTGGTAATTTATTTTCTGCTTAATTATATAACTGTTTAATTTCTACAATTATTTGTGATACTTGTGTAGTCTCCACACCATCATTTTAACCCTTCCGAGTCTTCGGACTCGTGGGTGACGGTGTGAGTCTCGGGTTATCGAGCCTTCCCAGTAATCGGATTCTCGGGTCGTTACAACTTCCCCCCAACAAATAAATAGAGAAGGTGGTACGTGACCTGGGAACCATTTTCCTGCCGTTACACTCTCAAATATATAGATACTCTTAATTGCAAAAGGGCAGTGGAGTCAGACGAAGAAGGGGTCTTCTTCGCGGCGAAGGAAAGATAAAGAAGAGATAAAAGGGAAGTGACCCAACTAGAGAGCTTTTCGTACGTCCCTTTGTGCATAAATGTGATTATATATGTGTGTGTGTGCACCCGCGCGCGCGCGTGTTTGTGTGTGTGAGAGAGAGAGAGAGAGAGGACTCGTTATGCATTCCATTCCTATACGGGCGGATGTATGGTCTCGACATTGTGTTAAAACTTAAAAATGAGATTGGACCGTCCGTGACCTGGCCACTTTGACAATATGTTCGGTTAAGTTATTTCGGGCAAATTCAAGTTGGGCTATTTTTGAGTTTTCATATGTTTAACTTGGTATCTATTTTATCCGGGATTGGATATCATATTTTCGTGAGAGAGTTAGAATGAGTTAACTCCGGGTTAATAATATTTAACCCTATCGAATTATGAGTGATATATTTTAATTTCTAAAATTGAATAACTCAATCACTCACGAATAATTTACCTTAACTCGTCTTATTACATTATCAAAGTGGCCTAAATATTTTAGTCAGTTCGGCCTCATTTCTATTTCTAATCTTTCATCTAAGCGGTTGTAACTCTGTTCGGCTAAACTAATAGGATGACCACTTTGGGTCAGATTTTTATTTATTTATTTTTTTGGTATACATGTGGAGCGAATTGGGGTTGGTATAAAAAAAATTTATTTTGAAAAATATTTTATTTTACACTGCATCCAGTGCAGCAAGTATTATTGCTATCCTTTTTATAAAAAAATCAGCATCACACAAGATGATGTTTGGTTATTATATAACCATTTTTATTGATAATAATTTCGAGATTAATATTCACAGAAGATATTTACTATATATCAATTTTAAGATTATTGTATTAAGAAAGTTACTAATATTTCAGATTTAATATAATTTATAATGAAAGGGAGAATTACACAAATAACCCCATTAATTCAACAATGGTAAAATTGTCATCCTTATGTAACTATCATTATTAATAATGTCGTTATATTTTTATACTTAAAAAAATACCCATGTGGTCACTCATCTTTGGCATTCGGTTAAAATCTCATATTTAATACTGACTAGGTTTTAATTAAAATTTAAAAATTAAGAATATCTCTAATTTCTTTCAAACTCTTTCTCTCTGTACATCAATCTATCACTTTATCTCTCCTCCTCTCTCTCTCTCTCTTTAACACAACGTGCCAATAAAAACAACACATTTGTAGAGATATTTTTTTTTCAAAATTTTAATTTTGTGGATCAAAATATAAGATGAAAGGGTTTTAACTAATGACCTTGAGATTAAAGGGAGGTGGCATAGCTATTTTCAAAAGTTACTTAACGAAGATTCCGTCAAGGATTTATCTTTAGAAGGTACCCAAGAGTCCACAATATTTGATAAATATCAATATTTTAGGCGTATTAAAATGTCAGAAGTGGAGGATGCTTTAAGGAAAATGAAAGTGGGCAAGGCCTTAGGACTAGATGGCTTACCTATTGAAGTATGGAAAGGCCTAGGAGATATTGGTATTCAGTGGTTAACTAAATTTTTTAATAAAATTTTAAAGGAACGGAGAATGCCAGAAGTTTGGAGAAAAAGTGTTGTAGTTCCTTTCTATAAAAACAAAGGAGATATTCAAAGTTGTAATAATTATCGTGGAATTAAGCTTATGAGTCATAGTATGAAACTTTGGGAAAGAGTAATTGAAAAACGCCTATGTTCTATGACTAATGTATCAGAAAATCAGTTTGATTTTATGTCAAATAGATCTACTACAGAAGCTATTTTCTTACTACGGCAGCTAATGGAGAAGTATAGAGAGATGAGAAAAGATTTGTATATAATTTTTCTTAATTTAGAGAAGGCGTACGATCGAGTACCGAGAGAATTGATTTGGTGGACATTAAGAAAGAAATGAATCTCTCAAGGATATGTTGATTTGATTAAGGATATGTACGGCGGTGCTATTACTAGTGTTCGAACTATTGCTGGGGAGACTGGTGAATTTTCCGTTTCTATAGGTTTGCATCAAGGTTCTGCACTAAGTCCGTATCTCTTTGCCTTAGTTATGGATGAAGTAACTAAACAATTGCATGAGGATATCCCTTGGTGTATGCTTTTTACAGATGATATTGTTTTAATTGATGAGAGTATTGATGCTCTAAATGCTAAGTTAGAGCGTTGGAGACTTGCCTTGGAGTCTAAAGGTTTTAAAATTAGTAGGAGTAAGTCAGAGTTTATGCACTGTAATTTTAGTAATGGGAGATTGGTTCAGGAAGACATAGTTCTAATTGATGGACATAACATTCAGAAGAATAGTAGGTTTCGATACTTAGGTCTATCATACAAGAGAATGGGGAGATTTATGATGACGTTACACATAGGATTAAGGCAGGCTGGTTAAGATGGAGAAGTGCATCAGGTGTCCTTTGTGATCGTCGTATGCCTGTGAAACTCAAATGGAGATTTTATAGAACGGCTGTGAGACCTGCTTTGTTATATGGTACCGAGTGTTGGGCAGTACGAAAGGAACACATCCACAAAATGTGTGTAGCAGAGATGAGGATGTTTAGATGGATGTGTGGCAAGACTAAGAAAGACAAGATTAGGAATGAGCGTATCCGTAAGGACTTAGGGATAGCTCCAATTGATAGTAAAATGAGAGAAAATAGACTCAGGTGATTTGGGCATGTGTGTCGTCGCCCTAACTCAGCGCCGGTTAAAAGATGTGACCAAATCTTAGTGGATGCTAGTAAAAGAGCTCGGGAAGGCCTAAAATGAGATGGTGCGATGTTATTAGGAAGGACATTAGTTTCTTGGGTTTAAATACGAATATTGCACTTGATAGAAATCTTTGACGGAACATGATTCATGTAGCCGACCCCAATTAATTGGGATAAGGCTCTGATGATGATGATGATGATGAAAATATAAGATGAAAATGACAACTAACCTCAAGGAATATTTTGCACTTATTTTCATACAAGAGCGCTCTTAATAATAGCTATCAAATGACACAATTATACAATTATCCAAGTAATCATGTTATTTTTGAAATTCTCTCAAAATAATATAACCTACATTTTAGAGTGTCCAAGTATAATCTCCTCTCTTTTCACCACTTTTACTTTTGATCTTTCTCTTTAATTGTCACCCTTCGTGTTACTTCTATATCAACATGGACATATTCTACATTCTAAATACATTAATATCAATATTAATATGCTACTGAAATGAACTCTCTAATTAATCAAGTAGGACAAAATTTTGGGAGAATCAATTGGAAATCAACTTATTGAATTCGATGAATCGGAGAGAGGAAATGGCGCAGACGGCACCGGGGCGTCGGGGGTGAACGGTTATATGAAGAACGAACCGGCGGCGACCATCGTGGAGAAGAAAGAGATATCGGAGATTGTTGCCGTGGTCACCCTGGTTGAGGAAGACGGCGTCGCCGAGCTGGCCCCCCTCTCCGGCTACCCCGCCGCCGTCGTTCGCTGGAGGGCCAGGTTCCTCAGACCCAGGGCGGAGGCGGACCCCTCCCCCGCCCCTGCTCCCCGCCGCCCTCTGCTCCGCGACCTTATCACCCGGCGCCAGGGCCAGCCGTGCCCCCCCAGGGTCCTCTTCCATGGATGGCATCTCCCCAAGCTCGGGTGGCACCGCTGGGTCCAGCGCCTCCGCCCCGTCTACCGGAATGTGTGGCGGAGCGCCGGTATCCGGGACGCCATCACCGTCTCCACCTGCACGGTCCTGGTCGACGACTCGGTCTTCTGGGGGCTTCTGGAGTGCTGGTGCCCCGAGACCAACACCTTCGTCTTCCCCTGGCCGTGGCCGGCCGAGGCCACGGTCACCCTCGAGGACGTCATGGTCCTCGGCGGCTTCTCCGTGCTCGGGGAGCCCGTCCGTGCGGCGGCGGCGCGCGGGCCGGAGGAGGAGGAATTGCCCGCGTGGTTGACGGCCGAGCACGGGGCCATGGGCATGCGCAACAGCTCCGGACAGGTGTCCCACCACGAGTGGACGAGCCGCTTCATGGGCCTTGTTGCGGGCAAGCCCGGCAAGCAGGAGCACGCCGCCTTCCTCGCGCTGTGGCTGTCGAGGTACGTGTTCCCGGCAGGGCCGCATGGCTCCGTGGGGCGATACGTCTTCCCACTCGCGGTGCGGCTGGCCAGCGGGGCGAGGGTCGCCTTGGCGCCCACCGTCCTGGCCAGCATCTACCGGGACCTGCGAGTGCTGAAGCAAGTCGCGGTCGTTGCCGGCGGCGTGGACACCTGGGCGCCCTTCCAGCTCCTGCAGCTCTGGGCGTGGGAGCGCTTCGAGTCCCTCCGGCCGCCGAAGCCGCCTAGTCCCCTAAGCCACGGCAAGGCCAGGTCCATGCGGTGGGACGACTTGGGTCACCAACCGAGGTCCCTCGCCTCGGTGAGGACCGTCCTCGAGTCGCCCGGGGAGTTCCGGTGGCGCCCCTACGCCGCCATGCTGATGCATTGGAGCTACCCTTCTTTCTACTGCTACGGCGATCGTTGGGTAACAGTGGGTTCGGGCGGAGAAGACGAGGACATGTGTTCCTACATCCGTTGCCTGAGGGCTTGCGAGCTGGTGGGGATGGACAGCGTGGAGCACTACGCCCCGCAGCGAGTGGCGATGCAGTTCGGACTGGATCAGGACCTGCCGGGGTCGTTCCCCCCTGTCCACGGCGCGTGGGAGCTCGCATGGGCGACCTACGACGGGGGCGGCGAGCGTGTGCGGTTCTACGTGCCACCACGGTTCCATGATCCCTGCGCCACTAGGCGATTCTTGGATTGGCAGGAGCAGTGCGCGTTGGATCGCACAGAGGAAGCGGGGAAGATGGCGTTGGATCTCACAGAGGAAGTGGGGAAGATGGCGAGGCGGAGAAAGAGAGAGAAGGAGAAGAGGCGCCGGCTTCGGAAGAAAGCGAAGGGCGACAGCAAAAGCACTGGTTTCACGCCAGATGCTGAAAGAGGTCTGCAGAGTGGAACCCAGGAATCACCTGGCCCCGGTCTTTTGCCGGTTGCTGAGGAACCCCCGAAGCTGCAAGAGCAAGAAGATGAGCAGAGAAGGCGGAAAGGGGAGTTTTTGATGGAGGATGGGGCTCTCAAGGCCAGTGCTCTCGAGGTGTTCGATCGCGAAGTCGGCGGGGTCAAGGAAGGTTATGTTATGGAAACAAATGAACAGCCGTCTCCGTGCTGCTCAAGCATCACAAAGGAGCCAGAAAGAGGAATGCCCCCCTCCAGAGTCACCTTCATAGAAATTGAGAGTGATGATGAGGAACTGCAGAGAACAACGGCTAGAGCGGCGGCGGCGGCATCTGCTGTTGCAGCGTCTGTTCCTCAATTCGACATGGAAAAGGAAGACGATGCCCTGAGCACAGATGTGCCAGAACCTTGTTGTGGCTTAGCGATGCCAAAGGAGCCAGAAACGGGAATGCCCCCTCCAGAGTCACCTTCATAGAGATTGAGAGTGATGATGAAGAATTGCAGAGACGAAAGGACCTAGAGTTCGAAAGAGAGATCGATCAACTCAAGGCAGAGATTGCAAGCCTTCAAGCGATGAAAGCAGCAATTGAGTCCCAGTCTGCCCGGGTGGAGCCTGCAACTGCAAGGCTTTCTCATCTCTGCTAGTCGTATGCCACTTCTTCAGCAGGATGGGGCAGCTGTCTGATGGTGTGGACGGTAGCTGCTGTCCCACATTTGGGTAAATGCTGCTGTGACCTTGAGGATAACAATCTCACTCTTTTGATGCATGTATACACTGTAGACATGCTTGGGCATAATCAACCTGCATCATGACATCAGTAGAAGTGGAACTTGTACATTTGTTTATGGAAACAAGATTAGATCAGATGTTTTATCATCTCATTGTGAATGATGACTTCTGACCGTAATCGATTTTGAGATTCCAGTCAAAGGCGCCATTTGGAGTCTCTCAAGACCATGCTGAAACCTTGTTGAGTATGAAGACCAACAAAAGTTCTGTATGTCTTGCTTTCTACCGTGATTGCTCAATAAGTTATGAATGCCAACTACTGGCAGATTGGATCATGGGTTCTGTGATCGGATCAGCCTTGGTTCGGGGTTGGCCTTTTCCAGTTTCATGATTTGAATTTATTTAGATAGATAATGTGAAGGAGTGCTTCGATTGGTCTATGTTTAGGATTTATTATAGGTCCGGGAAAGTTACGCACGCACCCATTGCGAGTAACACGGCGTATCAGGTGGTTCAGGGTCATCAGACTCTGGATGGTCCACTAGATCTACTAAATCAAATGGTCCTTGAGTCACGAGACTCGGGTTAAGACCGCTACACGAGACGGCACAGCGCCGTCGATCTAGCCTAAACCCTAGGTCTGAAACTACGGTAGCATGATTCCCAAGACAGTTCACAAGCCGCCGAGTCGATCCCCTATCCAAGGGAAAAGCGAGAAACCTCCAGTCCCATGCTGGGTGACAGGATTCGCAGTCCAAGGGTTAAACTCACGTCCCACACGGAAATCACTTTCTGGAGAAACTCACGACGTGCGGGGAAAACCCTCTGCACTCATACTTACACACGGTGACTCGACCTAACGAGAACACGAAAACCCGAAACACATGGGGTCACCCAGACCTTCCAAACCCACGTACACGTTAATTGAGATAACACGGTACCTCTGAATACCCAAAAACAAGGTCACGAAACTCACGGGGTGTCCGGGACAACCACGGGGCCATAGGTAAGTCATTGGGTCTCAACCGGACCGATCGGGGCCTAAAACAATGTGAACCGAACACGGCTAGCACAAAAAATCGAGTGGCGGTCCTTGTTGGACCGTCACCTCAAGTGGCGGTCCACTCTGGACCGCAAGCACCAGATAACGGTCCACTCTGGACCACAACCTTCCCGGGGACACCTGAACAAGGGGCGGTCACCTCCCAGACCACAACCCCCAGGTGGCGGCCCTGGCCTGACCGTAAACATCCGCTGGCAGTCAGCCTCAAGACCGCTACCACGTGGGGACCCAGATGACGAAATAGCGGCCAACACATGGCTGCTAACGCCAAAAAATGGTCATGCTCTGACCGCTACCTCTAGGCGGCGGCCCTTCGCAAGACCGCAATGTGGAACCGACTTACTGGGCCAGGAAACGGTCCCCATTGGACTGCCTTCACAGGTAGCCGTCTCTAATACGACTGCTACCTGCTTCCGAACTCGAAAACGGCGAACACGGCGAAAAACCCTATTCCATGCCCCGTTCACACCCAGGTGAAGGGGAAACTAAGGGGAAACTAGTCCCCATCCTCTCTGGCACTGAGAGGACTCATTCAAACCCCAAAAATGCAATCAAAACGTAAAATCTGACTGACACCCAAAAATCACACGTTTTAACCATGGTGGGAAAATAAACCCTCTCAACTCGTCTCCGGCTACCAAACTCGCGGAAAATGAAGTATAAGGGTTAAGGAACCATCCCCCTACATCCACCGAAGATTCCGCGTATCGAGGACGCCGATCCGCTAAGAAAACACCGCACGAATGCCGTGACGCCCCGAACTAGCGGCCGAGCTTCGCCGCGTCTCCCTTCCTTGATCCTCCACCCATCCTTGCCGTCCCCCGTCCCACGAACCTCGCCACCTCGCCCCCGTCCACCTCCGTCGGCCGCCGGAGAAGAGAGGGAGAGAAGAGAGAGCATGAGAAGAGAGAGGGAGAGCATGAGAGTTGTGAGGAGAGAGAAAGAGAGGGGGGGTTACATATAAGAAAAATTTGGAATTTTTTAAAAATTGAAAAAATAGGAAAAAACACTCTTCACGATCTTCGGAAAATGCACAACGTGTTGGTAAGGTCCCGGAGTTGGAGAACGCAACGATTCATCCTGCACGGGATTCCGAAGGTTCGACAAACAAAAACATGCGTAAATCGTAAAAACTCAATTCGGGACCTGTAAAAGTGATCTAAAACTCACGGATCATGATCCGAACAATATCTGAAAAATCCAAAACGTTACATCCCTCCTCAAAATCCAATCATAAGTATTCGACCGAATGGACCCAACTTAAATTCGGATCAAGGCTATCCGGACTCATACTTGATCCAAATTATATATATATATATATATATATGTATATAACAGATTAAAATTGATTTGAACCAATTCAAGTCAAAGTGATTTACTCAACCCAAATTAGATTTAGTTTCCAAACCCTTACCACCTAACCTAACTTTTCAGAACCAATTTCGGGTCAACATCAAAGTTTTTGGATGAGATTTTATTGTAGTTACATGATTAAAATTCAATAATACCTAGTAAGGCAATAACTTACATTTTTATTCGTCTCATTATATACGATGATGTCCAGCAATTTGCTGCACACCTTATCTCTTATTAATCTATATAGAATGGATAATTTGAGGGACAAAAAAAATATAAGTCTTTTTTTTTTACTTCACAAATTTTGTCGGTCTCATGAGAATTACAAGGTGAGGTCCACATTGAGGCCTCACTACCGTGGGCCTAAAACTGTGCCAGCTTTGGCCCGCTCCGGTACAACCTGGTTGGGAGCCACAACGCACACGCAGGAGGGTTCATAGACGGCGCCCGGGCGTCCGGGGTGAACATTTTTATACTTTGGGGAAGAACAAGCCGTCGGCGACCATCGTGGAGAAGAGAGAGAGATGTCGGAGATGGTAGCCGTGGTTACCCTGGTTGAGGAAGACGGCGGCGCCGAGCTGGCCCCCCTCTCCGGCTACCCCGCCGCAGTCGTTCGCCGGAGGGCCAGGTTCCTCAGACCCAGGGCGGAGGCGGACCCCTCCACCGCCCCCGCTCCCCGCCGCCCTCTGCTCCGCGACCTCATCACCCGGCGCCAGGGCCAGCCGTGGCCCCCCAGGGTCCTCTTCCGTGGATGGTACCTCCCCAACTTCGAATGGCACCGCTGGGTCCAGCGCCTCCGCCCCGTCTACTGGAATGTGTGGCGGAGCGCCGGTATCTGGGACGCCATCACCGTCTCCACCTGCACGGTCCTGGTCGACGACTCGATCTTCTGGGGGCTTCTGGAGTGCTGGTGCCCCGAGACCAACACCTTTGTCTTCCCCTGGCCGTGGCCGGCCGAGGCCACGGTTACCCTCGAGGACGTCATGGTCCTCGGCGGCTTCTCCGTGCTCGGGGAGCCCATCCGTGCGGCGGCGGCGCGCGGGCCGGAGGAGGCGGAATTGCTCGCGTGGTTGACGGCCGAGCACGGGGCCATGGGCATGCGCAACAGCTCCGGTCAGGTGTCCCACCACGAGTGGACGAGCCGCTTCATGGGCCTTGTTGCGGGCAAGCCCGGCAGGCAGGAGCACGCCGCCTTCCTCGCGCTGTGGCTGTCGAGGTACGTGTTCCCGGCACCGCCGCATGGCTCCGTGGGGCGGCACGTCTTCCAACTCGCGGTGCGGCTGGCCAGCGGGGCGAGGGTCGCCTTGGCGCCCACCGTCCTGGCCAGGATCTACCGGGACCTGCGAGTGCTGAAGCAAGTCGCGGTCGGTGCCGGCGGCGTCGACACCTGGGCGCCCTTCCAGCTCCTGCAGCTCTGGGCGTGGGAGCGCTTCAAGTCCCTCCGGCCGCCGAAGCCGCCGAGTCCCCTAAGCCACGGCAAGGCCAGGTCCATGCGGTGGGACAAGTTGGGTCACCAACCGAGGTCCCTCGCCTCGGTGAGGACCGTCCTCGAGTCACCCGGGGAGTTCCGGTGGCGCCCCTACGCTGCCGTGCTGATGGGTTGGAGCTACCCTTCTTTCTACTGCTACGGCGATCGTTGGGTAACCGTGGGTTCGGGCGGAGAAGACGAGGGCATGCGTTCCTACATCCGTTGCCTGAGGGCTTGCGAGCTGGTGGGGCTGGACACCGTGGAGCACTACGCCCCGCAGCGAGTGGCGATGCAGTTCGGACTGGATCAGGATCTGCCGGGGTCGATCCCCCCTGTCCACGGCGCGTGGGAGGTCGCATGGGCGACCTACGACGGGGGCGGCGAGCGTGTGCGGTTCTACGTGCCACCACGGTTATATGATCCCTGCGCCACTATGCGTTTCTTGGACTGGCAGCAGCAGTGCGCGTTGGATCGCACAGTGGAAGCGGGGAAGATGGCGTTGGATCGCACAGAGGAAGTGGGGAGGATGGCGTTGCGGTTCTACGTGCCACCACGGTTCTATGATCCCTGTGCCACTAGGCGTTTCTTGGATTGGCAGCAGCAGTGCGCGTTGGATCGCACAAAGGCAGCGGGGAGGATGGCGTTGGCTCGCACAGATGAAGTGGGGAAGATGGCGAGGCGGAGAAAGAGAGAGGAGAAGAGACGCCGGCTTCGGAAGAAAGCCAAGGGCGACAACAAAAGCACTGGTTTCACGCCAGATCCTGAAAGAGGTCTGCAGAGTGGAACCCAGGAATCACATGGCCCCGGTCTTTTGCCGGTTGCTGAGGAACCCCCGAAGCTGCAAGAGCAAGAAGATGAGCAGAGAAGGCGGAAAGGGGAGTTTTTGAGGGAGGATGGGGCTCTCAAGCCCAGTGCTCTCGAGGTGTTCGATCATGAACTCGGCGGGGTCAAGGAAGGTTATGTTATGGAAACAAATGAACAGCCGTCTCCGTGCTGCTCAAGCATCACAAAGGAGCCAGAAAGAGGAATGCCCCCCTCCAGAGTCACCTTCATAGAAATTGAGAGTGATGATGAGGAACTGCAGAGAACAACGGCTAGAGCGGCGGCGGCGGCATCTGCTGTTGCAGCGTCTGTTCCTCAATTCGACATGGAAAAGGAAGACGATGCCCTGAGCACAGATGTGCCAGAACCTTGTTGTGGCTTAGCGATGCCAAAGGAGCCAGAAACGGGAATGCCCCCCTCCAGAGTCACCTTCATAGAGATTGAGAGTGATGATGAAGAATTGCAGAGACGAAAGGACCTAGAGTTCGAAAGAGAGATCGATCAACTCAAGGCAGAGATTGCAAGCCTTCAAGCGATGAAAGCAGCAATTGAGTCCCAGTCTGCCCGGGTGGAGCCTGCAACTGCGAGGCTTTCTCATCTCTGCTAGTCGTATGCCACTTCTTCAGCAGGATAGGCAGCTGTCTGATGTTGTGGACGGTAGCTGGTTTCCCACATTTGGGTAAATGCTGCTGTGACCTTGAGGATAACAATCTCTCTTTTGATGCCTGTATACACTGTATACATGCTTGGGCATAATCATCCTGCATCATGACATCAGTAGAAGTGGAACTTGTACATTTGTTTATGGAAACAAGATCAGATCAGATGTTTTATCATCTCATTGTGCATGATGGACTTCTGACCGTAATCGATTTTGAGATTCCAGTCAAAGGCTATGCTAGGCGCCATTTGGAGTCTCTTCAGATCATGCTGAAATTTTGTTGAGCATGAAGACCAACAAAAGTTCTATATATCTTGCTTTCTACCGTGATTGCTCAATTAGTTATGAATGCCAACTACTGGCCGCAGGAATGAACATAATGTCTATATATCTTGCTTTCTACCGTGATTGCTCAATTAGTTATGAATGCCAACTACTGGCCGCAGGAATGAACATAATGTCACATCTGATTAGTATTTCCAATGAAACTCCTTAGAGACGTATTTAGAAAGTCATTAAAGATCCATTTAGGGCCCAATAAGAGGCCAAACGTGGATTCTATCGAGGTGAATTCTTGGGACATTAATTATAAGGACTAACACCATACTGCACAGCCACCAGTGCAGCAGCATGCTGCACCAGCTGGTGTTACTGCCAAGTTGATATCATGTTTAGGCTTGATTCTACCAATTAATCTTGTCAACCTTCGAAGCCTCTTGGATGCACACATTATTATTCAATCTTCCTTGATCTTGGATTTCATTTATACTATGAGATTTCTATGGATTAATGATTACTAATTACCTTTGCTTTTATCTCTGTTACATGACTTCAATGCCTTATCTTTTTTTCATTTCATCTTTTCTACAGGTTCTATTTGGTGATGAGTGATGCTTCCAAGAAGTCATTTGCGAAGATACGATCATCTCAGATTAAAAAAAGGGGGTGATTAATTATTTTCCTGTTGGATCTTGCTGGTGGATGGCGCCCAAAGAAACACATTGATTAACGTTGCTGAAGATTCTCTGCACCCTGTTAAGCAGTATAAAGTAGGACTGTAGGAGGACTGCATGTTAAGTTTGCACCATTAATATGTACATGAAGTTTGAAGAGTATCGGTGGTACTCTTTAGTTACTAGCTTGTTAAAGCCGGGATATGTCCCGTGTTTACGTACTTTACTTGTGTGGATTTAGACTTTGAAATATAAATTGTAATCAATGTAAATTTTAATCCATACATTTTATTTTTTACATTAATTTTAGATTCTTATGCACTCCTATAATGGTATAATCAATGTTTTAAAATCCGATCCGAAACTTGACTCGGTTAAGTTAGTGGGTCACGGGTCAATGATTTAACCGTTCGAGTTGACCCGTGAGCCGTAAGAGTAGAACCGTTTAAAATAATATTATAAATTATCATAAAATTTTAAGATATCTTGAGTTAGAAATATGAAACAAACACTTAAACATATATTGTAAAAATTAAAATAAGTGTATTAAACAACTATTGAAATAGTCTAAAAAAAGAACAAAATTTATAGTAAATAAACACTACGTGTGATCATTTATCAATTATAATTAACATCCTATGAGACACAAGTTTCATAGTGTGTAAAGTCAAATTTCTTGTTCATCTAAATTTTCATCTTCTTTCTTGTCTTCATCTCTCTCTTAGGATAAGATGTAAAATTTATAAATAAGCAGATAAGTAAATAACATTAAACAATATCTTGGGTAAATAATTTAAATATAAATAAATACTTGGTATGCCTGTTTGTAATGAGCTGACTGTAATTTTTTTTCTAAATTGTTCATAGTATTTGTGAAAATTTTCATCTCCTATATTTTTTCATGTTAAATTAAAAAGTAAAAATCAAACAGATAAAAAATATGTCTAGGAGTTAGATCCGATTGGGTCACTCCGATTTTAGCGGGTCGATCGGGTTGTATCGAGTTGAATAGGTATAATCGAGTTTTGGGTCTAAAACGGTCTAGACATTATTCTAACTCAATTTTACGACTGGGTTGTGAGTTAACGGGTCAGACCGGTCAATCCGGTCAGATTTTAAAACAGTG
Source organism: Amorphophallus konjac (assembly GCA_022559845.1). Lineage (NCBI taxonomy): Eukaryota > Viridiplantae > Streptophyta > Magnoliopsida > Alismatales > Araceae > Amorphophallus > Amorphophallus konjac. The sequence continues at coordinate 409,465,360 of CM040122.1, read as the reverse complement.
GGTATAATAACATTTCCAAACACGGAGGCTCGTGAATGACTAGTCAAAATTCGAGTCACACCTATTACCTGTAATCAGATACTGGATCGTTACGCTAGTATCGATAATGACTAGACCGTAGAGGTGGTTAATAATGAGAAAGGCCTGTTCTTTGAGACTAGTTGGAATGAGAAAGGCCTGTTATGCTCATGTTTGACGTGACCATGTGTGAAAGTGACAACGCATGCCACTCTTTTTTTAATTAAGTTAGCTTAAACCGAACAACTCAGTCTCGAGGGGGGCCCAATAACTCAAATATCAGTCTGATCTTATGCAAGTTGTTCCAACATGAGTGGCGAGATGATGGTTACGTGCGGGAGCCGACAAAAGTTACATACAATTTTTCATTTGAGCTCGGGACTCAAATCTCTCTCTCTCTCTCTCTCTCTCTCTCTCTCTCAATAAGTTAATTTAAAATAGAAGAACTCGTTCGAGGAGGGAGGGGGGTTTAAAATCTTAAATAGCAATTTGATCGATATGTCGATTGTTATGACAAGAGCAGTGTGACGAGTACGATGTGTGAAAGTTACAGAATTCAAATCAGATTTTAAATTTGGGGTCGACGCTCAAATCGCTAATTTTTAAATTAAGTTAGGCTAAAATTATTCTGTCACTAATATTATCGACGGATTTACGAATTAGTGATGAAAGTATACCAGTCTGACATATTCCGTGACAAGGCAGACATACTCCGTGACAAATCTATCGATAATGTATTTCTGACGATGAGGAGAGTGATTAACGATGAATATTTTATTAGAAATGTCTGATTATAAAAAAAAAAAGAGTGTTCGGTGAACGTTACAAATATTATTGAGTAACATTCACTTGTGAACGTTACAATAACAATGATTCCATTGTGAAAGTATTGCATGTGACACACAATATAATGTTAAAATGAGTCATCAATAATGGAATGTTGAGGGTCTCTCTTGAGGCCTATAAATAGATTCATTGGCCAACCCAAATAACATAGAACTACAAGAGTAACAACTTGAAAGCTCTCCCACATTTCTTCCGAGTTCTTGAAAGTCGGGTTGAGATTCGTCAATGCTCTTTTCGAGGACGTGCCGACGAGAGAGAGGGTGTCGCCTACCCAGGGTCGTCGTATCTCTAGGAGACCGTTGTCACGAGGACCGCACGTCGACCGGTAATAAGTTCTCTTAGTTCAGCGACACCGCGCTTCGACCAAAAGACTACGCGTTCTTAAACCTCTTAATTTATGTTTTAGATCTAATTAATGTATTGTTAGTCTTTACTATTTTCAGCAATTTATTCCTAACAATCTAAGAGAACTTACGTTATTATATTGCTGAAATCTGCGGATACAGATTATAAAGTCTAACTTTATAAAATTTCACACAGCATATACGTTACATAATATATTGTTTAATTTACAATAATATAATAATAACGTATGTTACATTGATGTCTTTTAATTTACGTTACTTTACAATAGTAACGTACTTTAAGTACTTAACATTGATGTCTCTATAACATTTTGAACATTATTTACAATAACTATATTTGATTTCAGAAATTAATATATATATATATATTTCTGAAATTAAGATTTAGTGAAATTTCGGATTTTAAGGTTTTAAAATTTCAGAAATCAGAAATTATGATATTATATTTCTGAAATATAATTACTCCCATTATTATATTTTTGAAATTATATTTCTGATTTTTAAATATAACAGATTATAAAAAAAATAAAGTATTTCTGGTTTTTCTAAAAACAATTTCTGTTTACAGATTTTAATAAAAAATATATATATTTCTGTTTACAGAAAAAAAATAAAGTATTTCTGATTTTTCTGAAAATTCATGTTCCTATTACTTCTATTTTCAGAAAATCAGATAATAGTTTAAATTACTTATGCTTAATAAATAATTCCTATTTTCAGATAATTAGATTCTGAAAATTATTTCTGTGTAAAAATATACTTATTTCTATTTTCAGAAAATAAATATCTGAAAATTAATATTTTTGATTAGTTTGCATGAATTAATTAATCTTAATTATTGAAAATAATTTCTACTTGCTGGAAAAATATATCTCCATTATTTCCTGCTTTTATTTACGCTTCTGTCAGTTACTCTGTGATAGTTTAAATTTAAATTGATTATTTGTTGACTTTATATATTTAAGTGTTTTGACAAAATCTCAACATATCATCTCAACAGATTTTGTCGACCCTCAAATATTTTCTCAATAGCTAGTTTAACTACAAAAGAAACACTAAGTGCTAAACCAGATAAATTTGATGGAAAAAATTTTAAAAGGTGGCAAAATCAAATGAGATTCTGGCTGACCACACTTGGGTTGATATCAGCCATTAGTGATAGCACAATTGAAATTCGGGGCTCGGGTTCCTCTCAATCACAAAATACCCGTCGAATTCAAACTCGGTCAACCCGAACCCAAACTGAACTCGAATCCTCCTCCTCCTCAGTCACACAGGAAGAGATTGACTATCACTGTCTCCACCGAATTCTAGGAGCTCTTTCAGATAATCTGTATGATCTATATTATAACTCAAAAAGTGCTAACGAACTTTGGGACACCTTAGAAGTCAAATATGGTCTAGATGATGCCGGTATTAAGCGGTTCAAAGCATCCGACTTTAACAAATTTAAATTTGTGGATAATAAACCTATGAATGAACAAATCCATGAGTATGAAAATCTAGTTTACGAATTAAAAGCCAATGGATCACAACTTGATGAATCCTTCCAAATAGCATATTTATTAGACAAGTTACCTCCCTCTTGGTCCGATTTCACTAGGACCCTTAGTCATACTCAAGGTGTTCTAACCTTAACCCAATTATTCGCGTCAATAAGAATAGAAGAGCAACACAAGTTAAGGGAAACTACTACTCAAGATAATAAGCCTAAAGCCAACATGGTGGAAAATAAAACACAAGAACATCACAAAAGGTCATTTCCTTTTAAACGTAAAAACTTTAAGAAAAATTATCGACCATTTAACAAAAATAATAACAGACCACATGATTTGAACAAACAAAAGAAAAGGCCAAATGAGAATGTTGGGGAGCGTTGCTGTTATGTATGCGGCCGGACCAACCATCTCGCCTACCAATGCTACTTTCGAAAGAAATTTACTCGAAAGGCGAAGGGAAATGATCCTCCTCCGGCCGGTCCTCAAGTCAACATGGTGACTGGTGGTACTGGTGCATCAGAGCTGGCATTTAGGTCAGTTCTCTCAAACCCCGAAGTAAATTCGACCAATTTTCCCATTGTGATGCGGGACGAGACACGGACACGATAAGCTCGTGACTGCCCCTTAACGAGGGAAGCGTCGGATGTGCGCGGTTGAGAAACCGGCTGTGAGCTAGGGTGGTCGGCTCTCACTTGTGCCCGGATCGGGTCACAGGACGGTAACGCTCTCTCTCGCAGCAGCGGTGATATAAATAGAAAGCGAGCTAATTACCCTATCATGCTCTCTAGCAGTGACATAAGCAAGCATATATGAAAATTAAGTAAAATGCCAAGTAAGGGAGCGAATGCGATACCTCCACGCGCTCGACGTGGGGACGACGGGCCCGGTCGAAACTCGTACTCCCGGAACAATATTACACAATATTATAGAAATGCAAGCCGCTACCCACTCCACGCAGGGAGGTAAAGGGCTACACAATGGGGTCCGGGAGGACCGAATTCGGGTTGACGGGCGGCTTCTCGGGTTGATTCGGCAACACCCGAACACGTGACTGTGGGGCCCACGTGCTGTCCGGAGGGGCCGTGTGGGACCCGGTGGTACCGCTGTAGTGGTGGATGCCCGGAGGGTTGCTCCTTGGGATGGCGGCACGCTGGTTCGCCGGCCGGAGGCCCGGCGGCTCCGTTCGGCACCGGTCGGAAAATCCGATCGGAAATCTGTCGGTTCTGTATTTCGGCGCGCGCTCCGGCGAGAATGGGCTCTGCGATCAGCCCCGATGTCGGATCGACACGAGACTGGCGCCGTTGGAAATCTAGCTTGAAGTTCTTCAACCTAGGCCTAAAGATCTGGCATGGATTTGCCCGGATCTTGACTTATGGAATTTTTAATCTCCTGTTGTACAGTAACCGAAGACTCAGACCTGCAAAGAACTTGACTGTGGATTGCCTTTGACCGCGAGATAGACGTTCGAATATGGGGTTGGGTTCTTCAGTAAAGTTGTGGGAAATTGAGTTGGGAAGACAGAAAAATTGTTTTGGACACGTTTGGATGTGTCTATGATTTTCTGTGATTTGTTTACTGGATGAAGGTCGGATCTGGGATCTGACTAAAAGTACTGTAGCTCCGGTAGAACATGAATTATTAAAAATAGGTAGAAGGATGATAAAAATTTGAAAAAATTGTGATGGTAGGGGACGATGGACAGAACACCCAGTTAAATTGGGAGGTCTAACATAAATCAAAAGGGTGGTCGAAGGTGGAGAACTCAAGGCTACTGTCACTGTAGATAGTGACAGAACAGATCTGAGATTGAGAGTTGAACGAAATGGTAAAGACATGAAACGGTGGCTTTTGAACCTGGATTTTTTTGTGGAGAATGGGATAGAAGATAGGAACCAACCCTCAAAATTTTAAATCGATCTGAGCTCGTGGCTGGCTTCAGGAATTCACAAACTACACCTCTGTTCAGTAGGACAGAAAACCAAAGACGATCCCGTGGCGGCTCGAAGGCGGCACGAACGGCGGCGGCGGCGGCACAAACGATCACCGGAGGTTGAGAGGGGAGATAGAAGATTGATACACTCTAGAACTTGAGGTTTGAGGAGAAGAACACCAGGGGGAGAGAGGAACAAGGGCACACCCTTCAATGGCTCAAGTCAATTTTACAAATTTTTCTTCATTAATCTCTAATGACACTATACATAGGTTTATATAGAAAATAGCAAGAGGTGGGGGGCTGATAATTTCGTGGGAAATATGTCATTTTCATCCCCCATGTGGTCAAAACTCAAAAAAAATAAATTACATATGAATGGAGCACTCCTTTGACTAGGTAGGTAAGGTAGGTGGCCAACCTTTGAAATTTTAACCCCTTTGTCTCCCATGTGGTCAATTAGCATTCAAACCTTCTAGATGGCCACCTAGGATGGTTGACCAGCCCCACATGGATGAGGTGGATCAATGGGGAAGGGGAGGGGGGCCCCTAACTGGACCTACTACACATTTGCACAAAAACCCACACAATCCTAGGGAATGACACATTGGCTTACAAAGCCTTACAATTGTACATATACTTTCCCAAGGATATAAAAGTAAATAAAAGGACTCAAATGTAAAAATAAAAGTTAATGCTCGGCGTCGATTCCCATTAACTCTCCCCGGGTGGGAGGAACTCGACCCCGTCGAGTAGGGGTAAGGATGCTCGAATACTCCGGCGGATCCGTCACCGTGCCAAGTAACGCGGGTACGCTCCACTCCAAGTGACCGTCACCTGCTCATTCCATATATACTCGATATGCACAAACTGCTGTGGGCTAAAGGTGGACACTCCGAGTGGGGTACTCTCAAAAGGGAAGGAAGCAGCTCGAAGACTCACTAGGAATCACCGCTGAGTTCCAATAGGTGACTGATCCGTGTATAGATGTAGAATCGGCCCAATACTCATCAAGTGAGTCCACTCGCCTCTTACTCATAAGAGACCGACAACGAGCTTGCACAAGACACATGCAGACTCACCATGCAATACACACAAACCATGCAAACAAACCACACAAAACAAACCACACAAGGAAAACACACCGACTCATATATGACCCTAGACACACCTAATGTTAGTCGGACCCGTACATGGGTGACGGCGGACCAGGACACCCGAATATGTGCCATGCTGCATGTTATGTAACCAGAGATGGGTGGTATGGGGAACACCTAAACATCCAAGTATGACCCAGTCATGCATGGACGGCCCTTTGGATTTGGGGGACTTGAGAGGGCTAGGAGGGCCGAATGTTGTTGTATCGTGGACGGGCTTGGTGGGTGTAAATGACCCGGCCCGTGGGGTAGGAGTGTGATAGTGGACTCCCTTGAAGAAATGAACTATATAAGGTGGGTCATGGGGTCCACTAAGGAATGGGTCAAAGGGATCGAAGAAGGTATGACCCCTTGTGGTGGGCTCCCCCAAGTCACGGTCCAATGTGTAGAAGTTTTGAAGGTGTGGATAGTCACCTTCTTGCATTGTGATGGGTGGGACGGGGACCGTAAGCAAGAAGTATGATTCCTCTCTCGGACAAAAGGGTATGAATTCGGGCTCGTCCGGTAAGGGGAGGAGTAAGAGGACCTCCGTGGTGACACAACCCACGGTGCGCTCGGAGGTAATGGACCCGAAGGCCGGATGGGTGAAGCTAAGACTAGCGGGTTGGTCAAAGCCTCGGGCCAAAAGATGCGTCAACTCCCATTGTGAATCTAATCCCATGACAAGATCGTCCAACGTATCAACATGGTGACGAGATCGAAATGTGGTATGGAATGAGTTGACCGGCACTATAGGTACGATGGGGTCCATGGATGGAAAGGGATGTGGGACCAAGCCATCCTTGAGCCAACTAAGAAGTGGCTCGGCTATGTAAAGTGTTCCCGTAAGAAACACGGGTGGCTCGGGCTTTGGTAGCTCCAAAGAAGAAGGTTCCGAATAGAGCTCGGAAGGAGCGGGTGTTGATGGAGCACCTACGAGAGGTGAAGAAGCACTTATCCTTTCCAACAAATCTGAAATCATTTTCTTGCATTCCTCAAAGGAGCGGGTTGGACTAGGGACCTTGGGGTGGACTCGCTCCTCGTCCCTCGACCTAGGTGTGGTCCTAGGCTCGGCTATAAGCGGGGCTTCCACTCGGTTGGAGGTACTTGAGTGGGTTGGGATGGGGGTGCTAAGGGGAGGCTGGTTGGAGGTGACTGGGCGGGCCACTAGATTGGGGTTGCCTTGGTGGGCTTGGATGGCGGTGAAGGGGTGGGATTGGGTAGAGGTGTGGCCCACTTGATTGTGGGTGAGTTGGTGGGGTTGGTGAGTGGTATGACCTCCGTGGTTGGAGGTAGGTGGGCGGGGAACGCAGGCCCTCCTAAGCGCTCTCTTCATTTCCCACCATGACTCGATGGGCCTTAGATCCCTATCCTCCCTCCAATATTTGATGTTCCTTCAAGTTGTGGCGGCTTCACCAAAAAGTCACCTTTTGGCAACATCGACTTGCATGGGCCCGTACATAATGTACACCTCGAAGTAATCGTCCAGGATGGCTTCCCATTCTAGATAGACACTCGGGTCATCAGACCCGTAGAAGTCCCGGGTCTCGGGCCTCGTGGGGTGGTTCGGGTGGTCCTTCCATTTGAGATAGTATCTCCACCATCCGGGTGTTTGGGAATCCATGGGGATTAGGGACTAGTGGGTGGGCATGTCGACACTAGTAGATGAACCACCTAGACAATGGACTACAACCCTAAACATGACGACCAAGACTCGGTACGTGGCGGAGATAACCGATCCGAAGACCACTCGGGCAAGTGTGCGGCCTTCCCGATAGACGTAGCCTAACGTTCGGGCAACACCTTTTGATATACCGGGTTATTGGGATGCGATGCAAAAGACACTTTTTTTTGTTTTAAAATAATGATGACCCTAAACACGACTTAGACGTAAATGACTAATGAATGACACTTTTTTTTTCTTTTTGACACCCTAGACTCAAACTCGCTCTGATACCAAATTGATGCGGGACGAGACACGGACACGACAAGCTCGTGACTACCCCTTAACGAGGGAAGCGTCGGATGTGCGCGGTTGAGAAACCGGCTGTGAGCTAGGGTGGTCGGCTCTCACTTGTGCCCGGATCGGGTCACGGGACGGTAACGCTCTCTCTCGCAGCAGCGGTGATATAAATAGAAAGCGAGCTAATTATCCTATCATGCTCTCTAGCAGTGGCATAAGCAAACATATATGAAAATTAAGTAAAATGCCAAGTAAGGGAGCGAATGCGATACCTCCACGCGCTCGGCGTGGGGACGACGGGCCCGGCCGAAACTCGTACTCCCGGAATAATATTACACAATATTACAGAAATGCAAGCCGCTGCCCACTCCACGCAGGGAGGTAAAGGGCTACACAATGGGATCCGGGAGGACCGAATTCGGGTTGACGGGCGGCTTCTCGCGTTGATTCGGCAACACCCGAACACGTGACTGTGGGGCCCACGTGCTGTCCGGAGGGGCCATGTGGGAACCGGTGGCACCGCTGTAGTGGTGGATGCCCAGAGGGTTGCTCCTTGGGATGACGGCACGCTGGTTCGCCGGCCGGAGGCCCGGCGGCTCCGTTCGGCACCGGTCGGAAAACCCGATCGGAAATCTGCCGGTTCTGTATTTCGGCGCGCGCTCCGGCGAGAATGGGTGCTACGATCAGCCCCGATGTCGGATCGACACGAGACTGGTGCCGTTGGAAAGCTAGCTTGAAGTTCTTCAACCTAGGCCTAAAGATCTGACATGGATTTGCTCAGATCTTGACTTATGGAATTTTTAATCTCCTGTTGTACAGTAACCAGACCTGCAAAGAACTTGACTGTGGATTGCCTTTGACCGCGAGATAGATATTCGAATATGGCGTTGGATTCTTCAGCAAAGTTGTGGGAAATTGAGTTTGGAAGACAGAAAAATTGGTTTGGACACGTTTGGATGTGTCTATGATTTTCTGTGATTTGTTTACTGGATGAAGGTCAGATCTGGGATCTGACTGAAAGTACTGTAGCTCCGGTAGAACATGAATTATTAAAAATAGGTAGAAGGATGATAAAAATTTAAGAAAAATTGTGGTGGTAGGGGACGATGGACAGAACACCCAGTTAAATTGGGAGGTCTAAAATAAATCAAAAGGGTGGTCAAAGGTGGAGAACTCAAGGCTACTGTCACTGTAGATAGTGACAGAACAGATCTGAGATTGAGAGTTGAATGAAATGGTAAAGATATGAAACGGTGGCTTTTGAACCTGGATTTTTTTGTGGAGAATGGGATAGAAGATAGGAACCAACCCTCAAAATTTCAAATCGATCTGAGCTCGTGGCTGGCTTCAGGAATTCACGAACTGCACCTCTATCCAGCAGGACAAAAAATCGAAGACGATCCCGTGGCGGCTCGAAGGCGGCACGAACGGCGGCGGCGGTGGCACAAACGATCACCGGAGGTTGAGAGGGGAGATAGAAAATTGATACACTCTAGAACTTGAGGTTTGAGGAGAAGAACACCAGGGGGAGAGAGGAACAAGGGCACACCCTTCAATGGCTCAAGCTAATTTTACAAATTTTTCTTCATTAATCTCTAATGACACTATACATAGGTTTATATAGAAAATAGCAAGGGGTGGGGGGCTGATAATTTCGTGGGAAATATGTCATTTTCATCCCCCATGTGGTCAAAACTCAAAAAAAATAAATTACATATGAATGGAGCACTCCTTTGACTAGGTAGGTAAGGTAGGTGGCCAACCTTTGAAATTTTAACCCATTTGTCTCCCATGTGGTCAATTAGCATTCAAACCTTCTAGATGGCCACCTAGGATGGTTGACCAGCCCCACATGGATGAGGTGGACCAATGGGGAAGGGGAGGGGGCCCCCTAACTGGACCTACTACACATTTACACAAAAATCCACACAATCCAGGGAATGACACATTGGCTTACAAAGCCTTACAATTGTACATATACTTTCCCAAGGATATAAAAGTAAATAAAAGGACTCAAATGTAAAAATAAAAGTTAATGCTCGGCGTCGATTCCCATTACATTGACTGGTGGATTGATACCGGAGCTAATATTCACGTTTGTGCTGTTCGCTCGTGGTTTTCAACTTATCAGGACTCAAGTACAGGAGCTGTGATGATGTGGAATAATGTGGAGGCGCAAGTGCTAGGGATAGGAAGAGTCGATCTGGAGTTGACTTCAAGAAAGACTTTGACCCTTCACGGTGTTCACCACGTTCGTGACATCAGGCGCAACCTCATTAGTGGATCCCTTCTAGTACAACAAGGGTATAAACTTGTATTTGAGTCAAATAAAGTTGTAATAACCAAAGGCGTATCCTTTGTTGGAAAAGGATTTATGTGTGATGGTCTTTTCAAATTAAATGTGTGTACCTCTTCCTTTAGTGAACAATCTACGGTGTTAAATGTTGAATCATCTTCCATTTGGCATTCAAGATTGGGTCATGTAAACTATAACTCAATTAAAAGATTAATGCGATTAAACTTAATTCCCAAAATGGGTATACAACACCATGAAAAATGTGAAATTTGTGTAGAAGCTAAAATGCCCAAACAACCATTTAAAACTGTGGATAGAGATAGCGATATTCTAGAATTAATACATAGTGACGTATGTGACTCTGGGCGGGTATCTAGGGGAGGTAACAAATACTTTGTAACCTTCATTGATGATCTGTCAAAATATTGCTATCTTTATCTAATTAAAACAAAAGATGAAGTTTTAACAAAATTTCAAATTTATAAGGCTGAAGTTGAAAACCAACAAGAAAATAAAATTAAAATACTTAGGTCTGATAGAGGAGGAGAATATACTTCTCTTGCACTCGCAGAATTTTGTCAAGAACATGGAATCATACATGAAGTAACTGCCCCCTATTCACCTCAATCTAATGGTGTAGCCGAGAGAAAAAATAGAACATTAATGGACATGGTTAACTCAATGTTAATAAGCTCAGGCGCACCCGAGAACTTGTGGGGGGAGGCACTCTTAACGGCATGTTATGTCTTAAACAGAATACCATTCAAACAAAATGATACTACACCATATGAAATTTGGAAGAAGAGAAGACCTAATTTAAATTATCTCAAAGTGTGGGTGTAACACCCGTAAATTTTAATTAGAATAATAATATAATAATAATAATTTTCTACAAAAAAATCTTTTATTTACCAATAATATTTAACTAATAAATATCACATGTCAAGTTATATTATTTTCACAAATTATTGAATTATAATTATTAATTTTAAATAAATAAAATAAATAAATAAATAAAAATAAAAATAATAGTTCTCTCACTTTTGGAAGAAAGGGAGCTATAAAATATATATATATAAGTTATTTTGGAATAATAAAAATTATAAATAATATATTTTCCATAATTATAAATTATAAATGAAACCTAGAGTACTAAGGTATCATATAGAAGAAGTATTAACTTACAAGGAAAATCATCTAGCATATTGGTTCACAACTTGCCTTTCACCCCGGTGACCAGAGTTCAAAACCCACGACCAACATTTTTCCTTTATTGTAAAAAAAAAAAACGCCCAATCTTAGGGCGTTAATTCAATGAGAAACGCCCAAATATTATGTCGTCAAATGACCATTTGAGATGCGACTTGGAGTAAGGCGTGACTTCTATAAAGGACTTAAAAGATGACTTAAGCTAAGGCTTTATTTAAAACGTGACTTAACCTAAGGCTTTAATTTGATAAAACGTGACTTAACCTAAGGCTTTAATTTGACGTGAACACTTAAAAGATGGCTTTAACTAAGGCGTTATTTAAAACGTGACTTAACCTAAGGCTTTAATTTGATAAAACGTGACTTAACCTAAGGCTTTAATTTGCAAAAAACACGCCTTCTACTAAGGCGTTAATTCTTTTGATCCCCCAACCGACAGCCCCTCTGGCATGCGTTGGCAGGGCACCAGATCCATTTTTTTAGGATCTTGCCCCCCTATCCTGTCGAACTAATCAGCATGGGGTTGTTTTATATCCCCTTCCTAGCTACTAGAGTCCTACGGTGACTCTAGTATTTGCAGAGGGCTGCTGCTGGTCTTGCTGCTGCTGCTGCCCGGTGTGCTGTTGCTTGCAGAGGGGGAATCCTTCTGCTACCCACTTCTTCTTCCTTTAAGGTAGGTGGTCTCATCTTTTAACTAAACCCTATAGGCTAATTAACAAATCTAGTTAAGTTAGGGAATTAAATGCCATATCCATGTGTTTACCGTTTTCATTAATAACCCTTGGGGTTTACACTATGATGATCTGTTATCTATTTAAGTATAGGGCAAATACATGCAGTTTAATTTAAGTAATTAATATGTTAAATAGGTAATCATGCTAGTAATCATTATATTGTGAGTCAAATTAGAGAACCTGTTAGTTTAATTAAGAAAAACTGTTAGTTAATTGAAGAGCATGTTAGTTAATTAAGAGACTATTAGAAGGGCATGTTAATTAATTAAAGGGCTTATTAGTTAAATTGAAGATTTGATGGTTAACTTACATGACATTAGTATCATATTAAAGGATCAGATTGTTTAAGTAGAAGATCTTGCTAGATTACATGTTTAATTAGACCCTCTGTTAGCTAAATTACACACTTTCAGTAAAGATGTTAGTTAATTAGTGTCATTAAACTCTTAATTAGCTAGAGCCATCCGTTATAATTAAACTGGAAATCAGTCGGAATCAGGTATAGATGTTAATTAGTGAAAAACCCCAAATTATGAACCCTTAGAAATTAGCCTCAGGTAAGAGGCGCCCTTTACAAGGGCGCCAATTACCCGGGCTCAGTAAGAGGCGCCCCTGTCAAGGGCGCCAATTACTGAAGAAACGACCTTCCTAGAGGTCGTCAATTCATCATGAAATAGTAATAAACATTTATTAATATTTAGTTAAACTTAACGGAACTGGGATTACATGCCTCCTGGTAAGAGGCGCCCCTGACCAGGGCGCCACTTACCAGAACTCTGTAAGAGGCGCCCCAGTCAAGGGCGCCAATTGCATGAGAAATGACTGCAGGTGCAGTCGTCAATTCTTTCAACCAAAATAAAAATTTTAGGAGTTAGTAAGAAACGCCCTCTTCTAGGGCGTTAATTTAATTGTAAGAGGCGCCCTGGCCTAGGGCGCCAATTACAGAGCCCCTGTAAGAGGCGCCCTTGTCCAGGACGCCACCTACAGAAAAGGGAGGTTAACCTCCCGTCGTCAATTCTTACACCCTATAAGACATGTCCTGTTCTAAGGCGTTACTTTAATATATATATAAATATTATGGCCTGTAAGAAGCGCCCTGGCCTAGGGCGCCAATTATAGAGAGCCTGTAAGAGGCGCCCTGGTCCAGGGCGCCAATTACTTAAATGGGGGCCTAACCCCCAGTCGTTAATTCGTATGCCTATATATATATTAAGAGCCTTATAAGAAACGCCCTGTCCAAGGGCGTTAATTTAAAATATATATATATATATATATATATATATTGGCAGGCCTGTAAGAGGCGCCCCTGACCAGGGCGCCACTTACAGAGGCCCCTGAAAGAGGCGCCCTGGTCTAGGGCGCCAATTCCACAAAGGCTGCTTAATGCCCGTTGGTCTGTTTAAAGTCAATCCAGGGCACTAAATGAATAATTAAAATTTCTGTCAACCCATTTTAAATTTCAGTATCATTAATAAGCATATATAAATGAAATTGTCAATTTATATATATAATTGGTCTCACAAGGTCAAGAAATGTTAAGGTATATGCAAGATGAATACGTACATTAAGTAATCTTACAAGTTAATAAAAATAGATGAAAAAGGTTAATAAATATAGATGATATGAATGATGACAATCAAAATAAGCTAAAGAATTTAGCCAAATGGATATATATAAAGGAATTAAAGGATTAGTAAATCCTAGGGTACCAATCGGGTATACGGTTTTCCCGTGTTTTCCTACGTATAAATACTCCTTGAATTTCCAGTCAAATTCCACCTTACAATTTCCTACTGGTCAAGCCTTGAAACTCTATATTGGCTATAAAATGAAAGTGGATGTCAAAATTATGACTAAAAATGCTGGCAAAAGGGCCCGGTCTGGTCCTGGGAGGAGCACCCGAAACCCATGGGAAAGATCTCTTGCTTGCCGGTGTCTTGCATTGCACCGGGATACATGCTAGATTGAGACATTCCACCCCTCACGTGTTCTACTTGACTTGCTTGACTTGCGTGGCCCGAATGGGCATTACATGACTTGAATGATTACTTGAATGAATTGATAAATATAGCCAATTCTTGTTATACATGATCTGGATTACATTGCTTACTATTGCTTAAATTCTTGATATGACCAGTTATCCCTTGTTTAATATTCTTACTGCTTATTGAAACTTAAATTCAGCTCTTATCGTCTTTTATAATTCCTTGATTATCTATTGTCAGCATGCATAGGTTAATTGCATTATTTAAATTATAATTCATTTAAAGCCTGTTAGAATTTGAGACGTAAACCCTACTGAGCGACTCGCTCATCTAGTTGTTCTTCTAACCTTTCAGGTGAATTGGAGGCCGGTCAGGACACCGATGGGGAAGAGACCGAGTGATGAGTGTAGTGATTATGTTATGTAATTTAGTGTGTTAAATAAATTTCAGGATGTATCAGTTGTAATTTCCAAGTTTAAATAAATGACTGTGTTGTAATTCAGTTGATTATTGTAATAATCATTAGTTCAAACTCATTTCGCCGTTAATAAATTAAATTTTGCGCACTCTATTGTAATTAGAAATTCATTCATAATCTAGCTTGCTTTGGTTCTGTATAAAGAACTGTCGCGCCGCGGGTAAGCTTCCGCACTCGGGACGTGACAGCTCTTTCTTGGTATCAGAGCCTAGGATTTAAAATTTTCCTAGGTAAAACACGTATTTAGCCCAACTAGAATTGCTTATCTAGGTAAACCCTAGAAAATTTTAATAGGATAGAAAACTTTTAGGAAATGTATATATGTTCTAGGGAACGACTAAGGAAAAAAAAATTTAGTTAGACCCTACCTGGTGAGATGGGTAGAAACACGGGTTAAGATTAATGCAATAAAAATCCCCTTAACCTTAAAGCCCTATGTCATTTATCTTAAAATTCTTAAAATTCTTTTGTAGGAAAATGGCCGCTGAAAGAGCACAATGGCGCGACATGCAGCGCACTGTGCAAGGACTTACGGAGGCGCTACAGCAAGTGGCGCAAGGCGGTGCTCGCAATGCTCATCGTGGAGCCGGTGACCTTCACCGGGATTTTCGCAACATGAATCCACCCAGGTTTGCGGGTTCAGTGGACCCTGATGATGCCGAGCATTGGCTAAAGGAGACCGAGAGGATCTTTCGGGTGATGCAATGCACCGATGAAGAAAAGGTCTTATTGGCTACGTTTCAGTTGGAACGGGATGCACGAAGCTGGTGGGAGTCCGTGGAAGCCACACTGCCCGACGGTTATGTCACATGGACAGAATTTGTGGAGCACTTCAACAATAAATATTTCTCGGATCGGGTGCAGGAGAAGAAGGCCGCAGAGTTTGCCGCACTCAAGCAGTGGACCCGGAAGGTGGCCGAGTATGAGGCCCAATTCTCAAGGCTTTCCCGTTACGCACCTCACTTGGTGAGTACGGAGAAAATGAAGGCGAGGAGATTCCTTAATGGGCTACGGCCCCAATATATTACTCAGCTTGCACCGATGGACATCCAAGTCTATTCGGAAATGGTTCGTCGTGCCCAATTACTGGAGGACGCTACTGAATTTTCTGAAAAGATTCAGGGCAAGAACAAGAAAGAATATGTTACAAGTCCGGGAAACGGCAAACCACTCTTCAACAAGAAGCGGACTTTTAATGGAGGCGAGTCTTCCAAGGAGAAGAGGTTCCAGAAGAATCACAAACCATTCCTCGCTATCGACAACAAGCCTTCCTCTGGTGCTGCAGTTACAAAGGAAATTTGTAAATATTGTGAAAAAGCTGGTCACAAGACCGAGGATTGTTGGAGGAAATTGGGAGCGTGTCTCCGATGTGGTAGCCGGGAGCACCGAATTCCCGACTGTCCGTTGATGAAGGAACAAGCCGACAAGGACGAGAAGCGTCCAATTAAAAGGCAAGGCCGTCTACAAGCTCTTCAAGGAACCGAATCTGTGGAAGGAGGAATCGTGGAAGGTACCTTGACTATCTGCTCTAAATCTGCTAGAGTTTTATTTGATACTGGGGCAACTCATTCATTTGTTTCCAAGAAATTTACTGCTTCATTCTCTAATGAACCGGAACGGTTAGATTTAATTATATCTACGCCCCTTGGGAACAAATCGGATATCATGCATCACTACCCGAGTTGTGAGGTCATGGTTCAAGACAATAATTTACCGGCCGACCTGATATGCCTTGACATGGAATGTTATGATGTCATATTAGGAGCCGACTGGTTATCGACCTACCAAGCAACGGTAGATTGTCGGCATGGCAAAATAGCTTTCAAAGATTATCCCGAGTTAGTTTTTAACAAATCTCGGGATAAAACCTTGCTTATCTCAGCTCTTCGAGCTAGTAAACTGGTAAAGAAAGGATGCATGGCTTTTCTGGCTTTTGTAACTACCACAGAAGTCCAGAAGGAGAAGATTGAAGACATCAGAGTAATTCGGGATTTCCCCGATGTATTTCCAGATGAATTACCTGGTTTACCCCCAGAGAGGGAAGTGTCATTCACAATAGACATTGTTCCGGGGGCCGGCCCTGTTTCTAAAGCACCCTACAGGATGTCTCCTGCGGAACTGAAGGAGCTAAAGGAGCAATTGATGGACTTACTACAGAAAGGGTTTATTAGGCCGAGTACTTCCCCGTGGGGAGCGCCCGTGCTTTTTGTTAAAAAGAAAGATGGCACATTGAGATTATGCATTGATTATCGGCAGTTAAACAACCTTACTATCAAAAACAAGTATCCACTGCCGAGAATTGATGAGCTGTTCGACCAGTTATCAGGAGCAAAATATTTCTCCAAAATAGATCTTCGGTCGGGTTATCACCAACTGAGGATCAAGGAAGAGGATATTTACAAGACTGCATTTCGGAGCAGGTATGGGCATTACGAATTTACTGTTATGCCTTTTGGTCTAACCAATGCGCCTGCAGCCTTTATGCAGCTAATGAACAGCATTTATCGGCCTTATTTGGACCAATTTATTGTGGTCTTTATTGATGATATACTGATCTACTCGAAGACTGAAGAAGATCATGAGGAACATCTTAAGAAGGCATTGCAAGTATTGCGGGACAATAAATTATATGCAAAATTCAGCAAATGCCAGTTCTGGCTGGAGGAAGTGTCCTTCTTAGGACATGTTATCTCTAAAGACGGAATTTCTGTTGATCCTGCAAAGGTCGAAGCCGTGCAAAACTGGGGACGACCGACGAATGCGACGGAGATTCGTAGCTTCTTGGGCTTAGCTGGTTATTACCGGCGTTTCATCAAGGACTTCTCCAAGATTGCTGTTCCTCTCACCAGATTGACCCGCAAGGAAGTGCCTTATGAGTGGAGTGAAGACTGTGAAAGAAGCTTCGTAACTTTGAAAGAGTTACTGACCACTGCACCGGTCTTGTCACTCCCGATTGAAGGGGAGAAGTACGAGGTATATACCGATGCATCTGGTATCGGCCTCGGATGTGTATTGATGCAGAATGGGAGAGTTATTGCATACTCGTCCCGGCAATTGAAGAAGCATGAAGGAAATTACCCTGTGCATGATTTAGAGTTAGCCGCGGTAGTATTGGCTTTGAAGATATGGAGGCACTATCTCTATGGAGAACAATTTACGGTCTACTCCGATCATAAAAGCCTCAAATACTTATTCTCTCAGCAGGAGCTGAACATGCGGCAACGACGTTGGCTCGAGTACCTTAAGGATTTCGACTTCACTATACAATATCATCCTGGTAAGGGTAATTCCGTAGCAGATGCCCTTAGTCGAAAGCCGAGAGTTCTAGTAGCCAACTGTATGGTTCAGGAATGGAAATTGCTGGAAAAATTTTCTGAACTCGACATCAACATAAGCAAGAATGACGGGTGTATTACTCTATCCCACTTACATGTACACCCGGATTTGCTAACTGAAATCAAAAGGTTACAAGAAGAAGACCCACTGTTGGTAGAAATCAAAGAAAAACTGGACGAGAAGACCGACTTCAAGTTGGCACCTGATGGCAGAATCTTATTCCATGAAAGGACATGTGTGCCCGACAGTCCTGAACTGAAGAAGGAGATTCTAGAAGAAGCCCATCGATCGAGATACACGATACACCCGGGAACCACTAAAATGTACCAAGATGTAAAAAGGACCTTTTGGTGGCCCAACATGAAAAGGGAAATAGCGGACTTCGTGTCTCGCTGTTTAACTTGCCAGCAGGTGAAAGCCGAACACCAGAAGCCAGCAGGGAGACTGCATCCACTGGATATTCCCAAGTGGAAATGGGAGGATATCGGCATGGATTTCATCATGGGTTTGCCCAAGTCGAGAAGCGGATATGATGGAATATGGGTAATCATCGATCGCCTTACTAAATCGGCTCATTTCTTGCCTATCAAGAGTCGATGGTCGATTGATATTCTTGCCGCTTTGTATATTAAGGAAGTTACCAGATTACATGGGATTCCGGTGTCCATGATATCTGACCGAGACCCTCGCTTCACTTCTCATTTCTGGAAGGGTCTACAACGCTCTCTGGGAACGAAGCTTAACTTCAGTACTGCCTTTCATCCCCAGACGGATGGTCAGACAGAAAGGACCAATCAGGTTGTTGAAGACATGTTGCGAGCATGCACTATAGATTTCGGCGGAAGTTGGCCTGATCACTTACCATTAGCCGAATTTGCTTACAACAATAGCTACCAAGCCAGTATCCAAATGGCACCTTTTGAGGCACTCTATGGCAGAAGCTGTAGATCTCCAGTATGCTGGGAGGAGGTCGGTGAAAGACAACTCCTAGGTCCTGAAATGGTAAGAGATTCAACTGAGAAGATTACTCTTATCAGAGAAAGACTTAAGGTAGCTCAGTGCAGGCAAAAGTCTTATGCTGACAGCAGAAGGAGAGACCTGGAATTTCAAATTGGTGATCATGTATTCCTCAAGGTATCTCCCAGTCGAGGCATCAGGAGATTTGGTGTCAAAGGAAAACTTACACCAAGATTCATCGGTCCATTTGAGGTGTTGGAAAGAGTGGGCGAGGTGGCCTATCGTATTGCTCTACCTCCTCAACTCTCGGAAATACACAACGTATTTCATGTTTCTATGCTGAAGAAATACGTGCATGATCCTTCTCACATCATCGACCACGCCAGTTTGGTGATTCAAAAGGATCTCACATATGAGCAAAGACCGATGCGTATCCTCGATCGAGAAGTCCGAGTTCTAAGGAGCAAGACGATCCCTATGCTAAAAATTCAATGGAATCGATGCTCCGAGCAGGAAGCAACTTGGGAGACCGAGGAGTCTATAAAGAAAAGATATCCAGAGCTATTTTAAATTGTAAGTATTCTATACGCTCTGCTTTTCTTTTGCATAATAGAACCACCCTCATGCAGTTGAATTTGGGGACCAAATTCTTTTAAGTAGGGGAGGGTGTAACACCCGTAAATTTTAATTAGAATAATAATATAATAATAATAATTTTCTACAAAAAAAATCTTTTATTTACCAATAATATTTAACTAATAAATATCACATGTCAAGTTATATTATTTTCACAAATTATTGAATTATAATTATTAATTTCAAATAAAATAAATAAATAAATAAATAAAAATAAAAATAATAGTTCTCTCACTTTTGGAAGAAAGGGAGCTATAAAATATATATATATAAGTTATTTTGGAATAATAAAAATTATAAATAATATATTTTCCATAATTATAAATTATAAATGAAACCTAGAGTACTAAGGTATCATATAGAAGAAGTATTAACTTAGCAAGGAAAATCATCTAGCATATTGGTTCACAACTTGCCTTTCACCCCGGTGACCAGAGTTCAAAACCCACGACCAACATTTTTCCTTTATTGTAAAAACAAAAAAAACGCCCAATCTTAGGGCGTTAATTCAATGAGAAACGCCCAAATATTATGTCGTCAAATGACCATTTGAGATGCGACTTGGAGTAAGGCGTGACTTCTATAAAGGACTTAAAAGATGACTTAAGCTAAGGCTTTATTTAAAACGTGACTTAACCTAAGGCTTTAATTTGATAAAACGTGACTTAACCTAAGGCTTTAATTTGACGTGAACACTTAAAAGATGGCTTTAACTAAGGCGTTATTTAAAACGTGACTTAACCTAAGGCTTTAATTTGATAAAACGTGACTTAACCTAAGGCTTTAATTTGCAAAAAACACGCCTTCTACTAAGGCGTTAATTCTTTTGATCCCCCAACCGACAGCCCCTCTGGCATGCGTTGGCAGGGCACCAGATCCGTTTTTTTAGGATCTTGCCCCCCTATCCTGTCGAACTAATCAGCATGGGGTTGTTTTATATCCCCTTCCTAGCTACTAGAGTCCTACGGTGACTCTAGTATTTGCAGAGGGCTGCTGCTGGTCTTGCTGCTGCTGCTGCCCGGTGTGCTGTTGCTTGCAGAGGGGGAATCCTTCTGCTACCCACTTCTTCTTCCTTTAAGGTAGGTGGTCTCATCTTTTAACTAAACCCTATAGGCTAATTAACAAATCTAGTTAAGTTAGGGAATTAAATGCCATATCCATGTGTTTACCGTTTTCATTAATAACCCTTGGGGTTTACACTATGATGATCTGTTATCTATTTAAGTATAGGGCAAATACATGCAGTTTAATTTAAGTAATTAATATGTTAAATAGGTAATCATGCTAGTAATCATTATATTGTGAGTCAAATTAGAGAACCTGTTAGTTTAATTAAGAAAAACTGTTAGTTAATTGAAGAGCATGTTAGTTAATTAAGAGACTATTAGAAGGGCATGTTAATTAATTAAAGGGCTTATTAGTTAAATTGAAGATTTGATGGTTAACTTACATGACATTAGTATCATATTAAAGGATCAGATTGTTTAAGTAGAAGATCTTGCTAGATTACATGTTTAATTAGACCCTCTGTTAGCTAAATTACACACTTTCAGTAAAGATGTTAGTTAATTAGTGTCATTAAACTCTTAATTAGCTAGAGCCATCCGTTATAATTAAACTGGAAATCAGTCGGAATCAGGTATAGATGTTAATTAGTGAAAAACCCCAAAATTATGAACCCTTAGAAATTAGCCTCAGGTAAGAGGCGCCCTTGTAAAGGGCGCCAATTACCCGGGCTCAGTAAGAGGCGCCCCTGTCAAGGGCGCCAATTACTGAAGAAACGACCTTCCTAGAGGTCGTCAATTCATCATGAAATAGTAATAAACATTATTAATATTTAGTTAAACTTAACGGAACTGGGATTACATGCCTCCTGGTAAGAGGCGCCCCTGACCAGGGCGCCACTTACCAGAACTCTGTAAGAGGCGCCCCAGTCAAGGGCGCCAATTGCATGAGAAATGACTGCAGGTGCAGTTGTCAATTCTTTCAACCAAAATAAAAATTTTAGGAGTTAGTAAGAAACGCCCTCTTCTAGGGCGTTAATTTAATTGTAAGAGGCGCCCTGGCCTAGGGCGCCAATTACAGAGCCCCTGTAAGAGGCGCCCTTGTCCAGGACGCCACCTACAGAAAAGGGAGGTTAACCTCCCATCGTCAATTCTTACACCCTATAAGACATGTCCTGTTCTAAGGCGTTACTTTAATATATATATAAATATTATGGCCTGTAAGAGGCGCCCTGGCCTAGGGCGCCAATTACAGAGAGCCTGTAAGAGGCGCCCTGGTCCAAGGCGCCAATTACTTAAATGGGGGCCTAACCCCCAGTCGTTAATTCGTATGCCTATATATATATTAAGAGCCTTATAAGAAACGCCATGTCCAAGGGCGTTAATTTTAAAAAAAAATATATATATATATATATATATTGGCAGGCCTGTAAGAGGCGCCCCTGACCAGGGCGCCACTTACAGAGGCCCCTGAAAGAGGCGCCCTGGTCTAGGGCGCCAATTCCACAAAGGCTGCTTAATGCCCGTTGGTCTGTTTAAAGTCAATCCAGGGCACTAAATGAATAATTAAAATTTCTGTCAACCCATTTTAAATTTCAGTATCATTAATAAGCATATATAAATGAAATTGTCAATTTATATATATAATTGGTCTCACAAGGTCAAGAAATGTTAAGGTATATGCAAGATGAATACGTACATTAAGTAATCTTACAAGTTAATAAAAATAGATGAAAAAGGTTAATAAATATAGATGATATGAATGATGACAATCAAAATAAGCTAAAGAATTTAGCCAAATGGATATATATAAAGGAATTAAAGGATTAGTAAATCCTAGGGTACCAATCGGGTATACGGTTTTCCCGTGTTTTCCTACGTATAAATACTCCTTGAATTTCCAGTCAAATTCCACCTTACAATTTCCTACTGGTCAAGCCTTGAAACTCTATATTGGCTATAAAATGAAAGTGGATGTCAAAATTATGACTAAAAATGCTGGCAAAAGGGCCCGGTCTGGTCCTGGGAGGAGCACCCGAAACCCATGGGAAAGATCTCTTGCTTGCCGGTGTCTTGCATTGCACCGGGATACATGCTAGATTGAGACATTCCACCCCTCACGTGTTCTACTTGACTTGCTTGACTTGCGTGGCCCGAATGGGCATTACATGACTTGAATGATTACTTGAATGAATTGATAAATATAGCCAATTCTTGTTATACATGATCTGGATTACATTGCTTACTATTGCTTAAATTCTTGATATGACCAGTTATCCCTTGTTTAATATTCTTACTGCTTATTGAAACTTAAATTCAGCTCTTATCGTCTTTTATAATTCCTTGATTATCTATTGTCAGCATGCATAGGTTAATTGCATTATTTAAATTATAATTCATTTAAAGCCTGTTAGAATTTGAGACGTAAACCCTACTGAGCGACTCGCTCATCTAGTTGCTCTTCTAACCTTTCAGGTGAATTGGAGGCCGGTCAGGACACCGATGGGGAAGAGACCGAGTGATGAGTGTAGTGATTATGTTATGTAATTTAGTGTGTTAAATAAATTTCAGGATGTATCAGTTGTAATTTCCAAGTTTAAATAAATGACTGTGTTGTAATTCAGTTGATTATTGTAATAATCATTAGTTCAAACTCATTTCGCCGTTAATAAATTAAATTTTGCGCACTCTATTGTAATTAGAAATTCATTCATAATCTAGCTTGCTTTGGTTCTGTATAAAGAACTGTCGCGCTGCGGGTAAGCTTCCGCACTCGGGACGTGACAGTGGGGGTGTTTAGCCAAAGTAAAAATACCAGAAAATAAAAGAAAGAAAATTGGACCTAAAACTATTGATACTATCTTTATAGGTTATACAATAAATAACAATGCAGATAAGTTTACTAGCAATACTAACCGATTCTTAGTAATTAAATCCGAAATTAATGATATATCAAACAACACAATAATTGAGGCAAGAGATGCAGTATATTATGAAAATATATTTCCTTTTAAAACTAGGATTGAAACTAACATACAAAATAATCGAGTTGGTCATAACATTACTAGACTTAGAGAAGAAGAAACTCCTATAGAACCAAGAAGAAGTAAAAGAGCAAGAACGGAAAAAGTCTTTGATGATTTTTATGCTCTTCTAGTTGAAGATTCTCCATCCACTTATGCTGAAGCTATGAAATCTATAGATTCACCTTTTTGGAAGGAAGCCATAGATAATGAAATGAACTCTATAATTCAAAACAACACATGGGTCTTAACTGATTTACCTCCTGGATGTAAAACAATTGGATGCAAATGGGTGTTTAGAAAGAAACTTAAACCAGATGGAACCATAGATAAGTTTAAGGCCCGATTAGTAGCCAAAGGGTTTACCCAAAAGGAAAATATAGATTACTTTGATGTATATTCTCCTGTGGCTAGGATCACTACTATTAGGATCCTAATAGCCTTAGCCTCGGTACATAAATTAGTCATTCACCAAATGGACGTAAAAACTGCGTTCTTAAATGGTGAATTAGAAGAATAAATCTATATGGATCAACCTGAGGGCTTTATAGTCTCAGGACAAGAAAAGAAAGTTTGTAAATTAATCAGGTCCTTATATGGCTTAAAACAAGCACCCAAATAATGGCATCTAAAATTTGATGAGACTATACTATCCTATGGATTTAAAATCAACCAAAGTGATACATGCGTATATCATAAACAATTTGGGAGTTACATTGCTATATTATGTTTATATGTGGATGACATTTTAATCTTTGGGTCTAATATGAATGTAGTAAAAGAAGTCAAAGAATTTCTTTCAAAAAGTTTTGACATGAAAGATTCAGGAGAAGCAAATTTAATTCTTAACACGAAAATCATAAAAGATTCATCCGGGATAACTTTATCACAATCTCACTACATAGAAAAAATTCTTAAAAAGTTCTACTACTTAGATTGCCAACCTGTATCTACTCCCTATGACCCTAGTATCCACTTAAAGAAAAATTTAGGACATCCAACACTACAAAGTGAATATGCACAAATTATAGGGTCACTTGGATTCTTAACAAATTACACCAGACCGGATATTGCATATGCAGTCAACAGGCTTAGTAGATACACAACAAACCCTGACGAGAGTCATTGGAAAGCGTTAGAAAGAGTACTTAGATATTTAAAAGGGACTGTAACCTATGGATTACATTACACTGGTTATCCTTCTGTCTTAGAAGGATATAGTGATGTAAATTGGATTAGTGATTCTTTAGATGTAAAATCTACATCAGGATTTATTTTTCTCCTGGGAGGAGGTGTAGTATCTTGGAAATCAACTAAACAAACAGTGTTAACTAGGAGCACTATGGAATCTGAAATGATTGCACTAGACACCACCTGCACGGAGGCAGAATGGTTGAGAGACCTTCTAGCTGATATTCCCTTAATAACTAATCCACTACCTCCCATATCTATACTATGTGATTGTAAATCTGCCATTGATAAGTGCATGCAAGCTAATGTAGATGTAAAGATGAACAGACACTTAAAAGTGAGACATAAATCAATAAGAGATAAAATGAAGTAACAATTGATTGCTTTAAACTTTGTGAAATCAGAAAGAAACTTGGCAGGTGTCTTTACAAAAGGCTTATCTAGAATCGTGATTCTAGAGACGTCGAGGGGGATGGGATTGAGCCCATAAAAGAAAAAAAAAGCTACTACGACAGTAACCCAACCTCATGGAGGTTCAATGGGTAGAAACAAGCTTGATAGGTAACTTGGAAGAGCACTAATAAATTATGTTCTCATCCCTATGGCGCTAGTGCTCATTTAAAAGTAAGAGGTAAGGGTGAGTGCTATACTCTTAATGAATCCGAGACCTAAGTGGCAGGATGGTTACCTTGCTTCCACCCTTTGTAGGATTCACCGACATATGTGGAGTCGTGAGGTCGCGACTGTGAAAATGTGGGCTATTTTCTAAAACACATATGAGATACCTGCGCAAGGCCATTAATAGCGCAATCTGCATAGAATCCCGATTTAGCTATACTATGTGTGAATTTGGGAAAGTCTGAACCATGGGACCTGGTTCAAGTCATAGTCCACCAAGCGTTCCCACAGGTAATCTCAAATATCACTAAGTGAAAATTCAAACCGAAAGGTATTTTCACCCAATACATAGTATAAAGGACTCAGTAACCTTTTATTTATTTATTTTTATTTTTTTAATCATGTAGGGAATTATTAGAAATGTCTGATTATAAAAAAAAAACAGTGTGTGTAACGTTCACTTTTGTGAACGTTACAAACATTATTGAGTAACGTTCACAAAAGTGAACGTTACAACAACAATGATTCCATTATGGAAGCATTGCATGTGACACACAATATAATGTTAAAATGGGCCATCAATAATGAAATGTTGAGGGTCTCTCTTGAGGCCTATAAATAGACCCATTGGCCAACCCAAATAACATAGAACTACAAGAGCAACAACTTGAAAGCTCTCCCACATTTCTTCCCCTTTTGTTTCCTCCACACTTGTTATTTTCTTTATGCTGAGTTCTTGAAAGTCGGGTTGAGATTCGTCAATACTCTCTTCGAGGACGTGCCGACGAGAGAGAGGGTGTCGCCTACCCGGGGTCGTCGTATCTCTAGGAGACCGTTGTCACGAGGACCGCACGTCGGCCGGTAATAAGTTCTCTTAGTTCAGCGACACCGCGCTTCGACCAAAAGGCTACGCGTTCTTAAACCTCTTAATTTATGTTTTAGATCTAATTAATGTATTGTTGGTCTTTGTTATTTTCAGCAATTTATTCCTAACATATTTAATGATAGATTATGTCCGTAGTTAATGGTCATTTTTCTTAGAGTGACTCTCAGTGTGGGGGAGGTGGGAGGCATATCCCGAAGTTGCATGCCCCATTCCTGATCTACTGATCCCTTTGGAGTGGTTCACTTGTTCTGCTCGACATGACTTGAGTTACTTTTTTTTGAGATTTAAGCTCCTCCTGCAAATGGCTATATATAGAATTATTTGATCAAATAATTAAAATTGGATATATGCCCCAACTTACAGGTACACTCTTAATTAGATTTTTCGCCTTATCCTTCTCTATTCCAAGATTAAAGTCAAATGCTCCTCATATATGGCTACACTTATGTCTGAATTATCACAACTACGTACCATGTCCCAGAGCTCGATAGGGAACGACCGGGGGAGCTGCGCACCGAGCTCCGTCTTCTCCAGCCGCGTGAGATCACCCGCGGTTTCGTCGGTGGGGGGGAGCTCCCACCGGGAACTCCCCCCCTCTCCTTCTCCTCCTTGGCCGGAGGAGGCTACTACCAGGTTTGTCTCTTCGGGGATCTTCCCGGTGTTTTGTCAGGAGGGCCCTAGACACCCTTCCTGGAACTGTCAGAGGAGATCGGAGCTCCCCCGATCTCCTCTGGAACCCCTCCCCCTCTCCCTATTTCTCCTCTTCCTTTGCGGTTCTCCATCCTTTCCCCTACTGTAACGACCCGAGAATCCGATTACCGGGAAGACCCGATAACCCGAGACTCGCACCGCCGCCCACGAGCCGGGAGGGCTCGGAAGGGCTAAAAGGAGTGTGGAGGCACAAAGAAATAGGAAATAAAGCAGGACAATACAACAATTAACAGAAATAAATAATCAACTACAACAGAGTCCAGTCCAACCGAAAGTACAGTCTAAAGCAGTAAAGCGTACCACATGCCAAGTGAACACTCGGCCCGGCAAGCTGGCAACTGAGAACCTCCGCTCCGCACCCTCGAACCTCGAGGAAGAACAGCTACACCTGAAAAGCAGGGAATGAGTCTCCAGAACAGAGACTCAGCATGGATCCCGCGGAACCCCAACCGGAAACAACGGCGGTAGCGGAAAGGAGAGCTACGACTACAGCAGGAACAGCGAAACGGTGGCCGGTCAAAACTCTGCACTACAGCTACTCCTACTGCCAGAAGGCAGACCTCGACCACGCAGTCGAAGCTACCAAACCACGCTAGTACCGCCTACCGAAGTAACGACACACGGCAACCACGCCGTAGAGGCCTGTCCCCCGGACACAGTCGACCTGGACACGCTGTCCAAGGTGCAACCCCGACCATCCGATCGCGGGTACCGCACCACAAGACGGAACCTCGGTAAAGCCACTAGCGCTAATCTCACGGCGCAAGAACCGACACACGCGCTAAGATGAAACAACCGAACTCACCGGTCAACACGACCAAAAACCCAAAGGTCAAAGACACAGAGACTGACAGTCTGTCACTCCGTACTCGACAGGAGTACCACCCACTAGAAGCACAGCCGGTAGCGTCCCCTGACGTCTTACACCGCACCGCAGGTGAACCGCCTGACGTGGTAGGTCCTACCCGAGGCGAGAACACCGTACAAGTAACCACAACAAGTGACTAGCTGGGGTCACGCCCGTCGACGTGCGTCCACAGTCCCCAACCACGTGTGCACACACAGACCACGCGTCCTAGGTCTGGCCCTCTGACTGGTTTTCCCCCGCAGCCGGACTCTGGCTAAGACGAGGGGCCCGACGGAAACCAGTCTAACCGTCCTCAGGGTAAGCCCGTACACCACTCCCTGGTGCGACCAGCACACGCGTACTGGTAGGCTACGACTAGTGGAGGGTCACTGAAGGAGTAGACTCTCAACGGAAAACAACGTCTGCATCCGACGACGTACGGGGGACACCCCACGTACCGGCCCCGTCACACGGTGACCACCGACGGAGAAGACACAGGACTCGCAGTCCACGGTCACGCACGCACCGTGCGCGAGAGTCGAGAAAACTCAAGTGACGCTAAGCCACTGGACTCTGGATAGTCCTCTAAACGCACTACAGTCAACGGTCCTTGAGTCACAAGACTCGGGGTCAAGACCGTTGCACGCAACAGCACAAGGCCATCAATCTAGTCCAATCTCTAGGTCTAAAACCACGATAGCACGAGTACCGAGACAACACACGAGTTGCCAAGACCATTCCCTTGGGAAGGGAACGCAAGGGACTGAGGCCACCCACACGGGCCACACGGAAAACACAGAAGCACGATTCCCAAGGCAGCACACAAGCAGCCACGACGATTTCCCATCTTGAAGCAAGCGGGAAACCTCCAGCCCCAGGCCAGACAACTGGACTCACAGTCCAAGGCCAAACACATGGCCCACACGGGAATCGCCTTCCAAAGGAACCCACGATATGCGGGGGAGACCCCACCGCACACACACCGACACACGGTGACTCGATCAAGCGTAACACGAAAGTCCAGAATACATGGGGTCACCCGGACCCACCACACCGACGGGCACGCGAATCGAGGTAACACGGTCCCTCCTGACACCCCAAAAAAATACAGACACAGAACCCATGGGGTGTCCGGGATACTCACAAGGCCATAGGTCGACCACTGGGTCCCAACCGGGTCGACCGGAGACCAACACAATGCGAACGGAACGCTAAAGGTCACCCGGACCCTTAAGCTCACAGGCACGCAAAATGAGGTAAGCAGAACCTCCAGACACCCCAAAACACGGTCACGGAACTCCACTGGGTGTCCAAGGCACACACGGCCCACGAGGAGCACGATCAGCCACAGACCGCCCGCCCCGAGCAGCCCGGTTGGTCACCTCCAAGAACGCGCTGTAGGTCCATAGCGCGTTCAAGCAGAACGCGCTATGCACCTATAGCGCGACACGACAGATCGCGCTATATCCCTATAGCGCGACTGCACAGATCGCGCTAGGATCACCTAGCGCGACAAGGCAGAATGCGCTAGGGACCCCTAGCGCGACAGGGCAGAACGCGCTAGGACCCCATGGCGCGACAAGAACCACCTTACTGTTCATCTTCTCCGATGAACGCGCCCCATCGGGGCAGCGCGACCTTCAAGAACGCGCTACTGGAGTATAGCGCGTTCTCAGTCCGCGCCCGGAAACGGTAGAAACCGCGGGAAAAGCCATGCCACGCCCCGTTCACCCCCAGGTGAAGGGGAAACCTTCCCCAAGCCCCCAGGCATGCATCTAAACCCCTGGATCGCCCAAAAATACCATAAAACGGGAGATCCGGCTCACACCCCAAAAACATGCATTTTGCCCAAAACGCCCCGTTTAGCCCGCTCGGCTCACCACGGCCTACGAAACTCGCGGGAAAGGAAGTACACGGGCTGAGGGTCCATCACCCTACCTCCACCGAAGAAACGACGCGCCGTGGACGCCGATCCACGAAGAAAACGCCGCGAAACCCTCGTCGGCTCGCGATCGCGCCACCGAGCTTCCACGCGCCTCCTCCGCCTCGATCCTCACCTGTCCTCGCCCGCGCCACCTCCACCTCGCCCCCACCTCGCTCCGTCGGCCGCCGGAGAAGAGAGGGGAGAAAGAGGGCGTGAGAGAAGAGAGAGGGAGGGAAGAGAGAAATGAGAGGGGGAGAGAGAAAAGGGTTAGTATATATAGGAAAACCCGAAAATTTGATAAATTCAGAAAATTACGAAAAATTACCTCCGCGATCCTCGAAAGGAACACAACACAGTGGTACTGTCCCGGAGTCGGAGAACGCCACGGTTTGCCCTGCAAAGAGTTCCGAAGGCACATCAGGGAAAAACACGTGTAAAGCATAAAATACACTCCGAGACCCACTAAAATGATCCGAAAAATATCCGAAAAATCTGGGGCATTACAGCCCTCCCCCCTTAAAGGAATTTCATCCTCGAAATTCAGGACCAAGCATAAAGTCACAGGGGAAGAACACTGAATCAACTGACACGCTGTCAGAGCCCCAACACAGAAAACCTCGATTCTCACGAAAACACGGATCCTGAGGAACACAGCCAGACTTACAGTCGCAAACAACACCTCGCTCCTCGCGCCGAGCACACTGGCCAACAGAGCAGGTATATACCAAAGGACACAGTCCGGCATCACCTCAGTCAACGCGAGAATCCACCATGGCACCGCAGCCACAATCTCGCTCACCGAGGAAACACAACCCTCGACATGAGCAACAGCTACTGATCCACCCAATGGTCAGCAGATAAATCGCACAACAGCTTCGCAACCAGCTGACAGGTCGCACTCCCTCCTCAAGGGAGCAACCAAAACAGAGCCTCCACCAGCTCAAGCAGCCATCTCAGCAGACCGCAACCAGCACATCGGCTCAACACCAAGAAACACCCCACACATGGCAAGCCGAAAGCCGGACATAACACTGTGCCAACTCTCGTCAGAAGACAAACTCCGACAAAGTCCAGATCCCATCCGGAAAGGCACATCACAGAAACGACCACCAAAGGTCTCGCTGGCGCACGACTCTCGCCACGCTCGAGCCCCAACAACCAGCATCTTCTGTCTCTGAAAAGACCATCCACTGGTCACTAACTGCTCGTCAACGGGAAACCTCCGCTTGCTCAGCTTCTTCCTTCTTTCCTGGTCCTCGACCGGGTCCAAAGGAAACATTCCAAACCTCAGCAAGCCATCCGTCGACTCCCACACAGACTGATGCCACATCTCGAGCTGCACTCCTCTCGGACACTGCATCCGAGCTCGAACATCGCACCAACTCGACCCTCTCGGGGAGCACGACGAAACCAAATGACGGAACATGGCGTCTTCAGTCATCACCTCACGGGACTCAGACTTATAGGGAACCACCCCATGCTAGTCACCAAACCAGGGATAACCTTGCGACACCAATGTCCTATCAAGGACCACCAATCCGACGGCAATCTCACGAAAGGCCTCCGCCCACAGGCGTCACTCATCCATCTGGTCTCATCAAATCCTTCGATCAATCCAAGTGGACACCTGCCAATCCCGATTTCCGCCCTTACCACAGAGCCACGAGACACCACCTGAACAGAGCTCACGGCGACCTAGTCGCCGACACCACGACCAAAGCACTCTGGGTCCCCGATCGATTATACATCTCACCGTCACAATCCGACAAGACCGTAGAACCAACAGACACTGCTGTGGTCGGTCACACGGTTAGGCTCACTAGCCACTCACAGCCGCCAACCGGGACCCATCGTCTGCCAGAGACCACATCCTCAAAGCACGATCTCATCCGAGGACATGACTGGGAACACAAGTCGGGCGCCCAGCCACCGACTCTGACCAACACGTCCTCGACCATCGTCAGGCGACATCCTCAACAACCTCATTCAGGTCCAACACCGACGCCTGACACGGCTTCCAACACAGGAACATGGTACTCATGCGGCGCACTAGCCAGCACTTTTCCCAACACTCCATCATGCCAGTGCCAAGAACCACGATATCTCAGGCAACGGCATGGCAACAACACGTTTCACACAGAGGAACCAATCCTCCAATGCTCAACGCAAACTCAGGAATCCGCCCGTAGCAACCAACCCTACGATCCTGAACCAATGGGTTACAAGCCCACCACGCTTCCGCTGCGCACTCAGATCCGTGCGCACAGCCGAGAAAGCAAACACCGCCCAACCAACACTCGTTCTTCCGGAACAGTGCCAGCACCCTCACACGACAAGGGAATGGGCACAACTTCTCACAGGCAACCACCCTGCCAAGACAAGGAGCACGTCTCGCACAGACTTCATGGCACAAAAGGCCAACCAATCCGAACACAATGCAAGACGACGAACCTTAACCCAACACAATCTCTCCAACCAAGGAGAAACCAGCACACTTCCGACCAACGGAAGAACTCCACGCTCGACCTGACCTCAAACATCGCGCACGCTGGAAACAGCACCATCCAGCACCAAGGAAAACCATCGCTTCCATCAGGTCAGCGCCTCCGACACACTCGATGAGTGTCACGTCGGACCACAATCACAGCATCTCTCGATGCATCACCGCTGCAATTCCTAGAACTGCAACACGGTATGCCAAGAGCCGCAACACGAGCCATAACCGGCAACTGCCAACGCTCATCCTCGAGTCCCGAACTCGCCGCGGAGCCTTCACATCTCAAGCCAACTCCAGAGCGAACACAACCCATCCACTGACAGGAACGCAGAAGCAAAGACTTACTGGGACACCACAGCCCAATCCTGCCTCGAAATCCATAAAACAATCGGGACCGACACGTCATTTCTGACACCACAGAGCACGACAAGGACATCAGGCTCGACGAAACAGCAGCTCACCGAGAAGATATTCCGCTCACCCGAGCACACCTCTCGATCAGAACACCTCAGGAGCTGGACAAACCTCAAGCTGGAGTGACCAAAAACCGACAGCAGCTCCCTTAGAGCACGCTCACGGCCACTTAACCAAGAAAAATCCTCTCCAGCCACCTAACCATGCTGCAGGTTCCTCGAACGTAGCACCACGAGCTCACGCCTGCCAGCAACCTCTGCTCAACGCAGCACAACCAGGGCCACCACCGATGAGGGAGAAGGCTCTCAACCTCAATCCTTAGACCCCATGCTGGCACGAAAGTCGCGGACAGCAACCACCTTCACAGCGCCGCACAGCGCACTCAAGCTCTCAAGCGAGAAACAAGGCGGAAAGTGAACACAAAACCCTAAGCCAGCTGCCGACTGTATTGGACCCTATGGACTCTGATCACTGCAATATCCCGAATTCCTATGTACGTCCACAACCACCGCTCTGATACCAGCTGTAACGACCCGAGAATCCGATTACCGGGAAGGCCCGATAACCCGAGACTCGCACCGCCGCCCACGAGCCGGGAGGGCTCGGAAGGGCTAAAAGGAGTGTGGAGGCACAAAGAAATAGGAAATAAAGCATGACAATACAACAATTAACAGAAATAAATAAACAACTACAACAGAGTCCAGTCCAACCGAAAGTACAGTCTAAAGCAGTAAAGCGTACCACATGCCAAGTGAACACTCGGCCCGGCAAGCTGGCAACTGAGAACCTCCACTCCGCACCCTCGAACCTCGAGGAAGAACAGCTACACCTGAAAAGCAGGGAATGAGTCTCCAGAACAGAGACTCAGCAGGGATCCCGCGGAACCCCAACCGGAAACAACGGCGGTAGCGGAAAGGAGAGCTACGACTACAGCAGGAACAGCGAACCGGTGGCCGGTCAAAACTCGGCACTACAGCTACTCCTACTGCCAGAAGGCAGACCTCGACCACGCAGTCGAAGCTACCAAACCACGCTAGTACCGCCTACCGAAGTAACGACACACGGCAACCACGCCGTAGAGGCCTGTCCCCCGGACACAGTCGACCTGGACACGCTGTCCAAGGTGCAACCCCGACCATCCGATCGCGGTACCGCACCACAAGACGGAACCTCGGTAAAGCCACTAGCGCTAATCTCACGGCGCAAGAACCGACACACGCGCTAAGATGAAACAACCAAACTCACCGGTCAACACGACCAAAAACCCAAAGGTCAAAGACACAGAGACTGAGAGTCTGTCACTCCGTACTCGACAGGAGTACCACCCACTAGAAGCACAGCCGGTAGCGTCCCCTGACGTCTTACACCGCACCGCAGGTGAACCGCCTGACGTGGTAGGTCCTACCCGAGGCGCGAACACCGTACAAGTAACCACAACAAGTGACTAGCTGGGGTCACGCCCGTCGACGTGTGTCCATAGTCCCCAACCACGTGTGCACACACAGACCACGCGTCCTAGGTCTGGCCCTCTGACTGGTTTTCCCCCGCAGCCGGACTCTGGCTAAGACGAGGGGCCCGACGGAAACCAGTCTAACCGTCCTCAGGGTAAGCCCGTACACCACTCCCTGGTGCGACCAGCACACGCGTACTGGTAGGCTACGACTAGTGGAGGGTCACTGAAGGAGTAGACTCTCAACGGAAAACAACGTCTGCATCCGACGACGTACGGGGGACACCCCACGTACCGGCCCCGTCACACGGTGACCACCGACGGAGAAGACACAGGACTCGCAGTCCACGGTCACGCACGCACCGTGCGCGAGAGTCGAGAAAACTCAAGTGACGCTAAGCCACTGGACTCTGGACAGTCCTCTAAACGCACTACAGTCAACGGTCCTTGAGTCACAAGACTCGGGGTCAAGACTGTTGCACGCAACAGCACAAGGCCATCAATCTAGTCCAATCTCTAGGTCTAAAATCACGATAGCACGAGTACCGAGACAACACACGAGTTGCCAAGACCATTCCCTTGGGAAGGGAACGCAAGGGACTAAGGCCACCCACACGGGCCACACGGAAAACACAGAAGCACGATTCCCAAGGCAGCACACAAGCCGCCACGACGATTTCCCATCTTGAAGCAAGCGGGAAACCTCTAGCCCCAGGCCAGACAACTGGACTCACAGTCCAAGGCCAAACACATGGCCCACACGGGAATCGCCTTCCAAAGGAACCCACGATATGCGGGGGAGACCCCACCGCACACACACCGACACACGGTGACTCGATCAAGCGTAAGACGAAAGTCCAGAATACATGGGGTCACCCGGACCCACCACACCGACGGGCACGCGAATCGAGGTAACACGGTCCCTCCTGACACCCCAAAAAAACACAGACACAGAACCCATGGGGTGTCCGGGATACTCACAAGGCCATAGGTCGACCACTGGGTCCCAACCGGGTCGACCGGAGACCAACACAATGCGAACGGAACGCTAAAGGTCACCCAGACCCTTAAGCTCACAAGCACGCAAAACGAGGTAAGCAGAACCTACAGACACCCCAAAACACGGTCACGGAACTCCACTGGGTGTCCAAGGCACACACGGCCCACGAGGAGCACGATCAGCCGCAGACCGCCCGCCCCGGGCAGCCCGGCTGGTCACCTCCAAGAACGCGCTGTAGGTCCATAGCGCGTTCAAGCAGAACGCGCTATGCACCTATAGCGCGACACGACAGATCGCGCTATATCCCTATAGCGCGACTGCACAGATCGCGCTAGGATCACCTAGCGCGACAAGGCAGAATGCGCTAGGGACCCCTTGCGCGACAGGGCAAAACGCGCTAGGACCCCATAGCGTGACAAGAACCGCCTTACTGTTCATCTTCTCCGATGAACGCGCCCCATCGGGGCAGCGCGACCTTCAAGAACGCGCTACTGGAGTATAGCGCGTTCTCAGTCCGCGCCCGGAAACGGTAGAAACCGCGGGAAAAGCCATGCCACGCCCCGTTCACCCCCAGGTGAAGGGGAAACAAAAGGGGAAACCTTCCCCAAGCCCCTAGGCATGCATCTAAACCCCTGGATCGCCCAAAAACACCATAAAACGGGAGATCCGGCTCACACCCCAAAAACATGCATTTTACCCAAAACGCCCCGTTTAGCCCGCTCGGCTCATCACGGCCTACGAAACTCGCGGGAAAGGAAGTACACGGGCTGAGGGTCCATCACCCTACCTCCACCGAAGAAACGACGCGCCGTGGACGCCGATCCACGAAGAAAACACCGCGAAACCCTCGCCGGCTCGCGATCGCGCCACCGAGCTTCCACACGCCTCCTCCGCCTCGATCCTCACCTGTCCTCCCCCGCGCCACCTCCACCTCGCCCCCACCTCGCTCCATCGGCCGCCGGAGAAGAGAGGGGAGAAAGAGGGCGTGAGAGAAGAGAGAGGGAGGGAAGAGAGAAATGAGAGGGGGAGAGAGAAAAGGGTTAGTATATATAGGAAAACCCGAAAATTCGATAAATTCAGAAACTTACGAAAAATTACCTCCGCGATCCTCGGAAGGAACACAACGCAGTGGTACTGTCCCGGAGTCGGAGAACGCCACGGTTTGCCATGCAAAGAGTTCCGAAGGCACATCAGGGAAAAACACGTGTAAAGCACAAAATACACTCCGAGACCCACAAAAATGATCCGAAAAATATCCAAAAAATCCGGGACATTACACCTACCCCCGCCCTCCCCCCTCTTCCTCGGTGCCCCCCTTACTCCAACCTCTCGGTCCCCCCCCGTCCCCCTCCCCTTCCCGGCCTCCGCTTCCCTCTCACCGATCCCCCCGCCCCCACCCCCGTCCTTCCCCCATCGCCGGCGTCTCCCCCCTACCCCGGTCCCCTCTTCCGCCCCCCCCCCCCCCCGCTACTCCCCCCCGTCCTGCGCTACCTCTCCACCCCCCTTTTTTTCGGCCGCTGTCCCCTCTTCGCCGGATCTCCGCCCCCTTCCCCCTTTTCCTCGGTCGCCCCCCCTCCACTTCCTTCTCCGTCTCCTCCTGCCTTCCTCGCCTCTCGTCCCTCCTTCGGCCTGACCCTCCCTCCTCCTCCCGCCCCCGTTCCCCGCTGTCCACCCACCCCCCTCTCTCCGTCTTCCTCCTTCCAGCTCTGCCCTGTTCCCCCTGAACCCTTTTGGTTTGCTCCCTTCTCATCCATCCCTACCCTTGGCTTGGTTCTCCTCTCGTTGGGCGCCTCCTCGAGTTCCCGAAGTTGCCCCCGTCCTGTTGTTACTGGGTTTCTATCATCGTTCTCAGTAGGACTCGGAGTTTCTGTGCTTAACCCCATGCACCTTTTCGGTTGTTGGCCTCCCGTGTTCCTCTATCTCACCGCTCTATGCATTAGCGGTTTGGCAGTCTGGTGCTGCCCGATATGGAAACCGGTCACCTCAGTTGCGGCGGTCTCTTCTCGGTCGTCTTCTGGAGCTCTCAGCAGAGTCGGGAGCTCGGGTTCCTTTATGTTGTTATGGTTCTTTATGTATCCCTGTGGGGTTATGGTTTGTATGGACCTGATATGGGAGCTTATGTTTCGGTTCTGGGTCTTGTTTACCTCTGTATTGTGCTTACTAGTTTGGTTTGAATGAAATATCTTATGCTTGATTCCAAAATAAAAAATGTCCCAGAGCTCGATTAACTATGTGTCTCTCTTTAACGATGCAATTATATTTTATTGAGATCATTCAATTGCTGTGTGTGAGTAAGAGCACAAAAATTCTTTCTAATGAATTAACGATTCTCAACTGACGAACACATGGGCGAGATAAGATTATTTAACCTTCAAAAAAAATTCAGAGTAGACTCAATTGTTGAATGAATGATTCAAGACAGAGTAACAGCAGACTAAACTGTTTCATTATCTAAAAGTAATAACGACATGGTTCTGATATGATACCACTCAGTACTCTTGCGATCCCCCTCCCAAGAACATGTACTAGAACGCAACATATGCTTCTCCGTAGTATTCTCTGACCACTTTTGCCGTATAGCCGATTAGGATAAATTGGTTAGGGTAAGCCCAGCGAAATTATCACTGGGTGGTTGCTTGCTAATTAATTTATTATTCTATTTAGAGTAATAAAATTAAATAGATAAAATGGTTAAAAAATAAAATAAATAAAAAATCACGTAATCTTACTTTAATCAACTTAGAAGATCGAGCTAATTATTCGATTTTATTGGTTCAATAATAAATTACTCGATCTTAATTAACTTTGGAGCAACCCACGTGCCACCAACGAATAACCTATTCATAATATTAAATATAATTAGAAGAAATAACGAAAATAAGTCACTCTATCGTACCCCTGTCCCTTTTTACCAAACCTGCAAGTGTTTGCGAGACACGTGGCGAGAAGCGACGGAAACAGGAGGAAAAAAAAAAACAAACCGGCGCACGAGAATGGCGTGGCGAACCAACCCGTCTCTGTGGAATCACGCGAAGTGGAGCCTCGGAAGTAGCTCGCCCACCCAACCCACGCCTCCTCTGGAGTCTGGACAGCCAACGCAGAAATAAGTTTGCAGAGGGAGGGGGCAAGGAGAGGAGGGGGTCGACCTTGGTGGCAACCTCTCCCTTTCTGGTTTCCTTATTCTCTTTCCGCTCAACAGACTGTGCCTTTCCCCCCACCCGGCCATGCCCACGCAGCAGGAGCAGGTGTCGCTCTCGCCGCCGTAGCAGCAGCCGGTGCCTATGCAGGGGGAGGCGGCGGCGCTGGCGATCCCTCTCCCACCGGTGCCTGCGGCGTTCCGAGGTCCTTCTCATCCTTCTCCATTCCCGCCACCCCCCGACTCGGAGGTGGCCGCGCCTCAGCAGTCGCACCAGTTCATCCGTCCTGGCCGGTGCTGCCCCCCGCCCCCGTTGATCTCGAGCTGCCCACATACGCGGAGGAACTGGTAGAGGAGGCGGTACTCGGCGCCGATGGTGCAGTGAATCATGCGGAAGTACAGGAGCTGCTCCCGGTTGCATCACCCGTCTGCCCCCAGCATCAACAGCAGTGGCGGGCTTCTT
Organism: Amorphophallus konjac; assembly: GCA_022559845.1. NCBI lineage: Eukaryota > Viridiplantae > Streptophyta > Magnoliopsida > Alismatales > Araceae > Amorphophallus > Amorphophallus konjac. Next base: position 409,426,808 of record CM040122.1, on the reverse strand, counting down.
GGGCCCACCACGGGCTTCAGGCAGTTGGGCTGATCGCACTCGCGGCACGGCGGGAACCCCGCGCGATCTCTGGGGAGATCTGGTGCAGGCGCTGCGGGGTATTCCGGTGTTCCCTGACGCGCGTGCAATCAACCCAACTGACTGAAGCCCGTGGTGGGGCCAAGAATCGCGCCATCAACTGTATGTTATTGATGATGGGGCAGGGGTGCTGCAACCGGGAGCAACTCCTGTACATCCGCATGCACAACCGGATTCACTGCACCTCCTCTACCAGACCTTCCTCCGCGTATGTGAGCAGCTCGAGCCCCTCCAGTTGTACAACGTCAACTTCTAGAAACCGTCCAGTGACGCCGCCTCATCCCGCAAGCGCTAGAAAGGCTCCCCGACAATGCTGCTAGATGTCGATCCCACCCGCCATCGCCCGCTGCATGCCCATGATAGTTCTTATTTAGTTTGGAGCCATCGATCGACAGCCCACTGCGGTCTGCACTGTGGATTCTTCCGCCCCCCCTCCCTGTTCGTTAATTTGTGGCACCGTTCTTCTACTCATCTTTAATGTAGTTGCCCCCCTAGTTAATAATTTGCATGTCCTTTGAGGAGCTTGTTCGATCATCTCCCTAGCTAGCTAGCTAGCTAGGATCGTCCAATATTCGTCCTTTGCATTTGGTTCCATTTCATGTGGTTATACAATCCTAGCTTGCATTTGTTAATTCCGGCCCCTCCTGCTGTGCTGTGTGTGTGTTCATGGGGGTCATGTTCTTGGCATTCTGGGCTCTGAAATGATATCGCGCGCTTGATCTAGTTTCTTGTATAAGGTTTTCCACATGAATATATTATAAGCTCCGTTGTTTCAACGACTCCTGGCTGGTGAACGCTATGCGAGAACGATCGATGCATGCGTGCGACTACAGCCCACCCCCAGTCCGGGACTATTATATCGTGTGCTATACGGGATTATACTTACCGAGCCATATCGTGCGACAACAGCCCACCCGTACGTTAAGTCCCGTATTCGTTTTAAGCAGATATCGTGTGCTTATTATTGCTAGCTTTTGCTCATGGGGACGTTCTCCGGGCATATTTCTCGTAGTCACAGTACCAGTCGTACGTCGCTGATCTTTGTATGATAAAAAGTGCAAGCAGACAAAGGAGCGGTATATTTGTAATTAAGGGCATCTGACGTCCTCCTATTCTCCAATTTAATTCTGTTCGTCGCTTTGCTCGCTGTATATATATATGCTGGTTAAAAAACCGTCTGCCAAGCTGGCCGTGGGGTGGTAGCTCCTCCTCCTCCTCCTCCTCCTCCGGTCAGTGCACTTAATTTGGTCGTCCCTTGTTAATAATTAGCACATCTTAATTTGTTGGCAACTTGGCACATAGAATAACGATGTTTGACCTCCTAGCTAGGTAGAGAAACTTGTTAATTAGGGGATAAATCACCCACTTCGATGTGTGAAACTTACAGAATTCAAATCAGAATTTTAATTTGGGGTCGACGCTCAGATCACTAATTTTCAAATTAAGTTAGGTTAAAATTATTCTGTCACTAATATTATCGAGGAATTTACAAACTAGCGATGAAAGTATATCAGCTAGTCTGACACATTCCGTGACAAGGCAGACATATTCCGTGACAAATCAATCGCTAATGTATTTCTGACGATAATGAGAGTGATTAACGATGAGTATTTAATGATTGTCGATTATGTCCGTAGTTTTTCTTAGGGTGACTCTTATTAGTGTGGGGAGGTGGGAGGCACATCCCGAAGTTGCATGCCCCATTCCTGATCTACTGATCCGGCCCTTTGGAGTGGCTCACTTGTTCTGCTCGACATGAGCTGAGTTACTTTTTTTTTGAGATTTGAGCTCCTCCTGCAAATGGCTATATATAGAATTATTTGATCAAATAATTAAAATTGGAGATATGTCCCAACTCATAGGTACAGTACTCTTAATTAGATTTGCTCCTTATCCTTCTCTCTTCCAGAATTAAAGTTAAATGCTCCTCATATATGGCTACACTTAATGTCTGAATTATCACAACTACGCCGTACCCTTCCGCATATATTCAGTTCATTCATGTCCCATAGCTCGATTAACTATATATATATCTCTTTAACGATGCAATTCTATTTTATGTTCCCGCCGTGCCGAGCGTGCAATCAACCCAACTGCCTGAAGCCCTAGTTGGGGCCCAAGAAATGGGGGTGAGGGGGGGGGGAGCCATCGATCGGCAGCCTGCACTGTGGATTCTTCCGCCGCCGCCCCCCTGTTCGTTTGTGGCATCGTTATTCTACTCATCCTTACTTGCCTCCCTAGTTAATTTGCATGTCTTGGATCGTCCATTCGTCCTTTGCATTTGGTTCCATTTCATGTGGCGATAGAATCCTAGCTTGCATTTGGTAATTCCGGCCCCTCCTGCTGTGCTGTGTGTGTTCATGGGGTCATGTTCTTGGGGCTCTGAAATGAGATCGCGTGCATGGTCCAGTTTCTTGAAAGGTTTTCCCCGTGACTATACTATATATATATATATATATATATATATATAGCTAGCCTTCATCAGTATACGTGAGATGTTACGTACATTCGATATATCTAGAGGAATTAACTAAGCTCCGTTGTTTCAACTACTCCTGGTTGGTGAATGCTCTGCGAGAACGATCGATGCATGCGTGCGACAACCGCCCACCCCCAGCCCCGAGGGATTGGGGGTGGTTTATTTATTTATTTCTTTCCTCTACTCCACGTTTTGTTAACCCTATATATATATATATATATATATATATATATGGGTCGACCTGCCTGAGATATCCCCTTCTGTGTGCTTATCTTCGGAGCGAAGTTAACGTTCGTCTATGAGAGAGTGTTGAGATACAAGGGTCCAAGGTCATAAGCACATGAACCATAACTCATTTAACCAATATGAGACTATTGCCTAGAGACTATGTCTAAATTCTAACACTCCCTCCCCACGGTCAAGTTGGGCCGTGAACATTAATTAGGTGGAGGTGACAAGAGGAGTTAAGTCGTACCATGTTGAATCCATAAAATCACAGTGTTGAAATACACAGGTCCAGAGTCATAAGTACATGAACCATAACTCATTTAATCAATACGAGACTATTATCCATAGACTATGCCCAAATTCTAACGGTACATACTCTCACGTACCTGTTTGTGCCATACATGTCCGCTTCCACTCACCCGAATTTGTTTTAATAGGACCGTTTATTTCCAAGTAATTCAGAGAGAGATATGATGCCTGTCCATTTTTTTGTTTCAAGCGGATCGTGTGCTTATTATTGCTAGCATTGCTCATGGGGACGTCTCCGGGAATATTTCTCGTAACCACACCAGTCGTACGTCGCTGATCTTTGTATAATAAAAAGTGCAAGCAGACAAATGAGCAGTGTATATGTAATTAAGGGCATCTGATGTCCTATTCTCCAATTTATGTTAGGGTTCTTCGCTTTGCTCGCTGTATGCGGGTTAAACCGAATTCTTCTGACAAGTTGGCCTTGGGGTGGTAGCTCCTCCTCCTCCTGTCAGTCCACTTTGGTCCCTTGTTAATTAGCATATCTTTGTTGGCAACTTGGCACATAGAATGATGGTGTTTGACCTCCTAACTAGGTAGAGAAACTTGTTAATTAGGGGATAAATCATCCACTTCTATTTTTCTGTGTTCCTTCGTCAATAATATTTTTTTTTCAAGTGGTAACAATATGTCGATTAATTGGACCTGTTAGCCATCCATCCCATCCACTTTGAGAACAGAGTTCACCTCTCAAGGAATATTCTCATTTCCATAACGCAATCTTATACTTACCGAGCCATCCCATCAGTGGCGGAGCCAGGTGCGGGGGCAATTGCCCCCCCCCCCCTTGGTTTATTTATATTTACCCCCAGCCCCATCGTATGTTGGGTTTTATAGCCACAGGTATTTTGAATTTGCATGGAAGGAGACGTCAAATGTCAAAGTTAGCATTACTTATGTTTACCTGGGGTGTGAGTTGTTGCGATGGAAGGAGGCATGGGTTAGATTGGTAAATATATTCATTAGATGGGTTAGAAGTTAAAGGGAGGGGTGGGGCCGTTCTGAACACTTAATACCCATTAATATCCAAAAAAGATCTAAACCGTCTCATCTTCTGTGGTTCTGCCGTTATGCCGTTTTGCATATCTTAAAATTGAAAACGTAACATTGCAGCACTCAGCAGTCGGCGGCGATTCTCTCTCTGTGCGTCTTACTTGAAGGAAAGGAGAGATTGAAAAAGAAAGAAGCAGCCAGAGAGAAAAATGAAGAGAAGAGTTCGATCTTGTGAAGCTTATTTTTGATATTATTTGTTCTCCTGAACCTGAAGTTTTTGATTTGGGGATTTATTATGTGTAAGGTAATCCCGTATTCTTCCATTCTCTTATTTGTATTTTTTAAGATTTGAACACATCTTGAGAGAGGAAATGTGTACTACTATTTTTCATAGTATAGTGTTGTCGATTTATCCCGTGATTTTTTTCCCTCCATGTCGTGGGGGATTTTTTGACGCTAAAAATTTAGTTCATTTTGTGTGTGATTGTGCTTGCGTTGATTAGGTGATTTTTCGACTCGATACTTGCACATAGTGATATAGATGGCATAAAAATTATTGTGGTTGTGCAGGGACATCAAAAGGTGTACGGATAAATTTATTTCCGTGTCGATTCTTCGATTACACATGTTTTGTGTTTAGATTTATTTTTTTAAAATGTCTTCTACTTGAATGAAAATGAATGAATTTTATTATATTAATTTTATTTTGCCCCCCCATTCAAATATTCCTGGCTCCGCCACTGCATCCCATCTACTTCTTCCCTTCGAGGGAAGAATTTATCTCAAGGGAATATATATTCTCATTTGTGCAATGCAATCTCGTACGGGTATTGAGCCATCCCATGTACTTCTTTCTATCGAGGAAGGAATTTACCTCAAGGGAATATTCTCTTTTGTTCAATGCAATCTTATAACGGAATACTTTAACCCTTCCGATACATAAACTAGCCCATCTCATTGCTTAATTCCGAATTAACTCCTCTCGTATCAAACCAAAAATAAAATAACCCTGGATTAACTTAAACAAGTTGGGTTAACCCATAAAAGTCCTAACTCTCTACCAAATTGAGACTAAGTCATCGGCATGTGGAGAAGAAGAGACTCAAGGGAGTAGAGAGAGGAGTGCTAGCTTGTGTACCTTGAGACGTAGATTTATTGTACTTTTTATAGGACCTAGAATCGAGAGGCATGTGCTTCCAGGAGTTTCAATCTGGTCATTGTAATATCCGCGGGTGTCGGATCGTGTCCTCGCAGGTATCAGATCACGTTTTCATTAGTGTTTGGGTTTTGAACAATAGATCTTCTGATCCTCAAATAATAACTATTAAATTCTTTTGAAGTCATCGTGATATGATTAGCGAGTTATGCTTTTTTCAATGTTGTTTGGGGTAGACTGAGAAAAATGTCTAATTTCTAAATTTTAAACCTCAAAAATAAAAGCCAATAAATAAACCCCCACCCCCATCTCTCCCCTCATTTTCTCTCCTCTTCCTCCTCTGTTCTCCCTCCTCCTCTCCTTCCCTCCTCCGACGTCCGACAGTAGGTGTGGAGCGATGAGGTGGCCGGACGATGGCATGGCGTGGGACGAGATTAATTGGAAGTGGAGCAATTGCGGTTCGTTCGTGAAAGTGGCATACCATTCATGGGTTTCGACGATTCTGGCATGGATCGCGGCGTGTAAATCATTCAAAGAGTAGGGGGATGGTTCCTAACCCGGCCTTCCTCCGGTGTTTCCTCCTCTGATTTGAGACAATTCAAGCAAGAGAGAGGGATTAATCCATGCGGGGGATAAAAATATGCTCGGAGTTGTGTGACAATTTTGATTAATCTGAGCGACGATTCGTAGTCTAAATGTTTGCTACCGATGGTGTAAATGGAGGGGAGAGCTTCCCCAGTTTTCTCCATTGTTCAGGATGATTCGAGCGTGGTTTTGAATCTCCGGATCGAGGTTCTATTTAGGAAACCTTCACAGAAGGCGGCCATATAGGTGGCCATCGAAGTCTGTGAGCAGCCATGTCAATGGCCGCCCAGGGGAACTTGGCGGCCAACCCTCTTGCTCAGGTGGGCGGTCAGAAAGGTGTCCACCCAGGTGAGGAGGTCTGTTGGGCGGCCAGCCCTTTGCCTGCCTAGGGTCTAGTGGGCGGCCAGACAAATAGCCGCCCAGGGTGCTGGGCTGTAATGTCCCGGGTTTTTTGGATCATTATTCGGATCATGATCCGTGAGTTTCGGATCGCTTTCGTGGGTCCCGGATTGAGTTTTACGGTTTACGCGTATTTTTACCTGTCGGACCTTCGGAATCCCGTGTAGGGTGCACCGTTGCGTTCTCCGACTCCGGGACATTACCATCGCATTGTGCATTTTTGAGGATCGTGAGGAGCATTTTTCCCTATTTTATGTATTTTCTGGAGATTCTGGAATTTCGATATATAAACTCCCCTCCCTCTCTCTCTCTTCATCACTATGATTCTCTCCCTCTCCCCTCTCACGCTCTCTCTCTTTCTCCCCTCTCTTCTCCGGCGGCTGATGGAGCGAGGCGGGGGCGAGGCGGGGCAAGGAGCGGCCGAGCATGGGCGAGGATCGAGGGGCGGTGGCTCGCGGTGGAGCTCGTGGCGAGTTCGTGAACCGGCGGAGCTTTCACGTTATTTTCTTGCTGGATCGACGTCCTCGACGCGCGAAATCTTCGGTGGAGGTAGGGGGATAGATCCTTAGCCCTTGTACTTCTTTTCCCCGTGTTTTATAGGTTGATGCGAGGCCGAGAGTGGGTTTATTTCACGTCGGGAGAAAAATCGCATGTTTGGGGTGAGCGGCGATTTTCGACGGATTCAAGGCCTGATTGTGGTTTTGATTTGTCCGGGGATGAGTTTCCCTTGTTTTCCCCTTCGCTGGGAGGCGAATGGGGCATGGAACCGAGCTCACGGTGGAGCTCGGCCCGTCTGTCGAAAGACGCAGGAGGCGGCCACCCTTGTGGCCTTCTGCGCCCTGGTTTGGGCGGCCAAGACCCTGGCCGCCGAGGTCATTGGGCGGTGTGGACACCAAAAATTACACACCCAGATGTCCTGCTCGACCTCGCATCAACAACGGCGCCGAGTGAAGAAGCCCCGGAGAGACTGGTCGTCCGGACTCCCCAAATATGCACACTGCCGTGAAGCCGTCCCCGGAGTCACGAAGGCAAAGAGAAACCAATTCCCGGGAAGCGCATAATCCATGGGCCTCGAAGAAAATCAAGCGGGCCACGACTCGTGCTCACAACGAGCTCAAAATTGCCCACTTAGCCCCTCAGCGGCAGGCCCTGTGCCTTATTCAGCGGCACACCCCAGGGAGCCCCAGCAGTACACCCCTGGGAGCCCAGCGGCACACCCAGGCCTTCAGCGGCCCACCCCGGAGGTGGTTCAGCGGCACACCCCCAGGGTGTCCCCAGCGGCACACCCTCGTGGGGGTCCAGCGGCACACCAAGGGGGCGCCCAGCGGCACACCCCCTGGGCCGTCCAGCGGCACACCCAAGGGGGCGCCCAGCGGCACACCCCCTGGGCCGCCCAGCGGCACGCCCCCAGGCCGCCCAGCGGCACACCCATCCTGCCCTTCAGCGGCACGCCCGTGCTGGCTTCTGGCGGCACGGCCTTGCTGCGCTTTGCCGGCACGCCTTTTGGCCCTCTCAGCGGCACGCTTGTTGTGCCTGCCAGCGACACGCCATTCAGGCTCTTCAACGGCATGCTCCGACAGGACGACGTGATGCCCACGCCCTATGAATCCTTGGCGCGCAGTGGGCTGCCCGAGGTGTCGGCCGGGGATTGGGCCACGTTACCTACTCCTCCTGCCACCCAGGACAAGGGAGTCAACTCCCATTAAATGCACTTCGGACGCCTCCCGCCTCCAAACACTCCCGCCACAGGGGGTATAAGACCCCTCTCCTTCGCTACGAACAAAAAAAAAGGGGAGAGGCATATACACAGAGAGACACACACATGCAGAAGAGAAGAAGAGGGAAGAGGAGAAGAGGAATTGAGAAGAAGAGAAGAAGAAGGAGAAGAGAAAAGGGGGGAAGAGAGGAAGAGAGGGGAGAGGGCTCGCTGCTCCACTTGCCACCGCCGTCTGTGCGCAGAGGGAAGAGAAGAAGAGAAAGAGGAAGAGGAGGGGAGGCTCTGCCTCCCCCTCCCGCTGCTCCGTCCACCGCCGTCCGCGCGAAGAGCAGAAGAAGAAGAAGAAGAAGAAGAGAAGAAGAGAAGAAGGAGAGGGGAGGCTCCGGCTCCCCCGTTGCTATCCCGTCCACCACCACCGGTGTGAAGAGAGGAAGAGAAGGAGAGTGAGTGAAGAGAGAGAGTGAGGTCCGGGAGGGGAGGAGTCCATGCTCCCCCCATTGTATCTTCTTTCTTTCTTTCTTTGTCCCCTTGTTTTCTTTCCCGTCGCCATGTATTAGCTCCCTTGGGGCACTCCTTTTGTGAGAATAAAAGTAGAAGGCTTGCAAGTATTTTCTCGGACGTCTTTCTAAAGCATTTCCTCCGTGTTTACATCCTTCGGTGTTTCACGCCCCCCTTTCCCTTTCTCCTTTTGTTAGGGTTTGTTTCCTCCCGGGCATTTTTTCCTTCGCTCACCCCTGGGCGCCCTCAGCGGTACGCCCTCCATGTGCCTTCAGCGGCATGCCCTTGGGCACCTTCAGCGGTACGCCTCTGACGGCCTTCAGCGGCACGCACTCGCCCAGGGCCCTCAGCGGTACGCTCCTACCGCCCCTCAGCGGCACAGCCCCTTCATGCCCCTCATGCGCCTCCAACGGCACACCCTAATTGTGCCTTCAACGGCACACCCCGACTGTGCCTCTAGCGGCATGATTACGCGAAAGTTCGTCGTTTAAAACATGCGTATCAATCTTAAAATTTCCAACTCGCACTAGATGAAGGTAAGACGTAATAAGGTGGCGAGAAGGGTCGAATCCACAGGGAAGAAGAAAATTTTAAAGTTAAAAACCTTGGAGTCCTTTAAAAAACACTTGTGATTTTGTTTTGTTTAAAGAAAATAGTGAAATGAAGAACAAACCAAACACTAAAAAAAACACCTATGATTATGCGCCTATGCTATAGAAATTAATTGCATGAAGTGAAAAGAAGAGACAGAAGAATGGGGTAGAGATGGAAGAAGATCAAGAACTAGATCAAGAGAACAACTTTCATTAACTTAAAAGGAAGAGTACATGAAATGTGAAACAAGTTTACACTAATGGCACAATGGGATTACAATGAAGTGAAATAAAACTAAAACAATAACAAAAAAGAGGAGCCTAAGGTGTGAAGATGGTAGTAGCAATGGTGATGACACCGTCGTCTCCTCCTCGCCGAGCCTTGGAGAGGATCGCTCCGCCTTGAAAGAGATCGTCATGGGAAGAGGTGGATGAAGAAGCCGTCGCCGTCCACGTCACGAGCCTTGGAGCGTCGCCCGTCTTGATGTGCACGCCGCCATGAAAGGGGATTTGTGGAGGACAAACTTTGGAGAGAAATATAGAGAGAAATGTGGAAGGGTTTGTGTGGAGATGAAGAAAGAAGAAGATGGGAGAGTAAAACAGTGAGAAAATAAATATAACTCGTAAACAAAGAAGAATTGGAGGAAGTGATAGAAGAAGAAAATCTAGATCTACATACTAGGAAGAACTTTGATGAAGAACTCAGAGAGAAAAGAAGAGTGGAAGGGCTTTAAAACTGAGAAATAACAAAAGCTAGAACCTCGGATGAACAGTGAAATTACAGGACAGCAAGTTGAAAAATGAGAAATAAGCTTTAAAACCAGAAGGAATTAGAAGATAGTCAAGAAGAAGAAGTTGTAGAGAACGTAAAAATAAAGAACTTTCATGAAGAAAGCAAGAGGGGAAAATGACTAGAAGGGTGAGAAAAAATGGGAAGAACAGAGAGAAACACTGGTTCACAGATGAACATGATAGCACAGTGAAAAACACGAAATAGCTTCAAAACCGGAAGGAATTAGAAGATGAGCAAGAATAAGAAATTGTAGAGGACTTAAAAACAAAGAACTTTCATGAAGACCACAAGAGTAGAAGAGGGACGGAAGAGGGCGAACTCGGTGGCCTAAGAAGATGTGAGAGGGAGAGGGAGAGAAAAATTGCCAAAAGAAGAACACCCTTCTCCTTCTTGTCATGGGCTATTTATAGGAAAAGTTGGGTAGATGGAGGGTGGAGATTGTATCAAAGGAGGTGGATGGATATGATTTAAGTAGAATATGATGCATGGGGAAGAGAAAAAGTAGGTAAGTACACCCTCCTTGGGCTTTGGACAACCCCCTTCCCAAGGCTCATCATTCCTCTCCTTTATTTCAAACTTTGAATTCAATTTTCCCTCCAACCGAAATATGTGTTTCTTTTCTTCAATTTCAAACTTTTGAAATTTCTTTTCCCTCCAATCAAAATATGTGCTTTTGACTTGGTCAAAGTAGTGGTGACAGTTTTGCCCTCGGCTTCTTTTGTAATTACCTTTGGTGTCCTACACACACATAATTGCACTTTAGTCCATAAAAATTATCATAATGTGCACATAAATCTTAAATGCTCATGATTAATTATGCAATGGAGAATTAATGTTCATGGCCCTCAACTTTAATTCATTAAATAATATCACCAAATTAATCAATTTACATGAAATACTTAATTTACATGTAAAGTTGAGATTAATGATGGGACATGCATAATTATCTAATTATATGCACATAAAACGGTGTACATGTGATGAATTATCATCGAAAATGAACACTTATCACACCCCCCAACTTACTCATTGCTAGTCCCTTAGCAATGCAAATAAAATTAAAATTTAGGACTAACAAGAGTTTATAAAATTCATACTCTCATATCCAGCTCTCCCTTCATAGAATCAACTAAAGATTAAGAATCTGGAATCATTAATACACACTAGCCTTACGTAGGAACTACATGATCAAGAATTCAAATCAAAGCTCAATAGCACTTGTGCATATATAACTACCAAATCCACAGCTTAGACAATTGCGTCCCTCATTCGCTATTCTAAACAAATGCCTTTCAACCCTGCACCTCTTAGATCAGAGCATTATGTATATTAGCTTTTTGTCTGCCTTATTGCTTTGTCCCTTTGGGATCTTTTATACCACACATGATGTTGCACTACCCTTCACTGCTCAACGCGAACCTCGACTCTTGCCTTAGGAGAAGCAGGCCCGGTTTCACAGATCAAGGTTCCCTTTTCCGTTTTACGCGAACCTCAACACGTCTTAGGTGAAGTAGGCCCGGTTACTAAGACTAGGGGCATTTTTCATGGTGTATTTTTTTTCTTTTTTTTGTACCATTATGCTTATTTGATAGATAATTTGACAGAAAGCTTTGTAAAAAGATCTCTTTTCTTAAGAAGTGCAGAATATCAGACATCATACCAAAAATAGCAAAGGGCTTGTCTTGCTTGTTTCATTAGTGTACAACATGAATTTCTTTTTTTTTTTTTTGTAAAGTGCACATGAACTTTAAAGGGATTCTTATGTCAGTTTTCCATGGCTATATTGACTAAATTTCCCATCATCCTTCTCCTTAGTCTTTTCTATTCCAGAATTACTTTTAAATTAAGCATGAATCATGAAGCTCAAAATGGGGTTTACATCTTTCTACTTTCATGGAATGACGACATGCAAGATAAAACTCCTATCAGGTTTTGCAATATGCATCATGAAAACTTTTCTCTCCCCTTCAACTTGAATGGCATTGTCCTCAATGACATGTAGAATATATGAACATGACAATGCATACATGAATGCTTGGGAAGGAAAGGTACAACCTGGGGTGCGCAGACGTGGCTATTTTGGTAGGCAATTTTTGTGACCGACTTCTTCCAGCTCCTACAAACACAAATGAAAATGACTCACTAGATTTTTGAAGAGAAATGGTTGGGTTGCCTCCCAACAAGCGCTAAATTTAACGTCTTCAGCCAGACGACATTCTTGTATTTATCATGGGTCACTCAGTGGGATTGATTCCTTTGATAGAAGTTGTGTGTTCTCCAAGTAGAGTTTGAGACGCTGACCATTGACAGTGAAAATTTGACCATTTTTAGGGTCTAGAATTTTGACAGCACCATGATCAAAGGCTTTGAGCACAACAAATGGTCCATCCCATCTAGACTTTAATTTTCCGGGGAATAAGCGCAACCTTGAATTAAAGAGCCAAACTTTTTGATCAGGTTGAAATGATTTTCTCATAATGTGTTTATCATGGAAAGCTTTGGTCTTGGCTTTGTAAATCTTGGCATTTTCATAGGCTTCATTCCTCAGCTCCTCCAACTCATTTAGTTGTAGGGTCCTATGAGATCCGGCTTGGGCTAAGTCAAAATTGAACTGCTTAATAGCCCAATAGGCCCTATGCTCAAGCTCAACAGGTAGGTGACAAGCTTTTCCAAAGATTAACCTATATGGAGACATTCCAATGGGGGTTTTGTATGCTGTCCGATAGGCCCAAAGAGCGTCATCCAATCTTTCGGACCAATCCTTCCTATCGGGCCTAACAGATTTCTGCAGGATGTTTTTGATCTCCCTATTGGATGTCTCCACTTGGCCACTTGTTTGGGGGTGATAGGGGGTGGCAATCTTATGAGTGATCCCATATTTCCCGAGAAGAGCTCGGAATTGGGCATGAGTGAAATGAGAACCTCCATCACTAATGATCGCCCTCGGACACCCGAACCTTGAAAATATATTCTTTCGGACAAACTTCATGACAACTTTATGATCATTAATTAGTTCGTGTGGCAATGGCTTCAATCCATTTAGACACATAGTCGACTGCCACAAGAATGTACTCATATCCGAATGATGGCGGAAAGGGCCCCATAAAATCAATTCCCCAAACATCAAAGATTTCGACCACTAGAATGGGGTTGAGTGGCATCATATCGCGTTTGCTCATGTTTCCAATGGCTTGACACCTAAGACAAGTCTTGCTAAATTCATAGGCGTCTTTGAAGAGAGTGGGCCAGAAGAATCCACTTTGCAACACTTTGGCGGTTGTTTTCTTTCCCGCGAAGTGTCCCCCACAAGATAGAGTGTGACAAAAATTCAAGACGCTTTGTTGTTCTTCCTCGGGGACACATCTCCTAATTATTTGATCTGGACCTACGTGGAACAATTCAGGATCTTCCCAGCAATAGTGTTTGATTTTGGCAAAGAAATGCTCTTTTTCATGTTTAGACCACCCATTAGGAATTTGTCTCACAGCTAAGTAGTTGACAATGTCTGCGAACCATGGGAGTTGACTATGGGTGATGGACAGGAGATGTTCATCTGGAAATGAATCTTGCAAAGGAGCATTATCAGTTGTGAGAATCCGAGAAAGATGATCGGCAACTTTATTCTTAGAACCTTTTTTGTCTCGGATCTCAAGATCAAATTCTTGGAGTAGGAGGATCCACCTAATGAGTCTAGGTTTGGCATCCTTTTTAGAGAATAAATATTTGAGAGCTGAGTGATCAGAGTACACAATGACTTTTGCCCCTAAGAGATATGATCGAAACTTGTCAAGGGCAAAGACAACAGCTAATAGCTCCTTTTCCGTGGTGGTGTAGTTAAGCTGAGCATCAGCGAGGGTGCGACTCGCATAATATATCACTACCGGACACTTGTCAAATCTTTGGCCTAGAACTGCCCCGATAGCATAGTCGGAGGCATCACACATGATTTCAAAAGGTAAAGACCAATTAGGAGATTGGAGAATGGGTGCCTTGGTCAAAGCCTCTTTAAGGGTATTGAAAGCCTCAAAGCAGGCAACATCTAAATGGAATGGAGTGTCTTTGGCCAAGAGAAGAGTTAACGGACGGGCAATCTTAGAAAAGTTACTTATGAACCGGCGGTAAAAACCGGCATGGCCGAGGAATGAACGAATTTGCCTCACAGAGGTCGGAGGAGGGAGATTAGAAATAAGGTCGATCTTGGCTTTATCCACCTCTATACCTCGTTCGGACACAATATGGCCCAAAACTATGCCATCTTGAACCATGAAGTGACTCTTTTCCCAACTAAGAACAAGGTTGGTTTCAATACATCTCGCAAGCACTTTCTTCAAATTTTCCAAGCAGTTTTCAAATGACTCCCCAAACACAGAAAAATCATCCATAAAGATCTCCAAGAATTCTCCTACCATATCAGAGAAAATGGCCATCATGCACCTTTGAAAAGTGGCCAGTGCATTGCAAAGACCGAATGACATTCTCCGAAAGGCAAATGTTCCATATGGACAAGTGAATGTGGTCTTCTCTTGGTCTTCCGGATAAATGGCCACTTGATTGTACCCAGAATATCCATCTAGGAAACAAAAATATCTTTGGCCCGCCAATTTCTCTAGAATTTGATCAATAAAGGGGAGTGGAAAATGATCCTTTTTGGTCATGGCATTGAGTTTCCTATAATCGATGCACACTCTCCATCCCGTGGTGGGCCTAGTGGGCACATCTTCTCCTTGTTCATTTTGGACCACGGTGAGTCTCGATTTCTTAGGAACCACTTGAGTGGGACTCACCCATTGGCTATCCGATATGAGATAAATAATTCCCGCATCGAGCCATTTGACAACCTCCTTCTTCACCACCTCCTTCATGTTCGGGTTCAACCTCCTTTGCATTTCCCGACTAGGTTTGGCGTTGTCCTCTATGTAAATGTGATGCATACAAATAGACGGACTTATCCCCTTAAGATCGGCCACTGTCCAACCTATGGCACTCTTGTGAGTCCTAAGGACTTCTAGGAGAAGTGTTTCTTGGGTAGGGGTAAGATTGGAAGCTAAGATAACAGGAAGGGTTTGATCGGGGCCTAGGAATGCATATTTGAGAGAGTCCGGAAGGGGCTTAAGCTCAAGTTTAGGAGGACTTTCAAGTGATGGAAGGGCTGGTTCATCTTGCAAAGCTGGAAGTGGTTCAACCTTATGCCAAATGGTACTATGATGAGGGGAATCTTGAAGAGCATTGACCTCCCTTATTTGACCCATGCCCAGATCATTCTCAATAAGTTCATCGTAGATGTCTATGAAGTGGCATTCTTCATCTAGGTCCAAATATTGGGAGGCTTTGAACACATTGAGAGAAACTTTTTGACCTCCGAATGAGATGTCCATCGTCCCCGTAGCACAATTGATGTTGGCTTTTGCAGTAGCAAGGAATGGGCGGCCTAGGATGATTGGGGTGTGACTTAGCTCCGAGGAGGAGGCCATGTCAAGAATGAGGAAATCAACGGGGAAGTAGCAATCATGGACTTTCACAATCACATCCTCTATCAAACCTCGAGGGGTCTTGACTGAGCGATCGGCCAGTTGGAGAATGACGGGGGTTGGCTTGAGTTCCCCTATATCAAATTGCTCATAAATAGATGTGGGTAAAAGGTTGACACTAGCTCCTAAGTCGAGGAGGGCACGGTCAAAGGTTATACCACCTATATCACATGAGATGAGGGGAGCACCGGGATCCTTCAACTTTCTAGGGAGATTGTTCATCAAGACCGCACTAACATCCTCGCAGAGCCAAATTTTCTTAGGGGTCGACTTGGGCCCTCTTCTTGGAGTGCAAAGCTCTTTGAGGAATTTGGCGTAGGCCGGAACATGTTTTATGGCATCTAGGAGTGGAATATTGATGTGAACTTGTGAAAAGAGCTCCATGAATTCCTCATTTTGGGCTGGCCTAGTCTTAGTGGGCTTCGGTTCTAGGGCATTAGGAAAGGGGACCTTGGGTTGATAGAAATTTGGATCTTCATGGGCCTTTCCTTTCCCTTTAGGATCTCCCCCCAACTTATCTTGAGTGTAATCCTCCTTGCTTGCATCCTCATTATCTTGATTCTTTTCTATGGAATCTTGCAACTCCTTTCCATCCTTGTATAGGTCATCTAACACCTTCCCACTCCTCAAAGTTGAAATAGCCTTGACATTTTCAAATTGTGGGCCTTTAGGTTGGGCTTGTGGGATGGGTTGAGGTAGGAGGCCCGGTTGTGGAGGAAAACCTGGGGGTTGGTTTTTTGGGTTGGCCACAGATTGACTTGGAAGTTGACCCACTTCTCTTCTCATTATAGCTTCCGCCAATTGTCCTATTTGACTTTTCAACTTGGAAATGGATTGTTGTTGATTCAAGATAATTTGTTGGAGTTGATTGAATTTATCTTCAAAGTTGGATTGAGGCGGAGGTTGGTAAGTGGGTTGGCCTTGATTAGACTGAAAATGTGAATAGCCCATAGGAAGGAATTGAGCTTGTGGACCTCTACCAAATGGATTGAAGGTGTTGGGTTGGGTTTGAAATTGACTTTGCATGGGTTGCTTTTGGACTTGATGAATAGAGGGGTTGGTTGCTTGAGGTGGAGCTTGTTGGGATTTCCAAGAAAAGTTCGGGTGATTCCTCCAGCCCGGATTGTATGTGTTTGAAAATGGGTCATTATTGGGCTTAGAGAATCCTTGGGCTGCAAAGACTTGCTCCTGGATGGCAGGGGGTAATTGAGCCGCAGTTGGACACTCCATGATGTGATGGGATGGGCTTGCACATAGAGTGCATGCCTCATGTGGAGTGACAGATTGACCCGAGTAGGAATGGGATGATGGTAGGCAAGAAGGGTCTTTCAAAGTCAAGAGTTGGTCTAGCTTTTGAGTTAGACTCTCTACTTTATCCAACTTTTGAGTGATGAGACTTATGTCCAATCTTGGTTCAAAATCACCTCGGGCCTTGACCTCATATAATCCGGCCCGCTTGGAGGGCCCAATGGATCTCTCATAGGATGATAAAGAAGCATGATTGATAGAATTCTCACTAAGCATTTCGAACAAATCATATGCCTCCTCCTCACTTTTGCTCATGAATCCCCCTCCACATGATGCATCTACCATTTGTCTAAATTGATCGGATAGACCCTCATAAAAAGCTTGGACTATTTGCCATTTGGACAACCCATGGTGAGGACACTTCCTAAGCAATTCCTTGAGTCTTTCCCATGACTCATGCATTTGTTCCCCTGGAGTTTGGGTAAAACCCGTGATTGCCCTTCTCATAGTATTGGTGCGGCCTATAGGGTAGAACTTCTTCAAAAATTCTTGTTGCATCTCGGCCCAAGTTCTCATTGGCTTCCCTATAGTGCCTAACCAATATTTAGCCTTATCCTTAAGAGAGAATGGAAAGAGGGTCAATCTAAGGGCATCATCCGAGAAATTTTGGATTTTTACCGTGGAACAAATTTCTAAAAATTCATCAATGTGCTTGTAGGGGTCCTCATTGGTATTTCCATAAAATGAGGGGAGCATTTGAATTGTGCTTGACTTGATCTCATAATGGATGACTTGATTTTGAGGAATGTAAATGCAAGATGGAGGTTGATATTGGTTGGGAATGAAATAATCCTTCATTTGCTTTGGAGGATTGGGATTTCCGGCCATGAGATTTTGATGGTGAGGTCCTTGATTTTCGGCCATAAGATCTTCTTGGAGATCGTCTCTTGGATACAAGATTCTCTCAATTTCTTGAATGGGTCCTAATAGGTTTGGATGTTGAGATCTTCTACCTTGCATAAACTAGGACGAAGAGAGAGATGAAAGAGATTTTTTTTTACGATGATTTTTGTTTTGTTTTGTTCTAATTTTTGATTTTGATACAAATTAGGACGAAGAGAGAGAAGATGAGATTTTTTTGTTTTTATTTTTGTGTTTTTATTTTTATTTTTGTTTTAATTTTTATTTTTATTTTTCAAACACAAACAAGTTATCACACAAATTACTTAATGCCCTAGATGTGACCTAGACCTACAAATTGGGTTTCACAAAATGGCTAAAGTGAAACTTAAGTTCACCCTCAATATTTCCACCGGCCAGGTAAGGGGTGGGGTAGTGGGACCCTACTTTCGTAGGGACCTAATTATGCCAAACCACTAGCCCGCTTAAGGCGTTTGCCGTCCGACCGTCTTGCCTTAGGCACCGATTTTCATAAGAGGGTAAGCCCAAATAACACAAGAACCACAATGTGAACCTAGGGCCAACGTCTATTGAATTTTATTTAGGGTCTAGATGATGCAAAGATGAAGGAAATTGTGGTTTGTGGGCTAAGGAAGGGTGATGAAATCCCCACCTTATCTTGCTTATGGGTATTGCCCTTAGAATGTTTTAGAAATGATATGCAACAAACCAAGTTCAAACAAGGGGTTCTATACAAGTATGGAAATGCATGAGCATGCTTTTGAAAAAAATAGAGTACTCACCTTGCCTCCCGCAATCTTCAACAATGCAATTAACAATAATTAAATAACAAGGAAAAATAAATTCTATCCTAAATGATGCATGACCTAAAAGATGGAAGTGTGGGTTCTACTCTTACAATGAAGATTTTTATTGAAGTTCAAGTGATGATTTTTTTTTATTTTTATTTAGTGAACCATCTAACCACAAGATATGAAATGTAGAGAAATGAAATTAAAATGAAGGAGGAAAAGTTTAGATACTTACTTGAAAAAGCGTTCCCTCGTTCTTTTTTTTTCCTTTTTTTGAAATGAAATGACAAAAAGACTAAGGAAAGGGAGGAGTGCTTACCTCTTAACTGCTTCTTTTTTTTTCTTTTTTTAGCTTCGATTCTTGAAGTGCGTTCCCTCGTTCTCTCTTTTTTTTCACCTGTAGAAATAAGAAAAAGAAAGAGATATTAGTACACTTATAAACACAAGGAAAACAAAGTTCTTAAACCAAAAATCATCATTCATCCCCGGCAACGGCGCCAAAAATTGATTACGCGAAAGTTCGTCGTTTAAAACATGCGTATCAATCTTAAAATTTCCAACTCGCACTAGATGAAGGTAAGACGTAATAAGGTGGCGAGAAGGGTCGAATCCACAGGGAAGAAGAAATTTTTAAAGTTAAAAACCTTGGAGTCCTTTAGAAAACACTTGTGATTTTGTTTTGTTTAAAGAAAATAGTGAAATGAAGAACAAACCAAACACTAAAAAAAACACCTATGATTATGCGCCTATGCTATAGAAATTAATTGCATGAAGTGAAAAGAAGAGATAGAAGAAGGGGGTAGAGATGGAAGAAGATCAAGAACTAGATCAAGAGAACAACTTTCATTAACTTAAAAGGAAGAGTACATGAAATGTGAAACAAGTTTACACTAATGGCACAATGGGATTACAATGAAGTGAAATAAAACTAAAGCAATAACAAAAAGAGGAGCCGAAGGTGTGAAGATGGTAGTAGCAATCGTGATGACACCGTCGTCTCCTCCTCGCCGAGCCTTAGAGAGGATCGCTCCGCCTTGAAAGAGATCGTCGTGGGAAGAGGTGGATGAAGAAGCCGTCGCCGTCCACGTCACGAGCCTTGGAGCGTCGCCCGTCTTGATGTGCACGCCGCCATGAAAGGGGATTTGTGGAGGATAAACTTTGGAGAGAAATGTAGAGAGAAATGTGGAAGGGTTTGTGTGGAGATGAAGAAAGAAGAAGATGGGAGAGTAAAACAGTGAGAAAATAAATATAACTCGTAAACAAAGAAGAATTGGAGGAAGTGATAGAAGAAGAAAATCTAGATCTACATACTAGGAAGAACTTTGATGAAGAACTCAGAGAGAAAAGAAGAGTGGAAGGGCTTCAAAACTGAGAAATAACAAAAGCTAGAACCTCGGATGAACAGTGAAATTACAGGACAGCAAGTTGAAAAATGAGAAATAAGCTTTAAAACCAGAAGGAATTAGAAGATGGTCAAGAAGAAGAAGTTGTAGAGAACGTAAAAATAAAGAACTTTCATGAAGAAAGTAAGAGGGGAAAATGACTAGAAGGGTGAGAAAAAAGGGGAAGAACAGAGAGAAACACTGGTTCACAGATGAACAGGATAGCACATTGAAAAACATGAAATAGCTTCAAAACCGGAAGGAATTAGAAGATGAGCAAGAATAAGAAATTGTAGAGGACTTAAAAATAAAGAACTTTTATGAAGACCACAAGAGTAGAAGAGGGACGGAAGAGGGCTAACTCGGCGGCCTAAGAAGATGTGAGAGGGAGAGGGAGAGAAAAATTGCCAAAAGAAGAACACCATTCTCCTTCTTGTCATGGGCTATTTATAGGAAAAGTTGGGTAGATGGAGGGTGGAGATTGTATCAAAGGAGGTGGATGGATAAGATTTAAGTAGAATATGATGCATGGGGAAGAGAAAAAGTAGGTAAGTACACCCTCCTTGGGCTTTGGACAACCCCCTTCCCAAGGCTCATCATTCCTCTCCTTTATTTCAAACTTTGAATTCAATTTTCCCTCCAACCGAAATATGTGTTTCTTTTCTTCAATTTCAAACTTTTGAAATTTCTTTTCCCTCCAATCAAAATATGTGCTTTTGACTTGGTCAAAGTAGTGGTGACAGTTTTGCCCTCGGCTTCTTTTGTAATTGCCTTTGGTGTCCTACACACACATAATTGCACTTTAGTCCATAAAAATTATCATAATGTGCACATAAATCTTAAATGCTCATGATTAATTATGCAATGGAGAATTAATGCTCATGGCCCTCAACTTTAATTCATTAAATAATATCACCAAATTAATCAATTTACATGAAATACTTAATTTACATGTAAAGTTGAGATTAATGATGGGACATGCATAATTATCTAATTATATGCACATAAAACGGTGTACATGTGATGAATTATCATCGAAAATGAACACTTATCACGGCACACCCCAACCAATTCTTCCCCGGCACGCCTCGGCTAGGCCCTTCGCCGGCGCACCCTCTCGTGCCTCCCTTGCCCGACACACTTGCCCTTCCTTCTTGCCCGGTGCATTCCCCCCTCAGCCAGTCCTAGAGTAGTCTTCCACTCGCCGTTCCCTCCGAGTTTTCCGAGGTTTATAAAGGTGTTGCCGCTCTCGGGCGCCCACCTCCAATTGTCGGGTTCCGCCACTCCATGTGGGCGCGTTCCCTATATCTCCCTTACGCTCGAGTCAAGGGGAGATGCTGTCGAATTTTTGTTAGAAACAATAACATACTAAAAGGATGAAAGGAAGCAACAAACAAATGGGGCAATAACGAATCAAAAGGCAAGAGAAGGCAACAGACAAACGAAGAGAACAACAGTAGAACGCTTCAACTAAGGCAAGGGAATCGTAATTAACATAAAGAGAGCCAAATCAAACGACAATTAAACAACTTGGACATTCGTCCTCATGGGAGAAAGAATGGAAATTGATCAAGAGAAGAAAAGGAGAAACCCATGCAAACTTAATAAAAATCGGAAAAGAAGAAAAGAAAAGCCTTAAAAGAACTAGAGGGAGAGTGGGCCCTCATCGGTATTTCCTCCCTCAGCCCTTCAGCGGTACACCTTTTAGCCCTTCAGCGACACACTCCTCAGCCCTTCAGCGGTACACCATTTTAGCCCTTCGACGGCACACTTCCTCAGTGCCTCAGCGGTACACTCTTGTCGCCTTCCAGCGGCACTCTCCGTAAGTGCCCCAGCGGCACACTCACCTCCACCTGCCTCCAGCGGCGCGCCCTTGGCCCTCAGTGGCATGCTCCCCTGGCCCTCAGCGGCACACGCCCTTGGCCCTCAGCGGCACGCTCCCCTGGCCCTCAGCGGCACGCCCTTGGCTCTCAGCGGCACGCTCCCCTGACCCTCAGCGGCACGCTCCCCTGGCCCTCAATGGCACGCTCCCCTGGCCCTCAGCGGCACGCTCCCCTGGCCCTCAGCGGCATACTCCCTTGACCCAGCGGTACACCAGAAATAATGATAATAATAAAGATAATAAGCTAAAAGAAAACGAAATAAATAAACAAATAATGATACAAAAAATAAAATAATAATAATAACAGCAAACTCAAAAGAAGAGGGAGAAATAATAACAAATAATAATGATAATAATAATAATAAATAATAACAAATTCAAAAAATTAATAAGTAAATAAGAATAATAAAGGAATAAGTAATAATAATAAGCTTAAAAATAATAATAATAAATAGAAAAATAAACGATAACAAAAATAAATGAATAATAATAACAAACTCAATAAGAATGATAAATAAATAAATGATAACCAAAATGAATAATAGTAACAAACTTAACGAAATCCGACAAGCAAATGAATGATAATAAAACGAACAAACAATAAAAACAAACCTAACAATAACAATAATGAATGAATAAATCACGAGAAAAAATAAATAAATAGTAATAATGAACTCATTCAAAGATATACGTAAATCAACAAATAATAATGGTAAAATTCTAAATAATAATAAAACGATGAGATCCGCTTCGCAGCCTCGTTCTCCTCAAGACCCGGTATAAAGGGAATATTGACGCCGCCCCTCCAAGTCGGATTCGGACCTTGCGAGCCATCCCGATACGGTCATAACCCGACATTGCTTTGGGCCGATAGCCCATCAAACCGGACGCTTTCCTGTTGGGATTTGCTCCCGCTCTTTCATTGAGATTACCGTGAACTCGGCATACATTTGAACGGCTTTGTCTCCGTTTACGTCGTACCTTCGATACGGACCTTTATCCGAACATAAAATGGTCCTTGAGCGACCAACAAGATCTGAACGGAACGAGATGGCTCCTGTCATCCCTGGACACTTCCATGGGAATATCAATAAGACCTCCGTGGGCCACACTTAGACCTCGGGCCTGTCCCGATCATGGTCATCGTCTGGCTCATATCCTCGGTCTACAGCCCGCTCCTTTCGAACACGTTTTCGGTTCTAGAGTCTAGTCCCGGAACTCTCCCCCGTTGCCCTCCGGCACCGAAAATATTAATGATGCCCGCGCAAGCCTCGTTCGGACCACGGGAGGCGCCCCCGGTATGGTCCTGACTCGATCTCGCACTGGGCCAATAGATTCACTGGTTTCCGGCTACAATAACCGAGATTCAACCGAATGTTTTCAGTGTCTCGGAATAATAAACTTGCCGTATCCCGGCATGTATATGTTCCAGGTCCTCCCGCGACGATTACAATATTCTCAAGCTGGACTCCCGTCCGAATATTAAACGGTCTCCCGAATGACCGACATGTGTCGAACGCCCGCTTCTCCAGACACAGGGCTTTTCAGCCGATTCAAGGGATACTCCCTCGTCGTCCCTTGGCACCGGAAATATTAATGACGCTCATGCAAGTCTTGTTTCGACCGCGGGGGGCCCACCGCAGTATGGTCGCAGCTTGCTCTTGCACCGGGCCAACAGATTTACCGGTTTTCGACCGCTCTAACCGAGGTTTAGCCGAACGTTTTCCACTCTTCTGAACAATAAATTGCCATATCTCGGCATACGTATGCTCCGGTCTTCCCGCGACGATCGCGCTTTTCTCGAGACGGACACTCGTCCGAACATTAAATGGTCAGCACACGACCGACATGATCTCGAATGGTTTCTTCCCGCCTCGCGCGAGGATTTCAATACCTCGTATTAGACCTTTATACAATTAATTTCTGGCCATGAGGCCCTGAATCTCAGCGATTAATCAAGGGTGTTCCGTCATATGGGGGATGTAAATGACGTCGTGACCTTTACGGCGCGGCGGGTTTTGGTCCCGACCCGAACCACACAATCGTCTGACGAAGTCAGATCAAGCGCACCATGGGCTCTTCGGAGCCCGAATAAATTGTCACTTCTGTGACTGGCACGCCCACGCACTCAATAGACGAAACCACTTGAATAAGTGAATTTTAGTGCGTCCACAAGTCTGGCACGTCCGGTGGGACCTAAACCACCCTTCATCTCTTCGCCGGGATTTGGGGCCTCGTGGCCTCCTAATTAACGATGTTTGCCTGCTTTGATGAATGACAGGTGCTGTCTTCGCCAGTCCTATGGGGAGAAAAGCCAGACTCGGTGCAGCTGCCTTCGTGGTCTCGGGGAGGCTGCTTCGAAGCATATGCAGCTTCCAGGAATCATGGGGGCTGTTATAAAAAAGGAGAAGAGAAAGAGAAGAGAAGGGAGGGGAAATTAAACACCCCCCTTTTCCTCAAAAAGAAAGAGAAGAAAAGAAGACAGGAAGAAAAGAAGAAAAGAAGACAGGAAGAAAAGAAGAAAAGAAGAAAAAGAGAAAAGAAAGAAGCAAAAAAAAGGAGAAAGAATTGGCAAGAGAGGGTTGTACGGTCACGTCCGCCGAGACCCGTGTTGAACAAAGATTACCATTGTGGGGTTGATGCGGTGGAGCGAACCACTCATCCTCTCCCTGAGGGGGTGAGCGCTCTCCTGCACCCCCACCCTGATCAATCATACAAAAAAGAAGAGAAGAGAAGAAGGGACAAAAAATAAGAGAGAAGAAAAAAAAGAGAAAAAAAAAGGAGCAGAAAAAGAGAAAGAAGAAAAGTCGGCCAACATCGCCGACCAGAAGAGCAAGAAGAAGCCCAGCGTCCCGCCCGACTCTAGGAGGTTCCGAGTCCGCAGTGCAATGACCCCGCTCATTCCTCCTTCCTGCTGCCTCCATCCGGCACAAAACGGCCCCCGAGTGGTTGTTAAAAGACCCAGCGAGCCACAATTGTAGCTTGGTGAATGGTTGCCCGCTGTGGGGAATGCTTTATAGTAATGAGGCCAAGCACGACCACCACTCCCGAAGAGAGCGTGCACATACCCCGCCATGGGGGATGAGAAGAAGATATATACCCTGCTACGGGGGCATAGGAGGCAAAATAAATACACCCCATTCCTAGGGGCACATGAAGGGAATCCGCCCCGACTGAGGGGCACACAAAGCAAAAGCTACACCCCGGCTTCGGGGCATTTGAAGAAGAATCCGCCCCGACCAGGGGACATAAGAGGAAATAGAGTTGCACCCCGGCTTAGGGGCATTTGAAGAAGAAATACACCCCGATATAGGGGCACCTGAAGCAAAAGACATACCCCGCCGTGGGGGCATATGAAGAAAAGAATTCACCCCGGCCTGAGGACACATAAAAAGAGAAATTCACCCTGGCTTAGGGGTATATGAAAAAGGAACGTACCCCGGCCTGGGGGCATAAGAAACAAAAGCGCACCCCATGCTAGGGGCATATGGAGAGGAATGCACCTCGCCCTGAGGGGCGCAAAAAGTATAAGAACACACCCTGGCTTAGGGGCATTTGAAGAAGAAACATACCCCGCCAGGGGGCATAGAAGTCATGAAGAATATGCCCCGGCTTAAGGGCATTTGAAGAAGTCACATCCCGCCTCGGGAGCATGAGAAGCAGCAAGAATACACCCCGGCCTAGGGGTATTTGAAGAAGAAATATACCCCGCCTGGGGGCATAGAAGCCGTAAAGAACATGCCTCGGCTCAGGGGCATTTGAAGAAGCTACATCCTGCCTTAGGAGTATAAGAAGAAAAGAGTCCACCCCATCTTAGGGGTATTTGAAGAAGAAATACACCCCGCTATGGGGGCATAGAAGCCATAAAGAATACGCCCCGGCTTAGGGGTATTTGAAGAAGAAGGATATCCCGCCTTGGGGGACATTGCAAGCAGCGATACACCCTGCTAGGGCGCACAAGAAGCAAACCACACCCCACTCCTAGGGACACATGAAGAGAGTACACCCCGCCATGGGGGGCACATGAAGAGAATTCACCCCGACTAGACATGAAGCGACAAAGAATACACCCCGCCTTAGGGGAATCTGAAGAAGAAGCATACACCCCACCAACGGGGGCACAGGAGCCGTCGAGAATCCACCCCACTTTGGGAGCACAAGAAGCAGACATTCCCCAGCATGTCGGGGCAGAAGAAGAAGAATCCCCCCCTCGGGGGCATATAAAAAAAAGTAAAGATACACCCGGTGCCCGGCGCACATGAAGAGAAAGGCACCTCCCTCTGGGGGCACAACAAGCAACAAGGATACACCCCATTCCCAAGGGAACATGAAGAGAAATGCGCCCCTGCTCCAGGGGCATATGAGATAAAACTGTCACGCCCCAAACAAGGCGGAAATATCGGGACGTACAGTTAGGGACACGCTGGCAAGAGAGGGAACTAAATCTAAGACAATACACAAGTGCTACAAGATAGAAATGCTAAATGATCATTAATAAACCACGACTAATACAATAATCCTCAAGTTCAACTTAATACAACTGGAATAATCAACCACTAAAACTCAATAACATGACTGAGACTAAAAGCTCTCCAAAACACAACTAAAGAAGGATAACACACTACTAACACACTAGAACTGATACACTCAAGACATCACTCCTGCCCTTCCCCATCGGTAAGCGCGTCACCTGAAAAGCCTGGAAAAGGGGAAACAACGGCGTGTGAGCTAACGCTCAGTAGGGAAAATAACAGACATGTATAAGTGATTAACAGTTTAATTACATTTTCAAAATGTCATGCTACAAATGATAAAAACAATAAAAAGATAACGATGATATCACGAAACAGAATTCAAAGATCTTGCAAGGTCAAGAATATAATGAATAGAATAGTAAGACAAGAATTTACTACAGGAGATAACGATAAAAAGTTGGCCATATCAAGTCAATTCAAGTCATGTCAAGCACGTATGTAATTTCATTTCCACGTCCAAGTAATGAGCAAGTACAGTAACCACAAGTAGAGTATAGAACAGTGACGAGTGGAAAGTGAAAAGTAGTAGAAAGTAATGTAGAGAGTAGTGGAGAGAGTAGTGGACAGTCCTAGATTTAACACATGTCAAGTACTGGTGCCAAATGCCACACCTAGTCATTCACCTCCCAGGGGTACACGTAGTGTTCGGGCGCTCTTCCCAGGACTAGACCGAGCCCTTAATTGTTTGCCAGGCATTGATTTCTTTGGATCAAAGATCCCACGAATCTAGACTTCCACAGTTTATGGCCAGAATTCCAAGGTTTAAGCTAAGTAGCAATAACAACATCAAGTAGGAAAGAGATTCATTTCCAGAATTTCAAGGTAAGTATAATCATCAAGGAGATTGAAATCAAGTCACAACAAGAGTTAATCGAGCTGCGCTACTGTACAACAGCAACAATCAAACAAGCTAATCAACATATTAATCCTAATCATCAAGTTAAGATATCATGATTTAACCATTATCATTTGCATTAAGACAATTGCCAAGAAGATGATTCAAGATGATAAGGCAAAGAACAACTCCCACAGGAGTGAAATAGAATGCATTAACAGAGATTTAGTTACACCATTAACCACTAATTATGTGGGTTTCTATTTAATCTTGTATGCATTGAAAACGAAGATGATAAACGGTGTGTTTTTACACTAAGTTTGTATGTATGGACCAATGTTAATTGAAACTAAAAAGGGTACATGAATAGGTCATTAGTTCCTCAAAAATGTAGTTTTCAAAGTGTTTAGGTTGAATGGATTGATTCCCCGGTGATCCGGATTGATTCCCGGGTCAAAGGATCATTAAAAACGGGTTTACGGGGCATGGGTCGACCCTTTGGGTCGACCCCTGGAAAAATTCCAGGGATGGGTCGACCCCTGGGTCGACCCCTGCAATCCTGGCTGCATGGGTCGACCCATGGGTCGACCCCTGCAGGCTGTGGGTCGACCCATTGGGTCAACCCATGCAAGGCAGCTTTGCTGCTTGCAGGGTGTAAAATGGGTCGACCCGTGGGTCGACCCCTGGTTTCCAGACCCAAAAAGCTTCAAAAAAAATATGAAAAACTCCATGAATTGGAGTCTAAATGTATTGGGATCTTAACCATAGACTCTAGGGTTAATAATATGCATCTTAGGGTCATGAAACACGATTTTAAATTATGAATTTCGATAGGAATCCAATGAAATACAACCTATTCTATGAAGAACACAAGAAAAGTCTAGCTTGCTAGCATGCTTCTAATAACACACAAAATACTCTAGACATGATCTATAAAAATTGGGGATTTTGATGTCAAAAGAAAGCTAACATGCTATTGATTACATTCATGTATGTTAATTAGAAATTGGGCTGTTATCACCTACCTCAAGTTGAAGAGGGAACTCGAAACCTAGAATGAAGAACAACTTGACAGCACCTCACTAAAACTTCGATATCTCCACGGATACTAATGAAATTGGGGCTTTTGCCACCAATGGAAAGAGCTCGATGAGAGGTACAATTTTCTATACTCATGATCAAGATTTGGTTGAGAATTCCTACCTCAATCGATTGATCAAAGAAGGATGAAGGGAAGCCAACGGCCTACTGACCCACTTCCACAAATCGAACTAGATCTCTCCAGATCCAAAATTTCAGCGAACCCCACAGCAGCCAAATGAAAGAAGACTCGTAGGGATTCATTTTGATAGCTCATAGAGCTTCTGGAGCCTTCTGAATTGGGAGTATTTGCTGCTGCAAGCTACGTGTTTAGAAACGGCGCCGAAATCCTTGACTTGACCTAACTATGTCGACAGCACGTTTTGGGGCTAAGTTTATCTCAAATTGATTGAGGGTAAATGTTCCTTTATGTAATACCTTTCATTTGCCTCTAGAATCACCCAATTTGGTTGAGAAACAAGCTCGAATTTGATGTTCAAAGTTTGGGTGAATAGTAAATTCGAATTTGGGTTAGGTGGGTCATAAGTCAGGCTTAATCTACTGATTAGGGCTAGATAATGATTTAATTAGGCTTACTCCAAGAAGACAAAAGTGTTAGTCGCAACATCTATTATTTAATTACTATTTTTATGAATTTTTATATGGTAAATAAAATTCCATTTCTACTATTCCGTAATTAATTAAGTATTAAGTTCGGAAGACTTAGTTTGCTAATTCGGCTTAATAAACGATTGTATTAGGCTTAATTGTAGAAGACAAAGTTGATAAACAAAATTAATTCTACAAGATGTGATTTTTGGGGATTTTTAGAAAATAGTAGAAAAATGACTTATTCTATTAATTAATTAATTAATCTAATTAATTTGGATAATTCTCATTAATTTCGAATAACTTCAAATAAATTACAAATAATTACAAATAACTTTCTAAATAAATTTCTAAAGAATTTGGGGTCTTACAAAAACTATACCCCGATTTAGGGGCATTTGAAGCAAATACTTTACCCCGCCTCAAGGGGGGCATAAGAAGCGAAAGATATACCCCACCCCGGGGGCACAAGAAGAAAACACACCCCACCTTGGGGGCGTAAGAAGCCAAGAGATATACCCCGCCACGGGGCAACAGAGGCAAAATGCATTCCTCCCGGGGGCACGTAAAGCAACATACCCCTCGTCTCGGCAGCATATGAGGCCAAGAAACTACATTCCGACTCGGGAGCATAATTAAGAAACAAAAGATATACCCCACGTCCGGGGCATATGAAGCCAAGAAACACACCCCCGTCTCGGGGGTATTTGAAGAAGAAGCATAGCTCGCCTCGAGGGCCTAGAAGCTATAAAGAACATGCCCCGACTCAGGGGCATATGAAGAGAAGTTCACCCCCGGCCTAGGGGTATTTGAAGAAGAAGCATACCCCGCCAGGGGACATAGAAGCCATAAATAATACGCTCCGGTTTAGGGATACTTGAAGAAGCTACATCCCGCCTTGACAGCATGAGAAGAAGAAAAGAATCCACCCCGGCTTAGGGACCTTTGAAGGAGCATACCCCAGGCTCGGAGTCCATGAAGCAACAAGCACGCCCCCGGGGGGAACATCTGAAGCAGAACAAACAACATCCCCCGGCTTAGGGAAGCATATGAAGAGAGGAATACACCCCGATATGGGGGCACGTAAACAAAGAAGAAGAATTCACCCCGCCTCGGGTGCATAAAAAGCAAGAACTACACCCCGCATCAAAAGCGGCAATACACTCCACTCTGGGGGCACTAGAAGTGGAATACACCCCGTGCCGGGGGCATATAAAAAAAGGGGGATACCTCGCTCTGGGGCATCAGAAGCAGCAATACGCCCCACCTTGGGGGCATCAAAAGCAAAAAAATACACCCCACCTTGGGAGCAAAAGAAGCAAACATTCCCCCCGGGGTGTCTGGGAAGAAAAAAAAGAATTCACCCCGGCCTGGGGACACTTGAAGAAAGAAGCACATCCCGCCACGGGGGCACATGAAGAGAACCCCTCCCGCCTCGGGAGTCTAAGAAAGAGGAGAATACACCCTGGTCTGGGGGCTTTTGAAGAAACAACATACCCCCTCCATGGGAGACAAAGCTACGCCCCGACTCAGGGGTATCTGAAGAGAGATCACCCCGTCGCGGGGTCATAAGAAGCAAAAGAATACACCCCGACCCGGGGACACATGCAGAGCGTCCACCCCACTCAGGGGGCACAAAAAATTACACTCTGCCCCTGGCGTATAAGAAGCAGAAGCATTTACCCTGACCCAGGACACGGAAGCGAAGAGACATACATCCCGATCTGGGAGCATAAGAAGAAAGATATACTCCGCCCAAGCGGCATTTGAAGAAACAACATACCCTGCTTCGGGGGCACAGAAGCAGTAAAGAGATGCACCCCGGCCTCAGGGGGGCATAAGAAGCAAGAGATACACCCTCGTGCCGGGGACATATGAAGAGAAGCACTCCTCCGCCTTCAAGGGTAGAAGAATCAGAATTCACCCCCGCCATGGGGGGGGGTATAAGAAACAAAAGACACGCCCCGTACCAGGGGCATACGAAGAAGAAACATACCCCGCCTGGGGGCATAGAAGCCGTGAAGAGTATACCCCACCATGGGGGCATTTGAAGAGAGCTACACCCCGCCTCGGGGGGCATTAAAAAAACACATCCTGGTCTAGGGACATAGAAGCCAAAAAAAGTACACCCCGCCTGGGGGCACAGAAGCAAAGAGATAAAACACACCCCTCAGGGGGGGATGCATACCAAATGAAGCTACACCCCGCTCTAGGGGCACATTAAGAGAAATACACTCCAGCACTAAAGCGTTAATGAGAAAAGAAGAGCAGAAAAGAAAGAAAAAAGGGGCACACGAGGCAGACATGATCTTCGAGCCCGCCTCATCCCATAAAGGAAGAGAAGAAAAAAAAAGAGAGTCACGAGACAGACGTGGTCTTCGAGCCCGCCTCATCACACAAAAGAAGAGAAGAAGATGAAGAAAAGACACATGAGGCAGCCGTGGTCCCTGGACCCGCCTCTTCACACAAAAGAAGAAGAGCAGAACCAAAAGAAGATACATGAGACAGACGTGGTCTTCGAGCCCGCCTCATCACACAAAAGAAGAGAAGGAAAGAAAGAATGCACATGAGGCGAACATGGTCCTTGCACCTGCCTCTCTACAAGAGAAGAATAGAAGAGAAAAAAGAGACATGAGGTGAACATGGTCCCTGCACCCGCCTCTCTACACAAAAGAAGAAGAGAAGAATAGAAGAGAAAAAAAGAGACATGAGGTGAACATGGTCCTTGAACCCGCCTCTCTACACAAAAGAAGAAGAGAAGAAAAGAAAGAAATGATCACGAGACAAACATGGTCCTTGCACCTGCCTCTCTACAAAAGAAGAAAAAAAAAAGAGAAAGAACAATCACGGGGTGAACATGGTCTCTGCACCTACCTCTCTACAAAAGAAGAGGAGAAGGGACAAAAAGAGAGTCACGAGACATATGCGGTCTTTGCACCTGCATGTCCATAAAAGAAGAAGAGAAGAAGAGAAAGAACCGCCGACGGGGCGTTAAACCGGCTAGACCTTTCGCCGAAGGGGCGTTAAACCGACTAAACCTTCCGCCGACGGGGCGTTAAACCGACTAAACCTTCCGCCGGCGAGGCGTTAAACCGACTAAACCTTCCGCCGACGGGGCGTTAAACTGACTTGACCTTCCGCCGACGGGGCGTTAAACCGACTAGACCTTCCGTCGACGGGGCGTTAAACCGACTAGACCTTCCGCCGACGGGGCGTTAAACAGACTAGACCCTTCCACCGATGGGGCGTTAAACCGACTAGACCCTTCCGCCGACGGGGCGTTAAACCGACTAAATCTTCCACCGGCGGGGCGTTAAACCGACTAGATCTTCCGCCGACGGGGCGTTAAACCGACTAGACCTTCCGCCGGCGGGGCGTTAAACCGACTAGACCTTCCGCCGACGGGGCGTTAAACTGACAAAGGCCTCCCAGATCCTGGCTCATGTAGCCTGCTTCCCAAAATTTGGCCCTCGTGGCCTGCTTCTCTCTGGCTCTCGCAGCCTGCTTCCCCTCGGCTTTTATAGCCTGCTTCCCAATTCTGGCTCTTGCAGCCTGCTTACCTTTGGCCTTCATGGCCCACTTCCCATAATTTCGGCTCCTGCAGCCTGCTTCCCTTCGGCTTTTATAGCCTACTTCCCAATTCTGGCTCTGGCAGCCTGCTTACCTTTGGCCTTCGTGACCTGCTTCCCAATTCTGGCTCTCGTAGCCTGCTTCCCTTCGACTTTTATAGCCTGCTTCCCAGCTTTGGCTCTTGCAGCCTACTTACCTTTGGCCTTCGTGGCCTGCTTCCCAAGTCTGGCTCTCGTAGCCTGCTTCCCAGAATTCGACCTTCGCGGCCCGCATCCCATAACTTCGACTCCTGCAGCCCGCTTCCCTAATATCCTCTCAGCCCTTTTGCGGTATGCCTCCCTAATACCTTTACTACCACTACACATATACGTAACAACAATATTTTCCTATGCAAAAAAAAAAGAAACAACAACAACAACAACAACAACAACAAAAAACAACAAAAAAAAATAACAAAACAAACACACAAAAAAATAAAAAAGAGAATGCATGATTGCCCTGCTTGCATGGTTGCTTAATATAGAATAATACACCTCCTTGGAATTTTCTAGGACCGTGTTTCCTTGCTAAATAATATCGCCCCGATTCCGGGTGCGCGCGCGTCACGGCATATGCTCGAAGGGAACCCAATTATGGCAGGTGCACACGTCAAGGGAAAGAGTCATGGCTGAACCGCTAAGCCCAACTCACAAAATAAACCTGAGGCAACGCTCCCACACTTAGCACTTAATGTGTTCAATAGCCTTCGACTATAGGGATTGCCCGAATTTCTTCTTAGCACTCTACGGAGACTTGAATTCCTGCACTCACGTGAAAGGTAATCGTGAGAAAAAGCTGCCTACCCCCACTGTAAAACAAAAAAAAACAAAAAAAGAGAGAAAAAAATGATGCAAAAAAAAGAGAGAAACGTGAATCCGAGTAGCCGGGAATCCCCATTGAGACACATGAGGAGACTCGCGTGAAATGGTGAAGCGAATTACAATAAGGATGAAACCTATTAGCCGGGAATCCCTATTGAGACATATGAGGAAACTCACGTCAAACGGTGGAATCCGCAATAGAATCACAATAAGGATGAATCTTAGTAGCCGGGAATCTCCATTGAGACACATGAGGAGACTCGCGCCGAACGGTGAAATCCGCTACCAAAATAAACAGATGGGGGCTGTGTGAAGCTACCGAAAGTCGAAAGCCCGGAACTAATGTGTAGGCGCTAGAGTGATCCTCGAGTGTCACCAGGAAAACCTGCATATCCTTATGGTTAGGGCCCTTTGTTCACACATTTGCACTGCCACGCCACAGAGAATTGCCTCGGGTGAAATGCGTGAATTTAGGCTATGCATGCAAGACATGCGATATCCTCTTGACGGGTGCACCACCCCTCAGTTGTGTCTCGCGGCCCGCACCGCATCTACGAATTACGGGCGATGTCCCTATCCTGTCCCCTATAGGGGGAGCTGCCTTACTTATATTTATGTTATGCTTGCTAATGAATGCTTGCATGCTTAAAAAAATATATAATAAATAATAATAAATAATAAAAATGTGTGCATACAATAAACTCAATTTCGGCTATCGAAGCCTACGTTCCCAGCTACGGCTCGTAGGGTCCAATCTTGGCCCCCATGGCCTACATCTTGCCCTCACGGCTCCTTAATCTCCCAACTCCAGCTTTTATAGCCTACTTCCCAATTCTGGCCCTCGTGGCTTGCTTCCCAATATCTTTGGCTCTTGCAGCCTGCTTACCTTTGGCCTTCGCGGCCTGCTCCCCGATTCTGGCTCCCGTAGCCTGCTTCCCCGATTCGGCCCTTGCGGCCCGCTTCCCAACGCCTCCGGCTCTTGCAGCCCGCTTCCCAGAATTTGGCCCTTTACGGCCTGCTCCCAGAATTCGGCCTTTACGGCCTGCTCCCCAGAATTCGGCCTGCACGGCCCGCTTCCGTAACACCAACTTCGGCCCTTGCGGCCCACTTTCCCGAGTCCGGGTTTCATAACCGATATCCCCGACGCATTTTGAATCAACAAAATAAAAACTCTTCTCTCCGTCCCTTTGGGCGACGAACATCCCTTTTGCATCAATAAACCCTTCTCTCTGCCCGCATGGCTCGCCTTTCGCAACTTCGGCTCTTGAAACCCGCTTCTAGCCTTGGCTGTTTTGGCCTCACTTATTGGCCCCCGAGCCGACAGCTTTCTAATCATCGACCTTCGGGTCGACAGCTTTTCACTTATTGGCTCCCATGCCAACAGCTCTTAATTATCGGCCGTTGTGCCTACAACTCTTATATCATTGGTATCCACGCCAACAACCACCTGGAGTTCTTAAAAAAAAAAGAAGGGAAAAGAAGGGAAGAAGAGAAGAAACAAAAAGAAACAACAGCAAAAAGAACAAAAAGAGATAACAAAAAAGAGAAGAGAAGAAAAAGAAGAGAAGAAGAGAAAAGAGAGAAGAAAAGAAAGAAAAGGAGAAAAAGAGACAACAAACCAGGTCGGTTCCCGACACCCTGTCGACACTGACGAAGAGACCAAGAGATCAACAAATCAGGTCAGCTCTGACACCCTGTCGGCACTGACAAAGAGACCAAGAGGCAACAAACCAGGTCAGCTCCCGGCACCATGTCGGCACTGACGAAGAGACCAAGAGATCAACAAACCAGGTCAGCTCCCGACGCCTTGTCGGCGCTGACGAAGAGACTAAGAGACCAACAAAGCATGTCAGTCCCCGGCAGCCTGTCGGCACTGACGAAGAGACAAAGAGACCAACATATCATGTCAGCTCCCGGCACCCTGTCGGCATTGATGAAGAGACAAAGAGATCAACAAACCAGGTCAGCTACCGGCACCCTGTCGGCACTGACGAAGATACAAAGAGACCAACATATCATGTCAGCTCCCGGCACCCTGTCGGCACTGGCGAAGAGATAAAGAGATCAACAAACCAGGTCAGCTCCCGGCACCCTGTCGGCACTGGCGAAGAGACAAAGAGATCAACAAACCAGGTCAGCTCCCGGCACCCTGTCGGCACTGACGAAGAGACAAAGAGACCAATAAATCAGGTCAGCTCCCGGCACCTTGTCGGCACTGGCGAAGAGACTAAGCGACCAACAAAGCATGTCAGTCCCCGGCACCCTGTCGGCACTGACGAAGAGACAAAGAGACCAGCAAACAAGGTCAGCTCCCGACACCTTGTCGACGTTGACGAAGAGACAAAGAGACCAAGAGACCAACAAGTCAGGTCAGCTCCCGGCACCTTGTCAGCGCCGACAAAGAGACAAAGAGACCAATAGAGCATGTCAGCTCCCGACACCCCGTCGGCACTGACGAAGAGAAGAAGAGACAAACAAGTCAGGTCAGCTCCCGACACCCCGTCGGCACTGACGAAGAGAAAAAAGAGACAAACAAGCCAGGTTAGCTCCCGGCGCCCTGTCGGCACTGACGAAGAAAAAAAAAAGAGACCAACAAACCATGTCAGCTCCCGGCACCCTGTCGGCACTGATGAAGAGACGAAGAGACCAACAAACCATGTCAGCTCCCGGCACCCTGTCGGCACTGACGAAGAGACAAAGAGACCAACAAACCACGTAGGCTCCCGACACCCTGTCGGCACTGACCAAGAAAAGAAGAGACAAACGAGTCATGTCAGCTCCCGGCACCCCGTCGGCACTGATAAAGAGACGAAGAGACCAGCATACCATGTTAGCGCCCGGCATCCCGTCGGCACTGAGGAAGAGAAGAAGAGACAAGCAAACTACGTCAGTCCCCGGCACCCCGTCGGCACCGACGAAGAGAAAAAGAGACCAGTACACCCGCGGGCATCGCCCGGCTCATCCTTCGCCCGCGCTACCCGTGGGTGGGGGGCATTTTTGGACACCAAAAATTGCACACCCAGATGTCCTGCTCGACCTCGCATCAACAACGGCGCCGAGTGAAGAAGCCCCAGAGAGACTGGTCGTCCGGACTCCCCAAATATGTACACTGCCGTGAAGCCGTCCCCGGAGTCACGACGACAAAGAGAAACCAATTCCCGGGAAGCGCATAATCCATGGGCCTCGAAGAAAATCAAGCGGGCCACGACTTGTGCTCACAACGGGCTCAAAATTGCCCACTTAGCCCCTCAGCGGCACGCCCTGTGCCCTGTTCAGTGGCACACCCTAGGGAGCCCCAGCGGTACACCCCTGGGAGCCCAGCGGCACACCCAGGCCTTCAGCGGCCCACCCCGGAGGTGGTTCAGCGGCACACCCCCAGGGTGTCCCCAGCGGCACACCCTCGTGGGGGTCCAGCGGCACACCAAGGGGGCGCCTAGCGGCACACCCCCTGGGCCGCCCAGTGGCACGCCCCCAGGCCGCCCAGCGGCACACCCATCCTGCCCTTCAGCGGCACGCCCGTGCTGGCTTCCGGCGGCACGGCCTTGCTGTGCTTTGCCGGCACGCCTTTTGGCCCTCTCAGCGGCACGCTTGTTGTGCCTGCCAGCGACACGCCATTCGGGCTCTTCAACGGCAAGCTCCGGCAGGACGACGTGATGCCCACGCCCTATGAATCCTTGGCGCGCAGTGGGCTGCCCGAGGTGTCGGCCGGGGATTGGGCCACGTTGCCTACTCCTCCTGCCACCCGGGACAAGGGAGTCAACTATAATGCCCCGGATTTTTCGGATTTTTTTCGGATCATTTTAGTGGGTCTCGGAGTGTATTTTGTGCTTTACACGTGTTTTTCCCTGATGTGCCTTCGGAACTCTTTGCAGGGCAAACCGTGGCGTTCTCCGACTCCGGGACGTTACCACTGCGTTGTGCTCTTCCCGAGGATCGCGGAGGTAATTTTTCATAATTTTCTGAATTTCTGTAATTTTCAGGTTTTCCTATATATACTAACCCTTTTCTCTCTCCCCCTCTCATTTCTCTCTTCCCTCCCTCTCTCTTCTCTCACGCCCTCTTTCTCCCCTCTCTTCTCCGGCGGCCGACGGAGCGAGGCGGGGGCGAGGTGGAGGTGGCGCGGGTGAGGATGCGGGCGAGGACAGGTGAGGATCGAGGCGGAGGAGGCGCGTGGAAGCTCGGTGGCGCGATCGCGAGCCGGCGAGGGTTTCGCGACGATTTCTTCATGGATCGGCGTCCACAGCGCGTCGTTTCTTCGGTGGAGGTAGAAAGATGGACCCTCGACTCGCGTACTTCATTTCCCGTGAGTTTTGTAGGCCGTGGCGAGCCGAGCGGGCTAAACGGGGCGATTTGGGGAAAGTGCTTGTTTTTGGGGTGTGAGCCGGATCCCTCGTTCTACGGTATTTTTGGGCGATCCAGGGGTTTAGATGCATGCCTAGGGGCTTGGGGAAGGTTTCCCCTTTTGTTTCCCCTTCACCTGGGGGTGAACGGGGCGTGGAATGGGTTTTTCTGCGGTGTCCACCTTTTTCGGGCACGGACTGAGAACGCGCTAGCCTTGGGTAGCGCGTTCTTTAAGGTCACGCAGCCCCGATAGAGCGCGTTCATCGGGGAAGATGAACAGTTTGGCGGTTCCTGTCGAGCTATAGGGCCCCAGCGCGTTCAGGGTTGTCGCGCTATAGGATCATAGCGCGACCTGGTCTGGTCGCGCTATGGACCTGTGGCGCATTCTTGTTGAACGCGCTAGGTATGTATAGCGCGTTCTGACTGAACGCGCTATGCACGTGTAGCGCGTTCTTGGAGGTGACCAGCCGGGCTACCCGGGGCGGGCGGTCTGCGGCTGATCGTACTCCCCTTGGGCCGTGTGTGTCTCGGACATCCCGTGGAGTTCTGTGTCCGTGTTTTGAGGGTGTCTGGAGGACCGTGTTATCTCGTTTAGCGTGCCCATAGGGTTGAGAGTCCGGGTGACTTCTCGCGTGTTGGGCTTTCGTGTTACGCTCGATCGAGTCACCGTGTATCGGTGTGTGTGCGGTGGGATCTCCCCCGCATATTGTGAGTTTCTTTGGAAGGTGATTTCCGTGTGGGCCACGTGTTTGGCCTTGGACTGCGAGTCCAGTTGTCCGGCCTAGGGCTGGAGGTTTCCCGCTTGCTTCGAGATGGGAAATCGACATGGCGGCTTGTGTGCTGCCCTGGGAATCGTGCCTCTGTGTTTTTCCGTGTGGCCGTGGTCCCTTGCGTTCCCTTCCTGAGGGAACAGTCTTGGTGGCTTGTGAGCTGTCTCGGTATTCGTGATATCGTGATTTTGGACCTAGAGATTGGGCTAGATCGACGGCCTTGTGCTGTTGCGTGCAACGGTCTTGACCCCGAGTCTTGTGACTCAAGGACCGTTGGCTGTAGTGTGTCTAGGGGAGTGTCCAGAGTCCAGTGGCTTAAGTGCCACTCGAGTTTTCTCGACTCTCGCGCACGGTGCGTGCATGGTCGTGGACTGCGAGTCCTGTTTCTTCTCCGACTGTGGTCACCGTGCGACGGGGCCGGTACGTTGGGTTGTCCCCGTACGTCATCGGATTCGGACGTTTTTTTCCGTTGAGTAGAGAGTCTACTCCTTCAGTGACCCTCCACTAGTCGTAGCCCACCAGTACGAGGTGTTGGTCTCACCTGGGAGTGGTGTACGGGCACTCACCTTTGAGGCGGTTTGTGGACCGGTTACCGTAGGCCCCTCGTCGGTAGCCAGAGTCCGGCTACGGGGGAAAATCGGTCAGAGGGCCAGAGCTAGTGACGCGTGGTCTGTGTGTACACACGTGGTTGGGGGCGGTTGGACCCACGTCGACGGGCGTGACCCCAGCTAGTCACTTGTTTGTGGTTACTTGTACGGTGTTTGCGCCTTTGGTAGGAGCTACCACGTCAGGCGGTTCACCTGCGGCGCGGTGTAAGACGTCAGGGGACGCTACCGGCTGTGCTTCTAGTGGGTGGTACTCATGTCGAGTTGGGAGTGACAGACTGTCAGTTTCCGTAACTTTGACCTTCGGGTTTTCGGTCGTGTCGACCGTTGAGTTTTCGGTTGTTTCACCGTGGCGCGTGTGTTGGTTTTCGCGCCGTGAGACTAGTGCTAGTGGCTTTACCGAGGTTGCATCTTGTTGTGCGGTACCTGCGATCGGATGGTCGGGGTTGCACCTTGGATAGTGTGTCCAGGTCGGCTGTGTCCGGGGGACCGGCCTCTACGGCGTGGTTGCCGTGGATTTTTACTTCGGTAGGTGGTGCTAGCGTGGTTCGGTAGCTTCGACTGCGTGATCGAGGTGTGCCTTCTGGTACAGTAGGAGTAGCTGTAGTGCTGAGTTTTGACCGGCCACCGGTTTGCTGTTCCTGCTATAGTTGTAGCTTCCTTTCCGCTACCGCCGTTATTTCCGGTTGGGGTTCCGCGGGATTCCTGCTGAGTCTCTGTTTTGGAGACTCATTCCCTGCTTTTCAGGTGTGGCGGTTCTTCCTCGAGGTTCGAGGGTGCGGAGCGGAGGTTCTCAGTTGCCAGCTTGCCGGGCCGAGTGTTCACTTGGCATGTGGTATGCTTTACTGCTTTAGACTGTACTTTCTGTTGGACTGGACTCTATTGTAGTTGTTTATTTATTTCTGTTAATTGTTGAGTTGTCCTGCTTTATTTCCTATTTCTTTGTGCCTCCACACTCCTTTTAGCCCTTCCGAGCCCTCCCGGCTCGTGGGCGGCGGTGCGAGTCTCGGGTTATCGGGCCTTCCCGGTAATTGGATTCTCGGGTCGTTACATCAACTCCCATTAAATGCACTTCGGACGCCTCCCGCCTCCGAACGCTCCCGCCACAGGGGGTATAAGACCCTCTCCTTCGCTACGAACAAAAAAAAAAGGGGAGAGGCATATACACAGAGAGACACACACACGCAGAAGAGAAGAAGAGGGAAGAGGAGAAGAGGAAGAGAAGAAGAGAAGAAGAAGGAGAAGAGAAAAGGGGGGAAGAGAGGAAGAGAGGGGAGAGGGCTCGCTGCTCCACTTGCCGCCGCCGTCTGTGCGCATAGGGAAGAGAAGAAGAGAAAGAGGAAGAGGAGGCGAGGCTCTGCCTCCCCCTCCCGCTGCTCCGTCCACCGCCGTCCGCGCGAAGAGCAGAAGAAGAAGAAGAAGAAGAAGAGAAGAAGAGAAGAAGGAGAGGGGAGGCTCCGGCTCCCCCGTTGCTATCCCGTCCACCACCACCGGTGTGAAGAGAGGAAGAGAAGGGGAGTGAGTGAAGAGAGAGAGTGAGGTCCGGGAGGGGAGGAGTCCATGCTCCCCCCATTGTATCTTCTTTCTTTCTTTCTTTGTCCCCTTGTTTTCTTTCCCGTCGCCATGTATTAGCTTCCTTGGGGCACTCCTTTTGTGAGAATAAAAGTAGAAGGCTTGCAAGTATTTTCTCGGACGTCTTTCTAAAGCATTTCCTCCGTGTTTGCATCCTTCGGTGTTTCACGCCCCCCTTTCCCTTTCTCCTTTTGTTAGGGTTTGTTTCCTCCCGGGCATTTTTGCCTTCGCTCACCCCTGGGCGCCCTCAGCGGTACGCCCTCCATGTGCCTTCAGCGGCATGCCCTTGGGAACCTTCAGCGGTACGCCTCTGGCGGCCTTCAGCGGCACGCGCTCGCCCAGGGCCCTCAGCGGTACGCTCCTGCCGCCCCTCAGCGGCACAGCCCCTTCATGCCCCTCCTGCACCTCCAACGGCACACCCTAATTGTGCCTTCAACGGCACACCCCAACCAATTCTTTCCCGGCACGCCTCGGCCAGGCCCTTCGCCGGCGCACCCTCTCGTGCCTCCCTTGCCCGGCACACTTGCCCTTCCTTCTTGCCCGGTGCATTCCCCCCTCAGCCAGTCCTAGAGTAGTCTTCCACTCGACGTTCCCTCCGAGTTTTCCGAGGTTTATAAAGGTGTTGTCGCTCTCGGGCGCCCACCTCCAGTTGTCGGGTTCCGCCACTCCATGTGGGCGCGTTCCCTATATCTCCCTTACGCTCGGGTCAAGGGGAGATGCTGCCAAATTTTTGTTAGAAACAATAACATACTAAAAGGATAAAAGGAAGCAACAAACAAATGGGGCAATAACGAATCAAAAGGCAAGAGAAGGCAACAGACAAACGAAGAGAACAACAGTAGAACGCTTCAACTAAGGCAAGGGAATCGTAATTAACATAAAGAGAGCCAAATCAAACGACAACTAAACAACTTGGACATTCGTCCTCATGGGAGAAAGAATGGAAATTGATCAAGAGAAGAAAAGGAGAAACCCATGCAAACTTAATAAAAATCAGAAAAGAAGAAAAGAAAAGCCTTAAAAGAACTAGAGGGAGAGTGGGCCCTCATCGATATTTCCTCCCTCAGCCCTTCAGCGGTACACCTTTTAGCCCTTCAGCGACACAGTCCTCAGCCCTTCAGCGGTACACTATTTTAGCCCTTCGACGTCACACTTCCTCAGCGCCTCAGCGGTACACTCCTGTCGCCTTCCAGCGGCACTCTCCGTAAGTGCCCCAGCGGCACACTCACCTCCACCTGCCTCCAGCGGCACGCCCTTGGCCCTCAGCGGCATGCTCCCCTGGCCCTCAGCGGCACAC
The DNA here is from genome assembly GCA_022559845.1 of Amorphophallus konjac. NCBI lineage: Eukaryota > Viridiplantae > Streptophyta > Magnoliopsida > Alismatales > Araceae > Amorphophallus > Amorphophallus konjac. The sequence continues at coordinate 409,385,154 of CM040122.1, read as the reverse complement.
GCCCTTGGCCCTCAGCGGCACGCTCCCCTGGCCCTCAGCGGCACTCTCCCTTGACCCAGCGGTACACCAGAAATAATGATAATAATAAATATAATAAGCTAAAAGAGAACGTAATAAATAAACAAATAATGATACAAAAAATAAAATAATGATAATAACAGCAAACTCAAAAGAAGAGGGAGAAATAATAACAAACAATAATGATAATAATAATAATAAATAATAACAAATTCAAAAAATTAATAAGTAAATAATAATAATAAAGGAATAAATAATAATAATAATATGCTTAAAAAATAATAATAATAAATAGATAAATAAACGATAACAAAAATAAATGAATAATAATAACAAACTCAATAAGAATGATAAATAAATAAATGATAACCAAAATAAATAATAGTAACAAACTTAACGAAACCCGACAAGTAAATGAATGTTAATAAAACGAACAAACAATAAAAACAAACCTAACAATAACAATAATGAATGAATAAATCACGAGAATAAATAAATAAATAGTAATAACGAACTCATTCAAAGATATACATAAATCAACAAATAATAATGGTAAAACTCTAAATAATAATTAATAAAACGATGAGATCTGCTTCGCAGCCTCGTTCTCCTCGAGACCCGGTATAAAGGGAATATTGACGCCGCCCCTCCAAGTCAGATTCGGACCTTGGGAGCCATCCCGATACGGTCATAACCTGACATTGCTTTGGGCCGATAGCCCATCAAACCGGACGCTTTCCTGTTGGGATTTGCTCCCGCTCTTTCATTGAGATTGTCGTGAACTCGGCATACATTTGAACGGCTTTGTCTCCGTTCACGTTGTACCTTCGATACAGACCTTTATCCGAACATAAAATGGTCCGTGAGCGACCAACAAGATCTGAACGGAACGAGATGGCTCCTGTCATCCCTGGACCCTTCCATAGGAATATCAATAAGACCTCCGTGGGCCACACTTAGACCTCGGGCCTGTCCCGATCATGGTCATCGTCTGGCTCATATCCTCGGTCTACAACCCGCTCCTTTCGAACACGTTTTCGGTTCTAGAGTCTAGTCCCGGAACTCTCCCCCGTTACCCTCCGGCACCGGAAATATTAATGATGCCCGCGCAAGCCTCGTTCGGACCACGGGAGGCGCCCCCGGTATGGTCCTGACTCGATCTCGCACTGGGCCAATAGATTCACTGGTTTCCGGCTACAATAACCGAGATTCAACCGAATGTTTTCAGTGTCTCGGAATAATAAACTTGCCGTATCCCGGCATGCATATGTTCCAGGTCCTCCCGCGACGATTACAATATTCTCAAGCTGGACTCCCGTCCGAATATTAAACGGTCTCCCGAATGACCGACATGTGTCGAACGCCCGCTTCTCCAGACACAGGGCTTTTCAGCCGATTCAAGGGATACTCCCTCGTCGCCCCTTGGCACCGGAAATATTAATGACGCTCATGCAAGTCTTGTTTCGACCGCGGGGGGCCCACCGCAGTATGGTCACAGCTTGCTCTTGCACCGGGCCAACAGATTTATCGGTTTCCGACCGCTCTAACCGATGTTTAACCGAACGTTTTTCCGTTCTTCTGAACAATAAATTTCCATATCCTGGCATACGTATGCTCCGGTCTTCCCGCGACGATCGCGCTTTTCCCGAGACGGACACTCGTCCGAACATTAAATGGTCAGCACACGACCGACATGATCTCGAATGATTTTCTTCCCGCCTTCGCGCGAGGATTTCAATACCTCCTAATAGACCTTTTATGCAAATTAATTTTCTGGCCATGAGGCCCTGAATCTCGGCGATTAATCAAGGTACCGTTCCCTCGTATGGGGGATGTAAATGACGTCGTGACCTTTACGGCGCGGCGGGTTTTGGTCCCGACCCGAACCACACAATCGTCTGACAAAGTCAGATCGAGTGCACCATGGGCTCTTCGGAGCCCGAATAAATTGTCACTTCTGTGACTGGCACGCCCACGCACTCAATAGACGAAACCATTTGAATAAGCGAATTTTAGTGCGTCCACAGGCGGCCACTGGTCTGGCCGCCCAGGGGTGTTGGGCGGCCATGGTCATGGCCGCCCTCACCCAGTAAGGCCCATGTCTGGGCGGGCAAGCCGATGGCCGCCCAGAGACATGGGCGGGCAAGCCAATGGCCGCCCAGCCCTCTGGGCGGCCCAAGGTGTGGCCGCCCAGGCATTGGGGTGCCCAGGTGCTGGGCGGCCACACCAGTGGTCGCTCATGCCTCTGGGCGGCCAAGTGTTTGGCCGCTCAGCCCAGTCTATGGTGGGGACACCGGGCCCACTACCGGACCCCATACTCGGAGCCGACACCGCACTACCTCGACACCGAGCTTCTGGCTCGGAGACTCACTCGAAGACTCGTCATCCTGAGTATTTTACTTGTACGTATGTACGTATTTATCTTTTTGTGTATGTATGTGAGTAAAATACATGTATTAATATATGTATATTTACTTTTTCTTTATTAAGTTAGTCATAGTCAAAAGTTGCGTGTATTTTATTTTATTTAAACCCACAAGTCAATTTATGGTTGGTGATTCTTGTTTTATTAGGCTAGGATATATATACAAATAGGAGATGTTTAAAGGTAAGAGTGTAATAGGCTTTCCCTATATAAAGGGGGGCTTACGAAGGATTGTAACATGTTATATGAATGAAAGATTGCAAATCATGTAAGAGCCTTCCTCTTGCTTCTTCCCCCTTCCCTCTTTACTTCTTGTGAGTTTTGAGAGATTGCCCGGTGTGAGACTGCCCGGTGTGAGGTCGAGCTGTGCGAGACAGCAAGTTATCCCGTCCTATTCGTCCCCTCGGAGCTATCGTCGATCCGTCCTCCGACGTCGTCCGCGTCAAATTTGATATCAGAGCCCAACAAATGGCGTCTCCGTCGACCCCGACGTCCTTGTTGCCTCCCCTCCTCTCTCTCTCGGTTGCTAGAAGTGAAAAAAAGAGAAAAAAAAGAAAAGAGTAGTTGAGTCTATCTGTTGGTTGAGAGGAAAAAAAAGAGAAATAAAAAAATTTGAGAAAAAAAAAGAAAATACATGTGTCTTTCTCTCTCTCTCTCTGCTACTCTCTCTAGTGTTTCCAGTCCCTCTACACGCACTTCACTGATATCAAAAACAGAGAAGTAGGTGTGATATGCAAATGTAAAGGAAAAGGGTTTCCCATCCAAGCCCGTATTTCTTATGCGTGAAGTCAGCATAAGATCTCCTCCAGGTCCCAAAGTGACTCTCAGACGAAATTCATAACTGTGTGGCCAGATTCATCATCAGATGGCTTGAGGATTAAGTCAACAAAGGCTTTGTTCATACTATTTGTTGGAAAAGGTGGTGGATTTATGCTCCATAACTTGTTCCTGGCAAATCCATGCTGCTCAAGTGGCCCATGACTTGCAAACTGTGGAAAGCATATCGGGATTCCCCCACAAATAGCCTTTGGGTGCTTAAAAATAGCCTTGCTGCTCATGAAAAGTAGTTCCTCCCCATGGTCATTTTTCAAGACATCACCTGACCCCCGTACAAGTACACCTCGGTCGAGCTCTCGCGGACCTCCCTCGGGACGACCTTGTCGAGGCCATTGACGCCCTTGCAGAACTCCACGTACTTGAAATCGTCCGCTGACCGCCCACCCCGCGTGGTCGCCGACGTGCTCGCGTTTGGCCGCCAGCCAGCAGACGCGCCCCGCCGGCGTTGCTGACCCTACCAACCGCATGAGTTGCGTAACAAAGAAGGAAAAAAAAGGTTGATAATTGAAAATATATATATATATATATAATATATAATAATACTAAAAAAGAGTTATTAAAGTGTTGATATATATATATATATTATATATCTCATATATAATAATATATATATATACATATATATCTATATTATATCTATTTTATACTTATTGATTGAATTGAGGCACCCGAGTCCACTTTGGCAGCCTGAGCAGCGCCCGGGGTGTCGACAGATGATCCGTAATTCACGGAGTTTTCAGTGTCCGAGAGTCTCCCTGCGCGGAGAAAATTTTAGATTGATTTGTTCCCCAGGGCAGGAAATTTTAAGCAGTTTGTAATAATTAAATCCTCCCTGCGTGGAGTGAATTTGTTATAATCGCCCAAGCTTCATCGACGCCGTGCGGGCACGCACGTCCCCGCTCGCCTTCGTCTCCGGTCGGAGTTAGACTTTTCAGTTTAGTTAGGTACGTGCTCCAATCTCTTGCTTATTTAGTATCTTTTCAATTACAGCGCGACGAAGTGAGAGAGAGAGTTCGATCCATGCAACCAGTCTCCTGAGTGCATCGCTAATTGTCAGGAGGTAGTTCCACAACTACTCCGCCTACGGGCGAGCAACTCTCTCTGATCGATCCCTTCAAATTGGCCCTTTGCCTATTAGCCAACAAATTGGGTTTATAGCTTGATAATTTTCGGTCCCAAGATTGCATCATTTAGATTCGAGTCCGTGCATGCCATGCTGGTCTAGGAATTCATCAAGCCGTCTAGAGCGCCCTTCAACGCTACCCATGGATCAAAAGAGCGTGACTACTATGCTAGTCCAGCTCGAGCACAATCTTATGGCCCACTTTGAAGAATCCATTGGCCAATTATGAGCGGAGCTAGATGAGAGGTTCACGGCTTTAGAGGAACGCCTAAAGGGAGAGGAAGGAAAAGTGAATGGCCGCGGCGAGCCCGTAGCCAATCCTAGGGAGGAGAGAGACCAAGCCCGCCAAAATTAGGCTCCCCAAAGTGGAGAGCAAGAGGCCCGTGCACCTCGAGAGAGAGACCACGACGATAAAGATATCATCCTACGGAACATCAAGATTGACGCTCCGAGTTTTGATGGATCTCTAAGCCCCGCTACATACCTTGATTGGGAGACCGAGATGGATCAATATTTTGACTGGCATTGCCGCATGACCCCTGCTACAAGGGTGAGGTTTGCTAAAATGAAACTCCTAGGTCAACCCAAGACCTACTGGTGCAACATCAAAAATCTCCTGGCAAGGAGATGAGATGAGCCCATAAGCACGTGGGAAGAAATGAAGGAGAAATTGAGGGAGAAGTATCTGTCACCCTCCTACCATCAGCGTCTTTTAGACCAATGACAGAAATTCACCCAGGATGGAAAGTCCGTGGACGAGTACATCGTCAAATTTGATGACTTCTTCCTTCGAAGTCGAGTCATGGAGGATGCCTCTGTCACCCTCTCACGGTTTAGGGCTGGCTTACATGAGAGCATACAGCGGGAGCTGTTCTTATAAGAGGTTAACACTCTCGAGCATGTCTATCAGGTCGCTCGAGATGTTGAGCGATTTTAAAGGGTGGTCCAACCTCGGGTTTCCACCTACCGCCAGTCTGAACCCTGAAACCCCATAGTCCGCTACACTGAGAGGGTTGGCCCCTCCACTTCCTATGTCCCTACTGCTACCCCACTTAGGGCCGTTGCCCCTACTGTTCATTTTCCAAGGAACCCTTTACTTACACCCGCTGCTGTGTCCAGGCTGGAGTACACTCCGCCAGTTGATAGGAGAGATGACAAGGGAAAGGGAGTCATCCTTAGCACTTTCCAACTAGTCCATGTCTCGGGAATTCGTTACTTCAGGTGCCCTAACGTAGGGCATGTTGTCTCCAATTGTCCCACCCGAACTTTAATCATCACCGACCCCCAACCTATGGAACCTCCAATCGCTAATGCATTCCTAACATTGCCCATTCATGCCTGTTCTCCTGATCCCTTTGGAGTTGGAGTTGTTCACTTGTTACGTGACTGAGTTCCTTTGAGATTTCAGCCCCTTCAAGTGGCTATATATAGAATTATTTGATCAAATAATTAAAATTGGAGATATGTCCAACTTATAGGTACAGTACTCTTAATTAGATTTGCTCCTTGTCCTTCTCTCTTCCAAAATTAAAGTTAAATGCTCCTTATGTATATATGGCTACACTTTTAATGTCTGAATTATCACGACTACGTCGTACCCTTCGCCTATATTCAGTTCATTCACGTCCCAGAGCTCGATTAACTATATATATATCTCTTTAATATCGATGCAAGTATATTTTATTCAGATCATTCAATTGCTGTGTGTAAGTAAGTAAGAGCACAAAAATTCTTTCTAATGAATTAACGATTCTCAACTGACTAACACATGAGCTAGTTAAGATTATTTAATCTTCAAAAAAAATTCAGAGTAGACTCAATTTATTGAATGAATGATTCAAGACAGAGTAACAGCAGACTAAACTGTTTCATTATCTAAAAGTAATAATGGCATGGTTCTGTTATGATACCACTCACTCAGTACTCTTGCGATCCCCCTCCCAAGCACATGTACGTATACTAGAACGCAACATGTGCTTCTCCATTGTGTTCTGTGACCACTTTTGTTATATAGCCCATTAATTAGGATAAACTGGTTAGGGTAAGCCCAGAGAAATTATATTATCACTGGGTGGTTGATTGCTAATTAGTTTATTATTCTATTTAGAGTAAGAAAATTAAATAGATAAAATAGTTTTAAAAAATAAAATAATTAAAAAATCACGTAATCTTACTTTAATCAACTTAGAAGATCGAGCTAATTATTCGATTTTATTGGTCCAATAAATTGCTCGATCTTAATTAACTTTGGAGCAACCCACGTGCCACCAACGAATAACCTATTATTCATAAAAAAGGAATAAAAAAGTATATATATCCCCCCGAGACAATGAGATACTGCAAACCCCGCCCTAATGACCATCAAGTCATCTACACTGCTTATGTTAAGTATATGTGTACTTGAATGGTCACTGATGTCGATATACAATTAACCATGGGTACATGTGACAGTTTAGATGAGTTGATATATATAAATCACAGCAATTGTGGCATTTTAATTTCCATATATATGGACCAGAGGGGGCGCAGGGCAGAGATGCTCACACATCGCACGCAGAAAAAGACGTGATGGTACGTGGAAGCTTCTTGGAGGTTTCTGCCGCTGCCCCACTTGGGCAGGGGGCGCCCCTCCTCCTTCTACGTTCCTATAAACGATCCTGGCAGCAGCTAGCCATCCTTCATGCAAACCCTTAAGCAGCTTCCCCCGTCTCCCCCCGCCCCCTTCCCTTCGATTCCTGATCAGACACCGGTGGCGCGAGCGCGCGCGGATATTTAAAAATACGTGAACATGAAGGGTTCGTCTCCCTCGCCCATCTTCCTACTCCTGGCGTTGGCCTCCGCAACAATTGCCAGCACCAGTACTCTCTGCAGTGGCCAACCTCGATCTGTCAGTGGTGCATGGATCTCGTCCCTGCCGTACGTGACCACCGTCAAACGTATATAATTCACGTGAGAAAGCCCCGGGGCGTCGCCGAGTTCGACTCCCCGGCGAAGCGGCTGGAGTGGCACCAGTCCTTCCTGCATCGCGTGGCCGCCTCGTCGGCGGACCGGGAGAACCCGCGGCTGATCTACTCGTATGACTCGGTCATCAGCGGGTTCGCCGCCGTGCTGACCCCAGAGCAGCTGAAGTCTATGGAGGGGATGGAGGGCTTCGTACGTGCCGATCGGGAGCAGGTGCTGAGACCCACACGCCGGCTTTCTTGGGGCTGCACCGGGGCCAGGGCCTATGGCAGCGGGCCAAGCTCGGCGAGGGAGTGATCGTCGGCGTTGTCGACACCGGTAAGAAAAATTACTAAAAATTTAACCACGGGTAAGAAATAAATAAACAACGGGATAAGCGCGGGCGAAAGGGCGCCAGCGGTGGACCAGGCCCCGCTTTCGAAACAGTGGGCAGTTTCGCCTGGGAAGTCGCATCCAACCCAACGCCTCCTCTGGCCATCCAGCGCACGTATAAATATGCAGTGGGAGGGGGCAAGGAGAGGAGGGGGTCTACCGTGGTGGCAACTGGCAACCTCTCCCTGTTAGGGTTTCTGTCTTCCTTCTTCTCCTTCCGCTCCCAAAGCTTTAGTCACCCTCTTTCGTGGTCCTCTCGATCGTTTCAACATGGACGCCGCCCGTACGCAGCAGGAGCAGTTGCAGCCGGAGCATCAGTCGGCCCCTGTGCTGGGGGAGGCGGCGGCGACGGGGCTGGCGATCCCTCTCCCACCGGTGTCTGCGTCTTTGCTGGGCCCTTCCCATGCCTTCCCGCCGCCCCTCGCCGCGAAGGTGCCCGCGCCTCCGCAGTCCCCCTGGTTCATCCTGGTTCATCCGTCCTACTGGCCCGGTGCTGCCTCCCGCCCCCGTTGATGCGCAGCGCCCATGGACCGTGCGCCTCGTCAAGTGCCCCCGCGAGGGCAAGGAGGACACCATCGAGCCCCCTTTCCCGTCGGCCACCAACCGCCGGGCTGTGCAGGGGGTGGCGGCGGCGGCGGGGCTGACGGGGCTGGCAATCCCTCTCCCACCGGTGCCTGCGTCTTTGCTGGACCCTTCCCATGCCTTCCCGCCGCCCCCCGCCGCGAAGGCGCCCGCGCCTCCGCAGTCCCCCTGGTTCATCCGTCCTACTGGCCCGGTTCTGCCTCCCGCCCCCGTTGATGCGCAGCGCCCGTGGACCGTGCGCCTCGTCAAGTGCCCCCGCGAGGGCAAGGAGGACACCATCGAGCCCCCTTTCCCGTCGGCCACCAACCGCCGGGCCGAGGTGCGCAGCAAGATCGATCTCAAAGAGGACACCATCGAGCCCCCTTTCCCGTGGGCCACCAACCGCCGGGCCAAGGTGCGCAGCAAGATCGACCTTCTCACCATCGGCATCCGCACGATCTCTGGCAGGGTCTATTGTAGTCGCTGCGGGGTCGGGAGCACCATTGAATACGACCTCGAGGAGAAATACGCGGAGGTCGCACGGTTTATCGCGGCCAACAAGGAACAGATGCAAGGCATCGCGCCTCCGGAGTGGACGAGCCCCGTGTTCCCGCCGTGCCACGCGTGCAATCAGCCGAACTGCCTGAAGCCCGTGGTGGGGCCCAAGAAACGCGCCATCAGCTGGCTGTTCTTGATGCTGGGGCAGACGCTGGGATGCTGCAACCGGGAGCAGCTCTTGTACTTCCGCATTCACAACCGGATGTACTGCACCATCGCCGCCGAGGACCGCCTCCTCTACCACACCTTCCTCCGCGTCTGTGAGCAGCTTGAGCCCCTCCAGTTGTACGACGTCAACTTCTAGCAATCGCCCAGTGATGCCGCCTCATCCCGCCCGCTCCGCCATATATCGCTGCAGTCTGCACCGTGGACGCCGTCATCCCCCTTGCTTGTTTGTGCGCATTTTCTAGTTAACTTGTAAGGTTTTCCCCGTGACTATATATAAGTAAATATATATACACACATATGTTGCGTTGGCGAATGCTCTGCGAGAACGATCGATGTATGAAAATACCGTTGGGGGGTTGTTTCCTAGCTAGGCACACTAGGAAATATACTACGATAATAATTTGTAATATTTTTAAATATATTAGTATAATATTTTGTAATATTTAGAGTGCCATAAATAAATTAATTAATTAACGATGATTTTTTTTCATGTTCCGGTGTTTTTTCATCTCCAGCTAAAATGCTGCCGTTCTCAGATTTATAGGGTCACCAGTCTTAAAAAATCACCGATTTTTATGTAATTCTTTTCTGTAATTTTTTTTTTTGACTATCATAACATATTATCTTTTGCACGGAGTCATAGCGAAGGCTGTTTGGGGTTTTATTATTCGCCACGTACTGTTGCATCAGGACTACAGATTTTGTGCTAAATATATTTCTTCAATATGCTGCCACCGTGCTCGCGAGGACGTCTCCGGGCATATTTCTCGCAACGACACAAAGGAACGGTACATCAGCGCAACTGACGTCCTCCTAACATTCTCCGATTCCTGCTAGGGTTCTTCGCTTTGCTCCGCTGTATGCTGGTTAAAAAACCGGTTCTTCCTCTGCCAAGTTGGCCGTGGGGTGGTAGCTCCTCCTCGATCCTCCTCCGGTCAGTGCACTTAATTTGGTCGTCCCTGATTAATAATTAGCATATCTTTGTTGGCAACTTGGCACATAGAACAATGGTGTTTGACCTCCTAGCTAGGTAGAGAAACTTGTTAATTAGGGGATAAATCATCCACTTCTATTTTCTGTGTTCCTTCGTCAATAATATTTTTTTTTCAAGTGGTAACAATATGTCGATTAATTGGACCTGTCAGCCATCCATCCCATCCACTTTTTGAGAACAGAGTTCACCTCTGAACTCACAAACTCAACAAGACGGATAACGGATTGGGTTCATATCAAAATCATAGGCCCAACATGCACAATAATTTCTTAAGAGCAGGTTCGGATCGGGTACGGATTTGGGTGCACTAAATCTATACCCTATCCAAATATGAAACATGTATTTTAAACATATCCGAACCCGAATTCATATCCATTTATTCGGATATTACCCGACCCATCACGGGTCGGATAATGTGGGTAATCGGGTTTGCGGATATTTTTGACATCCCTTAATTAACTAGGGATGTCAATGGATCGGGTTCGACTCGGATAGACCAATAACATACCCTATCTGTGAAAATTTTACTAATACCATACCCGGATAGTACCCTATTATTTTCGCGGGTATGAATACGGGTATATCCGTCACGGGTATGGATATATCCGTAGATATCCGTATCCGTCCATAAAACATGAGTCCACATTCACATTCAAAGAAATGTGAGATTTACGAGAATTAGAAAAAAAGAAATCCGGTCAATTCTTTCCTTTTTAAAGTAATTTTTATGATTTATAAAAACGTCCTTATAATTTTAGCAAGAAGTCTAAACTCACAAACTTAACAAGATGGGCAACGAATTGGGTTCATGTCAAAATCATAGGCCTAACATGCACAATAAGTTATTAAGAGCGGGTTCGGATCGGGTACGGTTTGGGTGCACTAAATCCATACCCTATCCGAATATGAAACGGGTATTTTAAACATATCCGAACCCGAATCCATATCCATTTATTCAGGTATTATCCGACCCATCACGGGTCGGGTAATACGGGTAATCGGATTTGTAGGTATTTTTGACATCCCTAGTTTAACCTCTTCAGGTAATTCAAACAACGACATATAAATTCTAAACTCTTTTATATTTGTTTGTGTACTTTCGATCCTAAACTTTTTTTTACTTTTTAGGGATTTTTGCAAGAAACCATTGTTAGAGGTGAATTTACAAAAAAACTATTCTTAGAAATGTATTAGCATACATATCGCTGGCTTCATTCAAATAGTGTATAAATGCCATTTAAACGTGATTTTTTTACAAATTTTTGATAAAAAGAAGTGATATGCATGCAAATAAATATGGCATTTTTGCACAATTCATATTTACATAGTGATATACTTGCGAATACATTTTTAGGAGTTATTTTTTTGTAAATTCACCTCTAACCATGGTTTTCATGTAAAAAACCCTTTTTTATTTCTATATTGTTTGTGAACTTTGATGGAACTAGAACCAGAGGTTATAATATAAAAAATATATAAAGAGGGATAATTAAGAATATGAAGAAAATAGGTGGACTACTGGTCTACAAAGAATATCGTTGTACGAGAAGGAGGAATTCGGCCTGCTTGTTATAACCCATTATTAACTAGCCCACAGTTCAGTACATTGTCAACTAAGACCCACTTCGGATAGACACAACATATAAGCCCGTGCTCCACGCACGATCGTGCCCCACGTCCATGGCAACACTACTCTATCAGGTAGATATTTCCGCAATAATAGCGGATGTTATCCCTAGCAACGGACAGGCGTAGGGTTCTCACCCACATCGCCATGTCGACCGCCGTCCACTCTGCCCCTTCGCCTCTCATACAATATTGGACGAGTAAGTAACCGACGACTCTACAATTGGATAACTTACTACCTCCACTCTCCTTTAAGTCAGGAAGCAGGTGAAACAGACGGACTCAAGAGTAATCCTATGAGTAAGACCCCACATGGACATCCAAGGGGAATGGGCATGGAGGCAATTTGCTCGTAGGGAACACCTCAGCCACCTTGCCCCTCCAAAATATCACCTCTCCCCACCATCGAAGCACTCTTCACCACTGGTCCACCATCCCGTGTTACGCTCCAAGCTCTCTAGACCTTCATCCAAGCACTCTTTACCCCTCATCCAAGCACTCTTTTCCTTTGGTTGACTTTAACATTGGAGAGTTGTCCTATGTAGGAATGTCAAAAATATTTACAAATCCGATTACCTGCATCACCCGGCTTGTGATGGGTCGGATAATATACGAATAAATAGATATAGATTCGGGTTTGGATATATTTAAAATATTCATTTCATATTCGATAGGATATGGATTTAGTGCACCCGAACCCATACCCAATCCAAACCCGTTATCAATAACTCATTGTGCATGTTAGGCTTATAATTTTGGCATGAATTCAACCCGTTACCCTTCTTGTTAGATCTGTGAGTTTGGTCTTCTTGCTAAAATTATAAAGATATTTTTATAAAACATAAAAATTATTTTGAAAAGGAAACTATTGACCGGACTTCTATTTTTTCACTTCTCATAAATCTCACATTCTCTTGGATGTGGATGTGGACTAATACTTTATAGACGGATACGGATATCCATATATATATATCCATACCCGTGATGGATATACCGGTATCCATACTCGTGAAAATAATAGAATACTATCCGAGTATGATATTTATAAAATTTTCACGGATCAGGTATGATATTGGTCTACCCGGGCTAAACCTAATCTATTTACATCCCTAATCCTCCAAAATCGAGATCACACCCATGACTCTTTATGATGTGTTGTTCATTGATCGTATATTTTCTCGAGACTTGACTGATCTCTCTCTCATAGTACAAATCATAAAAGTGTGTGATACGAAATTTGAGATATTAAATTTATGTCTAAAATAGAGTAAGAACTATGACGAATGCATCACGGCAGAACGTACGTATATAAATATTCTTAAAAAATACTAAACAAATGTGAAATTAATTGATGTTGGACACGACCACTAGTAAATCTCTGGCATGAGAACTCCTGTTCTCTATTCCAGTTACACTGCAATGTGAAGGTTAGTTCCAATTGGAGAAGGGATGTGTGCACACTGTGTGTGTTAGTGCGGCAAATACTCCTGATCCCTTTCAAACTGGTCACTTGTTCCACTTGACATGATTGGGTTCCTTAATTTGAGAATTCAGCCCGTACAAAGTAAATGGCTAATATGATATATCAAATAACATCGGAGATATGTCCAAAACAATATCTCGATTGTAATTTGTCAAAAAAATATGCCATATGTTACAAACCCCGTTTATAATTAACTATCCTTTATATAATATTTATTTATCTTTACATCCAATATTGACAATAAAATGGTGAAAATGTTCCGGGGTTCCTCGTAAGTTAGATACACAGGCTGGAGTGCATTAATTTGATCTACCTTACACACGACACCCTTTTTAATAAATAAATAGATCTACAACTTTTAATTTTCTCATATATATATATATATATATATATATATATATATATATATATATACTAGTCATATGAGCGCGTTACGCGCGTAAATTTACTTTGAGAAGTTTTTTCAAATTATAATGACATTAAAGTTTAATTGTACATATAAAAATATCATTCCTTATACTTCCAAGTAGTGGTGATAGTGTAAAACTTTAATGTATAAAAAGATTTTGTCCCATGCATCATTGGCTTCATCATGATTTATGTGCAAGAAGGTATCACTGAGAATATGAGAAGTATATGACTGAGCTTTGATTCTAATTTCTTGGGCAGACAACCAAAGTATATACAGATATACTCTGATCATGTTTGCGAGAGATTCCTATGAAGACTCATAATCCATGCGACATGTATGGTTGTTTTCACGATTTGAGATTACCTCATGAGAACTACATAATGGCTCTCTATAGTCCAGAATCTCGTTCTACTTCTATAGCAACTTGTCGTGCAACTTCCAATGCATCCAGATCACAGTATTCCAGTCCTTTTTCTGATCTTCTCTCGTCAATTTCATTTACTATGTTGGCATTAACTGGTGACTTCAAGGCACTTGAAACCTTACATTCCACACTCTTGTCTACCTTTGAAATTAAACCACCCTCATTCACTTTACTCCCATTGATCATTCCTATATCACCCTTGAGAAAAGAAACCTCAGAAGTGACACACACCTCCTTCTCACTACTTCTACATGGGGGTAACATTTTTCGCCTTTACCTCAATATCCATATCTTCTGAACCATTAGATGTATCTTTTCCATATGAAACATCCAGCTATTCAACATTTCTCCTTCTAGACACTGGAGAACCACATGTACGAGAGGATGCCACCCCTGTTTCAAGACAGAGAGACTCCTTTCTGGGCAGATAACTTTTCTTTATCTATAAAAAGCTTATCCAGTGCTTGAAGTAAGGCACTAATTAATTCTTCCACAGAGCAATCACTATTATATTTGATGCTATATAAAGAAAGATATTGTTTTCAGTTAGCTATTTATATGCATCTAGCCATAAGTTTACTACACTATATGAAAAGGTAAAAGAAGAATAATTAAGCTGGTAACACCTTCACCTTTTCTTTAATTAACAGATCCCCATGTATGTATGGCATGCCATATCTAGAAACTAAATTGACTTCACAGGGACTCTAATCTAAAAGTCTTTATGGCCCACTATTGATACTTGCGAAGGAGACACAGCTTAAGTTTAATGAATAAAAATGGGTATAAATAATCATCACAAATATTGCTCCATTATGTACAAGGTACTGTCACCATTGGTCTGACTGTAGGTAAATCTTACGATTCAGAAAGTACTCAGATGTTACAGGCTTCACAAATGAGAATAACTATAACAAAAACCTTGAGACACATTGCCGACCACAAACAGTGAGCTCGGGGGCTTTAACTCCATGCTCGCTCACCAATACATTACCTAAATTACATCCCCCAACTGGCTAACTCACTGTTGTCAAGTTACTATTCTTTCAGTTGATTTTCTAATAACATAGATGTTTCTCAATGCATGAGATGTACTGGGACTCCGAGCCACTAAGGGTCATGATCATAAGGTGCAGTTGTTGGCAACGGTGGAAGAATCACAATGCCATTTCCCTAGAAGCAACGGTACTTCCACATAACTGAAATGATGGAAAAATAACAAACAATTATTCTCAAAGTTAACCAAGTACTAAAATGACTAAATTGAAGAAAAAAACATGCGTACCTGCCAATGCCATTATATGCAAGAGAGAGAGCGAATGAAATGGTTCTCTCAAGTTCTGAATATTTTCTAGTAGTTGAATTACTCCTATGCTGGATAGGTTGTAGTTCTCTATTTTGATATCAGATAAAGGATTTGTTTTTCCAAATGCTTCAAGAAGATATGCATGGAATCAGACTCCTGCAGTAATTACAGAAGTACCAGTAAAAAAATATGTAAAAAAGAGTAAGCAAATAATTAAATAAGTGCAAGAGCTAGGTGAATGCAAAACTCAGGAGTGACAATGATGAATTACTCCTATGCTGGATAGGTTGTAGTTCTCTATTTTGATATCGGATAAAGGATTTTTTTTTTCCAAATGCTTCAAGAAGATATGGAATCAGACTCCTGCAGTAATTACAGAAGTACCAGTAAAAAAATATGTAAAAAAAGAGTAAGCAAATAATTAAATAAGTGCAAGAGCTAGGTGAATGCAAAACTCAGGAGTGACAATGATGGGTGGCATATGGTGAATCAGTTGACTATTTTTCCTCTATATGCATTGTCTTCAAAGTTTTCGGGAACCCACTGATGAGACCATGCATGCAGCTGTCTTGATCTGGCATCAGAGTTTAACCCAATTATAGAAGATTGTGAGAGGGAGGGAGAGTTTTTTAAAAATCCACTTTAATAGTTACCATTTTTTTAAGAACCACATGCAACAGAGCAGGCAGCCCAGAGAGGTTTCCATTAAGAGTATCAGATCATTAATTAATGTTCTCCCAATCAATCTGGAGACTCAAAATGTCAACTAACTAATTAATTACTGCCCATGCACCACGTTGATGATGTTCGCAGCTAAAATTTCTCTCAACTAGCATGCAACTTCACTCCAAGATCGATCCTGTTGACGCAACGAGAACATGCAATATGTTCCACGTTGCAACTTATATAATTTAAACTCGATCAGGTAGCGGCTTAGCTTCACGTGTAATTTTGAGCTGAGCAATTCCGATTTCATAAAGAATTTTGAAAGCTCATAAATGTGTAGCTAGGAGAAAATATATATGTATATATAGTTCCCCAGTAAAATGGAAAATGACTAGCTAGCTAGCTATTCCCTAGCTAGACAAAAATTCCTGATCGAGTGGCCCAATTAAGCATCTACAATACCTTCATACCCGGCCCCCTTAATCCAACTAACTCATCCAGAGACCAGTAGTGTTTTGCAACCAGACAAGAATAACTGGGGAGGAGGTTGAATACAGGTAGGTAGGTAGGTGCATCCATCCAGTACTTAATTGGTCCTATATAGTAAGAGGCCTGACAATTAATATTGGACTCTTTTGTCCAAGAAGCATCAGGAATAATTAATTAATATACTTTTCACCTCGAAATATATATATATATATATATATATATATGTCCTATATATGCAGAATGAGTAATCGTTCTCCTGATTGATTATTGTCCAAATGAAGGCCATCTCAACACATTCAAATCTCTTCTTTCTAGGAGTTCCAGAGATACACCGTCTCACAAGATATTTCAGTCCTCATGCAGCAACACATATGGTCTCTGCATGCATGCATACATGTTTCTCAGGATGGAGTCAGATTAATTTCTGTTTCGGCCACAGCAAATTAAATTTATAGATTGGCTCCAAACGATAGATGAAAGTCTAGAATATGCTTAATTAATTATGAGCAGAAAAAAAGAACCTCTGCTCTAATATTTCGATCTATTCTCTGAACTCAAATGGTTCATATATATATATACCATTTAATTACCAGATGAAACAAGATGTCATTGTTGTCAGATAACTATATATGTTCCAGCTGATTCAGCACAAACAGACTCATAAAATTAAGTAGCTCGAACCTTTTTGAGACAGTATATATATTTCAGCTCTTTTCAATAATTCACACTTCCCTCTAAAATATTGCTTCAGAGGCCAATATTCTTAATTAATTTGCTCCCAGATCACCACAGGGAATTTACAACATGAAAATGTGATAAGTCTAGTTAGTGGCTTCCTCATATATAGTTAATTTCTAACTAGTGGAAAAACTTGTTCCACTAATTAAGATTATCTATGCTCCACTAATGAAGATTGTTTGAACCTCTTCCTAACATCCACGGGTCTCCCAAACTGATTTTCTTTGTCACAACGACGGTGTCACCGTCTCAATAATTAGATGTTTGCACCACCAAAGCAAGCCGGAATCAGGTAGATGTTGACACGGTCAATTATTGAAATGAGAGGAATATCGGATTGAATCGATTGATTAGACAAGAAGGCATTAAGGATAATACGTTCAAGAAAATAGAATTAGTATTAATGAATTTAAGAAAATAAACTAAAAGCATCGAAAACTGGAATTTTCTTTTCCTGCCTACAAGTTGCCAGCTAGAATTGCAGAACGATTTTATGGATCAATGAAACCGGCCGCTTTAAAAAATGGTTTAAAGAGCCTAATTAAAGAGACATGCACTTTTCACAAAAGTAATTAAGATATACGCATGCATGCCCCATTTTTTGTACTCTTCTCAAATCAACGTAACAAGTTGTTGCCTGTCCAGGTCTCCCAGTACTGGTTTCATACATCTCGGCTGCTTCCGTCAGAGCAATACGAGCCATGTCAAGATTCAAGTGAAGCATGCGGCTAGCTGAAGCTCGAAGATCACCAGCAGCCTTCGCCCATTTTTCTCTGTATTTATCTTCAGCTCGTACGTTCAAAGCACATTAATTTTGGGTGCCATTTCAAATTAAGCTTCCTTCCTTGTATAACTACAGTAATCAGAATGCACAACATAAGTAAGAGTTCAAATGTCATCACGAAGAGATAAAACTGCATGACTTAAAATTCAAAAGAAATCAAGTAAAAGAAAAGAACCTGCAGCAATAAAAAAGAAATCAGTTTATATATATATATATATATATATATATATATATATATATATATTTGTTGCAGATACTGAAGCCAATCTCTTGATACCCTGTGCCCCCCCACTCATCTTTGCTGCAGGCAACTCGCATCGCCTGTGCAAGTGAGCCATCTAGCTTATATTTATATCACAGGATAGTCTCACCTTTCAAATTTTGCACTCTGTTCTTTAGAGGGTTAAGCTTCCAATTTGTAGGTGTTATAAGATTGATATAGTCCTAATATTCTCGCATGTACATATGACTGTAGATTTGCTTGTCAGGTTACAAGTACGTGCGGCTTCTTTATCAAAGTGCACGTTGGTAGTATCGGGCTATCAGCAACTGGCAATCTGTTCAACAACACTAGACCAGTTCAAACATGTCCACATCTTCATCATGAACACATGCATAGCAATACCTCTATATGTTCATTCATGAATATCATATGCAAGACCAATGGTTAAATGGGTTATGAAGTATTTTATTATCTGAATTTGTCCATCATAACCAGGAATTGCATCACCTTATTGATGTATAAATTCAACTACAAAGCATGGGCCTGTTCTGCTTGTGAATGTTTTTTACATGGATGAAGACGTCCATTTCTACGGTTTCATCATGTGGGATCCAGTTTTACCATTTCTAGCATCTAATGCCCGTGATGTTTGTGATGCAGGCTTCCCTTCTCCACGTGCACTATTTAATTCCCAACGTGAGTGGAACACTATCCACCTTGTGTTTCTTAGCTTCATCATCTTCATGTTTAGCCAGGGAAAAAGTTAGGGATCTATGTAGATGATGTTGCTGCCCGTGGAAAAAGGAAAAGAAAATCTGTTTATTCCTTAGAGATAGGCTCCTTATATCAAGAGTACACAGGGTAACCTGTCCCCTAGGACTAGAATACACTAACATGCTCTTGACACTCTAGCATTTATATCTAATATGTCCAACTTGTTACACAAGACAGAGAACCTAGGACAGGTAAGAGGTTTAGTAAATAGATCAGCTAAGGTGAATGGAGTAGCAATTTTCTTTGACATCACTGCTTCTTGAGCAAAGTGACAGTCCACCTCAATATATATGTTTGGTTCATTCATGGAAAACGGGATTACCAACAATGTATATTGCTACTTAGTTGTCACACTGCATCGTCGACATTGGCTTAGAATATGAGAAACCAAGATCTCGAAGTAGAGATTGGAGCCACATCATCTCGCAGTCGATGTGTGCCATCACCCGATACTCAGCTTTTGCATTTGAGCGGGCTACCACACCTTGCTTCTTGCTTCGCCAAGAGACAAGATTACCACCAATATAAGAGCAATATCTTGAGGTGGATCTCCTATCAGAAATAGAGCCAGCATAGTCTACATCAACAAATGCCTCCACGCATAAATGACCATATCTCTTGCATAGCATGCCCTTTCCAGGAGCCCTTTAACATATTTTAGAATCCTCAGAACAGCCTCCCAATGACATTGTTTTGGGTTCTGCATGAACTGACAGACGAGACCAGCTGTAAAGGTGATGTACGGTCTTATATTAGTCAAATAAATGAGCTTACCAACCAGGTGTCTATAGCGACCAACGTCAGGGAAATCATCCCCAGACTAATCCAAGAACTCGAGTCAAGTGACCACAGGAGGATCTGTAGGTTTGCAATCAATGAGGCCTATTTCCTAAATAAATCCAACGCATGTTTTCTTTGAGAAAGAGAGATTCCATCCTTGTTGTATGCGACATCTGTTGAGAAAATATCGTGGTCGACCAAGATCCTTCGTGACAACCTATTTTTGAAGATATTCCTTTATAGCTGTAATACCTTCCTCATCACTGTCAACCAAGATCATATCATCAACATAAACAGCAAGAACAACAATTCTTGTTGAACTTTTCTTGATAAAGATCGAGTGATTAGCTTGCCTGCGAACAAGACCAACAAATGAGGCTACCTAACAAAATTTATCAAAGCATACCCATCAACTTTCCTTGAGACCATAAATCGCTTTCTGAAGTCTACATACCTTCGGCTACCCTTGAGCAACATACCCCATAGATTACTCCATATAAACGAGGAAGGTATTTTTCACGTCCATCTAAAGCATGTGCTAGCCAAGATTATCAGCCATAGAGAAGAGTACACTCATAGATGTGATTCGAGCCACAGTTGATAATGTCACAAAATAGTCAACCCCGTGTGCCTATGTAAATCCTTTTGCTGTTAAACTGGCCTTGTAGTAGTCAATACTTCAGTGTGAATACCCATTTGCATGTCGCAGGAACAATGCCTGGAGGATGGTGGGGTGTATGGCTGGGCTTCTAGTGTTGCAGACAATGTTATCAGAACCGAATCGGTATCTGAACCGGTCAATAAATTGGTTCGGTTCGAGCCGGTTTGAACCGTGATGTCATCATAATGTAATTACGATGTCATAATTTTTAAAATAATTTTATGGTTAAGAATTTTAAGAATATTATGATAAAGAATTTTAAGAATATTGTGATAAAGAATTTTAAGAATATTATGATAAATGTGAGAAAGGTAGAGATATAGATATAATTTTAAAAGTTTAAAAGATATAAGAATGATTTTCCCAATAATTTTTGTAGAAATAAGTGTAACAAGGGTATGTTATGTACGACCATCAGCATTTAATTTCTATACCCTCATATATATACCAAACCCCGTAAATATAGATATATAAGAAGAGTAGCATACCACAGCATCGGTTTGTACTACATATATATATGCATTTCCCTGATACGTTGTTTACATCCCTAAATCCAACTATTCTATCTACGGCATAATACAAAAAGATGCGCTGTGTAGTATCCCATTCCTCTAAAACAGTCACCAAGCATTCACAGACAGCTGAACCAGAAACAGAACGCTGATGCCAACGAGCAACAAATAGAACAAATGGAGATCTAGAAGTCGATGTATAGGGTTAAGCCAAAAAAGATTTAAGAAGCACAAGATCGGCAAAGAGAAGGGGAACGTGTACCGTGAAGAGAGTTGCTGTGGTGGTGTGAAATGGGCGCCGAGCTGTTGCTCCCCAGGGAGCCCGTCCTCGAGGGCGTCCGGTGGATCCCCCTCCCGTTGCCCACGCTTAAATCCGCCACCTTGGTGTTGAGGGGTGAAGCGCCGTTGGACGGTTCGACATCCGGCGCCGTTGAACCCAACAGGTGGTCCTCCCCGGCCCTCCGCTCCGTGTGGCGGGCCTGCTCCTCCCTCGCCTCGCGATCTCTAGCCCTCCGCTGCTTCCCCTGCGCCTCCAACGCCACCCCGTCGTCCGCCGAGCACGTCCCCTCCGGCGGCGGCGAGCAGCCGCGGAACCCCTGCGGCGCTGTCCCTCCACCTGCAGGCTGACCCCTTCTTCTGCCGCTTCTCGTGGCGCTTGTTCCGCACCTCCTGCCGCCCCATCGGATGCATCTCGCGCCGCCTCTGCGAGTCCATCCCCTCCGCGGGATCGCCCTGTTGGAAGGCCGGTAACCGCGGCGGCGCGGAGGAGGAGGGCACGGGGACGCGAGGTCCGCATATGTCCGCCTCCGCTTCGCCTGATCCCGCCTCCGGGGCGACCTTAGCCCAACGGAGAGGGCGGAGGGCCGAGAGTCGGTCGGGAGGGAACCGAGAGGGGGAGAGGGCTGTCGGGGGGAGACTCGGGACGGAGAGGGCGGATTAGCCGATTAGGGCACGGGTGAGAGAGGGATTTCGGTCCGGTTTTAATAACATTGGTTGCAGAAGGGGGAGATAGATCTCCAAAGGAGGGTGGGAGGGTGGGTTGCAATGTTGTGGAATGCATCTTCAGCTGGGGGGGGGGTGTTGGCAAGGGTGGGGGGTTTATGGTGTTGGAGAAGGGAGAGGTGTATCTCTAGCAGGGGGAGGGGCTTCCAGCGAGAGGGGTTTCTTCACTTGGGAGGTGAATGGAGTTGCAGGGGGAGGAGATTCTGGTGATGTTGTGGGCAGCGATCAATAGGGATGCAGTAGTAGGAGGGGTGGTGATTGGTGGCAATGTGCCCATCAGAACCCCCTCCCCACCCAAAGCGACCTCCACCCCTCTATTCTAGGTAGTAGGTAGAACTCCTCTCTCTCTCTCTCTCCAAACAAGAAAATATTTTTTGTCGTTTAATGATTAAATAATAAGTATATTAAAATATTTATAAAATATTTAACGAAAGTTAATTACGATGCTATTTTGACATAATATCAATTAAAGTATTGATATAAACGTTAATATATTTATGAGAATAATTTATTTAGAAATTTTATTTTAACAGTGATTTACAATTAAAAAAAGCCGTTAGTTTTTATCACCTCCTCAGCTCCACTCGTTCGGGAGCAAATGTACGAACAGCTCCATCTCCCATGGAGGCCCTCGTCACCGTTGTCAGAGTAGAAAATAGGTTCACACATACCATCACCAGCTGGTCACCTTCGACGGTGCAAGCATTATCTTCGGGCAGCTCTCCCCGAGGAGACGGGCCTGGCGGAGGTACCAGCTTCTGGTGGCAGGGGGTCGAGCGGCCACCCGTGGCGGCGGCGTTTGTGGAGAACAATGCCCGACGCTTACGCAAATAAAAGCTTGGGCTCGGTGAATTTGGCGGTGGCGCGGAGGAGGTCCGCCGCAGAGTTACTGTGAATCTGTGATGACGTCTGTGTTACCCGGCGGTCGGCGCAGGCTGGGCGGCCTCCCCGCCCCGCTGTCATCAGAGGTCGAAGCCAACCCAGGCTCACCAAGGGGCAGGGAGTGGTGGACGTGTCTGAGTGCCCTGGATTAGACTTGAGACGGCCAGCACTTTCCATTATAACCCTCCTGAATCTGATGTAGACAACATCGACCGAGTCGAGTCACAAAAATCTGGTTAAATCTGATTAGGTCAAACAACCTTTTCCACTAATAGGGCGATCAGATACCCTTCCCCTCGCCACCTGTATTCGAGCTTGAGGACGAGAGGAAGAAAAGTTGAGCATATTTCATTAAAAACTTAATAAATAAAAATTTTCTAATAATTAAAAAACGACCAATTGCCATGTCGCATGGGAATTCTATCATCTGATTATTCCAGTAAATTAGGGACGTCATTTAGGCTGGGGCTTGGCCACAGATTCAATATTTGTAAATCATATCACCAATAATTTCGACTGATGCGTGACTTTAAAATCTGTACTCTCAAATCTCTCGTGGCCAAAAAATCTGTACTCTCAAATCTCTCACGGCCAACAGTGGATATTTGAATGACACCACCAGAACCAGAGAGAATGGAATGTCTCTTACAAACACAGCTAGGTCAAGATTGTATGTACAAACACATATAGGTTATGACCACACTTACAGAGCTCACAGGGAACGGCTACTTTTCTATCCCTTTCCCAACTTTCTTCTTTAGTTTCTTCACACTTGGCTTCCCCTTCACTCCCTTTACAAAGCTTCACACTAAAGCTTCCCCTTTGGTTTCTGCATGTGAATTAAGCAGCAGTCTTCTTCTTGCCCTTGCCGCCATTCCCGTTTTAGTCCTTGTGTTCGCTTGGCATAAGTACATCAAGTATACCTTTTCTACTGTTTGCTGCTCCCAGGTTTATGAAAATTGAGTTCAGATATGGCTGCTTCGGGCAATTTTCTTCGAAGCTCAGAATCACCAAAGGGTCCCCAACATCTTCTAATGCACGAGCAAACACTTCAGTAAAGTTAGCTTTCCTTGCCTTCTGAAGACATGCATGAAATGGTTGAGGAAGTTCTGAAGCAACGTCCCTGGACCTCAGTAATTCCAGAAGCAACTCAAAGTGACATCCATCTCCAGAATTCAGGAACACAAGACCAACCATGATTACCATTCTCAGAACCAGCAAGGGATAACAGTGAGTGACATCAGTTTTTGAACTTCTAATCCATTGAACTGTGACATGCCTATCAGAGAGTATCTCGTTTACCAGGCGCGCCACAAAATCGAAGGTCTGTGTAAGACGTATATTGGAACAAGCGCCTCTCACCAAAAGATCATCAAAATGTGCCTCACATTCTGGTGAAATAATAGCTTTCATCAGAGCAGATTTAGTGGTAAAACAGTACTGTTGACAAGCAGATGCCAGATATAAGAGATGTTCAACAAGGTACAGAAAACAATGAGGTGATATATAATCAACCTCCTCCTGCCAGCTAGCATTAAATGTACCATCAAGTGCAAGATGAAGTGAAATGATGAGAGAAACCTGTTGGTCTGAATACTTGTTCCTTTCCAGTGCATCTAGAAATGTCCTCCAGCGAGGAAACGACGCATCAAAACAGCTCCAAATTGTTGGGTACAACGTTTCACTAGACATTCCAGAGCTTAACAGTAACATTACCACTCTTCCGATCTGACCATATGTCAATTTACCATTCTTCATGTTGAGGTTTGCAACCAAAATTCCTTCTAGTGCTTCTACTGTAAGGTCTTGTTGCCATAAAGAAAACACATCCCACGTTGCTGTCTGTCTCCAATCAAGAGGAAATGCAATGTCAAACAAGCCTCCTTTTGATAAATCAAGAAAACTTTGCAGTGTCTCGGTATGAACTTTCGAGCCGAGTAATTCTGATTCCAAAAGAAACTTGGAGACATGATAAATGTGTAGGAGGACAGTTCCCCGAGAAAATGGGGAATCAACATTCTCTAGACAAAATTTCCAAAGGGCATCCAAAGTCTTCAATACCTTCAAACCCACAGTAACTACTTCCAAATACCAGTAACTTTTTGCGGCAGACAGAAAATCATGAGCTCTAATAGAGATGCAGCCCCTAACACAAGAAAGAAGCCTGCGGTCCAAAGCCTTTGCCCATGAAGCCTCAGAAATAAGGACAATATACTTCCCATCTCTTTGTTTCCTGACACCCAGGTATTCCAAGCAAAACTCTCCATACGATGAGTAATCAATTTCATCCTGACCTCCACCGGAATTAAGGTATACCAACACATTATGGATCTTTCCTTTCCAGAAATTCCAAAGATACAGTAACGTCTTGGAAGACATCCTATCCTTCAGCAGCATGGCCTCTACATGCTTCTCAGAAGTTGACTTGATATCTGCTCCCCAAAAATAGTCAGATGGTTCTAAATGAAAATGAAGGTCAAGAAGTTTACGAGCAGAAAAAATTTCTACTCTAACACTTCTATTCCCCAGACTTGGGTTCATATTCTTTACCAGATGTGAAAAGATGTTATCATTGTTAGACAATATGACAGACTCAACACAAACATACTCACAAAAGCAGCTTGAACATTTTTGGGCCAGTAATTCAGCTCTTTTCAATAGTTCCTTCTTCCCCGTAAATTGCCTCAGAGGCCACCCTTCTCTTTTGGATGACCACAGAGAGTTCGCAACAACATGAAAGAGAAGTAGTCTTGATGCCTCCTCAAAATTTCCTGCCTTTGCCAGCATATCCGCCTCCAAAACCAAGTCACCTTTCAGTTTTGCAATATTGGCAGCTTCCAAAAAGTTCCCTAGTTCTTCCTCCACCAACAACAGTTCATCAGGATAGTCATGGGACCTTAAAAAGGTCCTCGCATACTCCACAGAACTGAAAGCTCTGACAAACTTCAACATACTATCTTTGTTTTTAATCTCATGGTAGCGACTAACACACCTAGCAAGAAATGAATCTTTCATTTCATCCAGGTTTTGACTGCTAGCAGCAACATCATCAGGAGTTGCATCGTCCTTCCAATGCTCAATAAAGCTCAACCCCATTTCAACTAGCATGCCATTAACACAAGCAGAAAGGCACTTGGAGAACTTCTTCCCCTTAGCATATGCCTCGGCAGCAAGAGACCAGCATTTTGCCTGATAAAAGCAGTTACCTGCATACTCCACAGAACTGAGAGTCCCAGCAAACTTCAACATATTATGTTTGTCTTTAACCTCGTGATAGTGGAGAAGACATTCTACCAGAAAGGAATCACTAATTTCATCCAAGCTTTGAGCACTTGTCGCCACATCATCAAGAGTTGCACACTCCTTCCAATGCAAAATGAAGCTCCGTCCCTTTTCATATAGCTTGCCTTTAGAGCATGCAGAAAGACACTTGGAAAACTTGTTTCCCTTGGCATACGCTTTGGCAGCGAGAGACCAGCATTGTGCTTGCAAGAAGCAGTCACCTGCATCCTCGTACATTGAATTACCACATTTCTCTAAGTAAATGGTACCTGAAGCCATGGGAATGTTATCAAATGACTCAGATCAATAAAAAGAAACTCTAGAAATATGAAGAGGATGGTACACCATAAGAAGGGAGATTTACTGTAAGTCACCACATCATACTTTTTCATTGACAGTTGACTTCAGGCACAGGCAAATCATTTGACGAGTGGGTGCAAACAATGGAGGAAAACAAATATGACAATGCCAGACGACATCCTAGTATTTTATAAGATGGATAAAAGAATCATTTCACAGTTATTAATGTCAAGGAGGCCAAGAATGAAAGTGTATACAAACCAGAAAAAAACACCTTCATAAAATACACGATCCTGATATAATTATGTAAACCAACACTTGTTGGCAAGAATAAGGAACCTTAGCCCTCCATCTATCAGGGGATAATGGTGGATTTCCCAAGGTAATACCATTCCTACTTAATACAGCCTCCTCAGTATCATATTCATGCTAAGATGTGATTGACATGACAAGCCCAAAATATTGCATGAACCATTCTCCTTCTCACCGACAACTGTTCTCACTCCCTAATGGAACATATTGATATTAACAGGTCAATATGAATGAGTTAGAAGTAACAACTAATCATAAAGGTCTATGAGGCAAAGCATTAATGAACAATAACAACTATGGTTCAACACCTCAACAAATCAACACAGGAACAGCTATTTCTATGTTTTAAGGGCAGTTGCACCTGTAAAGGCCACTGTTTTAATTTGCAAAAGGATATCAGACAATTCTAGGCGGATTAAGTGATTTCAGAGAGAATTGCAAACCCATGTTGTTCTTACCGCGGCCTACTTTCTAGTCTTCCCACAAGTCACAACCTAACATCTTGATTTCGCCAACAAATCTTGAGCATCAAAATACTAGTAATATCCAGAAACCAATAAAACTCAGTGTTTTGTGTTGGGTGAAAGCTCATGTAGATGTGACCTTTGGGATAGGGGTCAAAGGACCACCTGCTGTAGAGAATCCCAGCTAAGATGCAGGGCACCCGCTTTTGTGTTCGCCTATGTCAAGGTCCAGGGGAACTGGCCAATTTTAGGACAAGCATAGTGGAGTGTCATCCTGTATGCACATGCAGTTGGGGGCGAGGTATTCAAAACCGGTACCGGTTTCAGTACCAGATAGGGGTGGTAACGGTATGAACTGGTACCGGCCGGTATGGTACCAGTCCGGCCTGTCCCCCTCCATAAGTATATACATTTATAAATTTATATACCTTCAATAGTTGAAAAATGGGATTTCCGACTAGAAAAGGGCCGGATCTGGTCACCGGCAGCTGGATCTGCCTGATGGCGGTGGCTTGGGTCGGCGGCAGCTGGCAGCCTGCGGCGTCGAGGTGGCCGGCAGTTCAGGCGGTCAAGCAGATCGGGCATGGCTGCTCTGCTGCGGCCTCTTGTGTGCCTGTGCGTGGACAAGGACGAAGCTGGCGAGCTGCTGCAAAATCTCTCACAGGCAGTAACACGGTGCAGCCCGTGAGAAGGATCTCAATGCCCTTAACGGGTGGTCCCGATGGGTGAACCAGGCATACTGACCAGTTGTCCCGGTTCGGCCGGTACCAATATAAAATAGGTAGAACCGGACCGGCAGAGGCTGGTACTGGTACAAACCAGTCTGATACGGTATATACAGGGCAGTTTTGAATACCATGGTTGAGCGCATAGACATTGTGATTATGGAGATTATAACCCCACCTAGTCCCTTTCCTGTCTCACCTAATGGGTATCTAGATGCACACAGTAGTGTAGCAAGGTGCAGACGAAAAAAAAGTATGAATAGACACCCTTGTAATGGCCCTCGAATAGAGAGGACTAGTTCAAGTATAAGAATATATATATATACATACATACATATATATACATATACATACATACATATATATATATATAAATATATATATGTATACAACGTGATGATTTTTGGGGATCTACTTAATTTCATTAATAGAAAGAGGGGTATTAATACCCAAGGTACAAGATGAGGACAATAACAAATAAGTCCCTACTCTAATTTATTTTAACACTCCCCCTCAAGATGGAGCATATATATCAAACATGCCCAGCTTGTTACATAGTGCCTTAAAACGAGAAACTCCAAGTGTCTTTGTAAATAAATCTGCTAACTGATCATCTGAAGGAGTGAATGGAGTACAAATCTATTGTGACATAACCGCATCGCGCACAAAGTGACAATCAACCTCAATATGCTTGGTACGTTCATGAAAAATAGGATTTTTAGCAATATGGATAGCGGCTTGATTGTCACGATGCATCCCCAACGGCTCAGTATAAGTAACCCCAAAATCAGACATCAAACTCCTTAACCACATCATCTCACATGTAATTTGCGCCATAGCCCTATATTCAGCCTCAGCGCTAGATCGGACAACCACACTTTGTTTCTTGCTTCTCCAAGTGACTAGATTCCCTCTAACATAGGTACAAAATCCTGTAGTGGACCTTCTGTCAAACTTTGATCCTGCGTAATCAGTATCAGAAAAAGCTTCAATTCTCACATGACCATTTTTTTTGTAAAGCAAACCTTTTCCTGGAGCGGCCTTGATATAATGTAAAATCTTCAGAGCAGCTACCCAATGGCACACCTTAGGCTTTTGCATAAATTGACTAATTACTCCCACTGCAAAAGAGATGTCAGGTCTAATAACAGTCAAGTAAAGAAGCTTCCCACACAATCTCCTATATCTTTCAACATTTACAAACTCGGGGCTGTCCTCATTATCAAGATCCTGCTGTGGAACAGTGGGTATGTCAGCTGGTTTACACCCAAGCAAACCCATCTCTTGAAGTAGGTCCATAGCATACTTCCTTTGTGAGAGAGAGACACCAGTTTGACCATGAGCTATCTCAATACCCAAAAAGTAACGTGGTCTACCCAAGTTCTTGGTAATAAAATGTTTTTCCAAGTACTTTTGAACCTCTTTAACACCTTCCGTGTCACTACCAGTAAGCAATATGTCATCTACATAAACAATCAAAATAATCATGCCAACAGGTAAATGACGAACAAAAATAGAATGATCAGCCTGACTTCTCTTCAGCCCAATGCCAAATGCAATTTTGCTGAATTTATCAAACCAAGCACGTGGACTTTGTTTCAAGCCATAGATAGCCTTCCTTAACTTACATACCAACTCCCCCTGAGTCATATACCATAGAGGTTGTTCCATGTACACCTCCTCATTTAGATCTCCATACAAAAAGACATTTTTCACATCCATTTGAACCATTGACCATCCTTGATTAATAGCAAGGGAGAATAAGATTCGAACAGAATTCAAGCGTGCCACAGGGGAGAAAGTTTCAAAATAGTCTACCCTATAAGTTTGTGTGAACCCTTTTTCCACCAATCTCGCTTTGTATTTGTCAATAGTGACATCTGGAGAGTATTTCACAGTGAACACCCAACGACAGGAAATAGGAGTAACATTAGTCGGACGGTGTACAAGGGTCCATGTGCCACGAGAAAGCAAGGCACGCATTTCTTCATCCATAGCAGCTTTCCACTCTGGTTTAGTGAGGGCCTCAGATACAGTCTTGGGAATAGAAATTGCTGAAATAGCCAAAGCAAACTGACGAAAGGATGGAGTCAAGGATGTATAGGAAACAAAATTACCAATGGGGTGTTGATAAATGCTCTTACAAGATCTCACACCTTTTCGAACAGCAATAGGAAGATCAAGATCCAAAACAGGTGGAGAAGATGTCTCACCAGAAGGGGCAGGTTCCTCCAACGAGGCAGATGATGGTGGGTGGTCATCACCTGGATGTAGCGTGCGCCGCTTATAGACCAATCCATGCATATGATCTGTAGTAGGTGGCTCAGAGACTTCATCATTAGTGACAAAAGTTGAGTCAGAAGGAAATAAAAGAGATGGAATAGGAACATCAGGAGCAATAGGAGAAGTTTGTACATCAGGTGTGGCAAAAAAAGGTACAGACTCATAGAAAGTAACATCTGCAGAAACAAAAGTCTTCCTGGATCGGGGTTCAAAACAACGGTAACCCTTTTGAGTTCTTGAGTATCCAAGAAAAATGCAGGGAACCGACCTGGGAGAAAGTTTATCATGGCCTGGCCCCAGAGAATGAACAAAGCATCTGCATCCAAACACACGAGGAACCAAGGGAAAGGGTGTACCATCAGGATGCAGACATGAAAAGGGCGATCGCCCATTAAGGACCTTGCTGGAAACACGATTTATAAGGTAACACGAAGTAAGAATCGCATCACCCCAATACTGTTTGGGAACATTCATGTAGAACATCAAGGTACGAGCAACATCTAGAAGATGACGGTTCTTTCTCTCTGCCACACAGTTCTGTTGTGATGTATAAGAACACGAGGTTTGATGAATAATCCCCCGAGAAGAACAAAAACTGGCAAAAGATGTCTGAATATACTCCAATGCATTGTCAGTACGCACAACTTTGATAGAGGCAGAATATTGGGTTTTTATTTCAGTATAGAAATTTTCAAAAATATGAAGTACATCAGACCTTGACTTGAGTAGAAACACCCAAATCATACGAGAAAAATCATCTATGAAGGTAACAAAATATCGAAAATCAAGTCTGGAGATAACTAGAGAAGGTCCCCAAATATCTGAGTGAACAAGATGGAAGGGAGCAATGCTCCTTTTATGTTGACTCAAAGGAAAAGACACTCTATGATGTTTGCCTAATTCACAGGCATCACAATGAAACTTATTGATTGTAGATGGAACAGACATAACATCTCTAAGCTTCGAGATAGAAGGGTGACCCAATCTTCAATGCCACTGATAAGAAGTGTCAGTAGCCGACAAACCATGATGAGGCTGGAAAGATCTATCTGCAGTAAAATAGTAGAGACCACCAGATTCATGCCCCCCACCAATCGTCTTCCTCGTTTGGAGGTCCTGAAATACACAATAAGAAGGATAGAAGGTCACTGAGCAATTTAAAGAGTGAGTCAACATGCTGACAGAAAGAAGATTAACAGGAAATTTTGGAACATAGAGAACATCATTTAAAGTGAGATAAGACAATGAAATAATGCATTTTCCTACAACAGGCGATTTAGAGCCATCTGCTATAGCAACAGGTGCATGAGAATTAGTGGAGTCAAGTGAGGAGAATAGGGAGCGATCACCTGTCATATGACAAGAGGCTCCCGAGTCCACAATCCATGAGGAATTAGAAACTGCAAAGGCACTACCTGAGTGGGAGACAGCATGAAAAGAGGATGAAGATGTGGCAGAGCCCTTTATAATTCGTTGAATTGCCTCATACTCCTCCCGAGATAAAGTTACTCCCCCTTCCTGTCGTGAGGATGTAGGAGTAGAATCAGTCTGCGACTGCTGTGTAACCACAAGATTCAACTTACTTCCTCCCCTTCCGTACTTCTTCCAACAAAAATTTGAATGATGATTTGACCGCCCACAGTGTGAGCATGGTTGACGACAGCTAGCCCGTAAAACACTTGAAAAGGCATCAGCCAATTTAGCCATGGGGACAGAGAGCTCTTGCTGAGGCAACCGACCTTCGATTCCAAAACTGCAAGCCAGAGGTGGCGCAAGCTGTTGGCTTAACCAGAGGGGCTTGCAACAAAACCTAAAGAAATCTTGTATGATCACTTCAACAACAACAGAAAGATAGTAGAAGCCACAGGGCCCGCCCACTGCATGTGAAAAAGCTTTAAGAACTTCCTCCTCATTAGTTTCCCAGGGGATCTGCAAGCTGCTGGCTCAATCAACAGAGGGTTTGCAATGAAAGCATGTGAGCAACGGAGCCCTAAATAAACCCAGTAGTGATCACTTAATAACAAGAGAAAGGCAGGAGGGCACAGGGCCTGCCACTGTTTAAAAAATTTTGAGAACCTCTGATCCTCTGTAGTTTTCCACAGCTAGCCCTTTGGGCTGTTGAGCTGTTCACCTCCCAAGAAGAGCACAACACCCCAATGGAGGAGCCCAACGCTGAGGGGATCAAGCGACGGGGAGGCAGGGAGGAGACGAGGAACGCCCATCGAGAGTGGCGACAACGGCCTGCGGAGAAGGAGGTCGGGGAGGCTCGGCGACCGGTTGAGGCTTCAGACGGCTGACATCGAGAGTGGCGGTAGCGGCCTGCAGAGAAGGAGGCCGCGGAGGCTCGGCGACCGCAGCTGGACGGTCTGGGTGCAGGCATGGGCGGCGGCTGGCGGAGAAGGAGGCTCGGCGACCGGTTGAGGCTTCAGACGGCTGACATCGAGAGTGGCGGTAGCGGCCTGCGGAGAAGGAGGCCGCGGAGGCTCGGCGACCGCAGCTGGACGGTCTGGGCGCAGGCATGGGCGGCGGAGGCTCGGTGACCGGTTGAGGCTTCAAACGGCTGACGCATGTAGATGGCGGCCGCAACTGGACGGCTTCTCACCCTGCGCGCAAGAGCCGCGCGTCCGGCGGGCTGCTGGCGGAGGAGGCGGGCTCGGCGAGGTTCTCCGCGGGCTGCTGGCGGAGGAAGGAACGCGGTGCAGAAGGGGGGGCTTCGCGAACACCAGAGGAGGGCGGCTGGAGCCCTAATCCGGCTCTGATACCATGATGATTTTTTGGGATCTACTTAATTTCATTAATAGAAAGAGGGGTATTAATACCCAAGGTACAAGATGAGGACAATAACAAATAAGTCCCTACTCTAATTTATTTTAACACAACGCAAGAGCGGTGACACCGGTTTCAAAACCACATGATTTAATCTTAAATTTTCAATCCACATAGTTAAATCTTACACACTATTAGTAAACTCCTTGATGATTAACAGTCATATGATTCCAATGTTTATTTCTTATGCATCAGATGAACATAAAATGAACAGTTTTTATACAAAATTTGCAGACTACTTTGAACAAAGTAGGAGGCAGCGGCAGTGGCCAGTGGTAGTGAGGGTGACAGCAATGTCGGCAGCAGGTACGGCGACGACAGCCATGACAGCAGCATGTAAGCTCCCCCCCCCTCTCATTCCTCCTCTTCTTCTTCGGTTCTTCTTCTTCTGCTTCATTTTTTTAACCTTTTTTACAGGGTGGGGCTGATATGGGGTTGGGGCCAGCTGACCTCTAGAGAAAATCGGGGATACGACTTCACTAGAATCTGATCGAACCAGCTGATCTGATCCCAGAGAGAGAGAGAGAGAGAGACTTGCATAATAAGAGGAAAACAGTAAGAAAAAGAAGTTGTTGACAGCAGGGGAAAGAGAGAAGAAAACCAAGACAAGGTTGGAGAAAAATTGGAGCTTAAGGTTTCTCTTTAGGAGAGGGAATCTCCCTCAACCTTCGTAACTTTAAAAAGCTTTAAAGAAGCTCATCCTAAGCAGGTTTTGGATGGCAAATTTGAGAGAAAACACTGAGCAAAAGTCTTCTAACTAAGGTAGAGTATGTAGTGTTTGTGTTGAGTTATGTGCTGTTTGATATTTCCCTGCCATTGTCTTCTTTTTTCTTGGCTTTGTGGTGGTCTAGGGTATGAGAAGAGGCGGCCCTTTAATGAGAGATGCTGTCAGTTTGTTTTCCGAAGTCTTAGACCTGTGTTTCAATTAGCCTATAGCATTCCTTAAGTGCAGTGGCTTCATGTGTGGGATGGATTATATGCTTGAGGTTGCTCATTGATACTACTTGGTTCATTAACATGGGTTGTCATGCTGTTTTATTAGATTTCATCACTGTTTTCAGCATAGTATGACATTTTACAGCATGCATAGTTGGACGACAATTCTAGTGAATTTGGCTTTCATGAGGCACTTATGTGTAGTGTGTACATAAATAGAAGTACAGAATTCACATAATGGCAGCATATTTTTGTAGTTTAAGAAGTTGCTACAACAACAACATTTAGGCTAACCCTCCGTCTAACAACAGAAGGATTAGCAGGTTTAGGAAAGTTTCAATCTTTCCTATCCGCTCTCCATTAGCATTAACTACCAAAATCTTCTTCAACTATGTGTCGATTGTTTGAATTGTCCCTTGATGAAGGATTAGAATAACTTAATAAGCCCTCCTTCCCTAAAGGGTTATGAAGTTAAGGGCCATTTCCTATGGATCCTTAGATCATAGTACTTAGGATGGTACAGGTAAAGGGCCAAAAATGGAATTGTCATTACGTAGTTTAGGAAGGTGGGGAAGTAACCCCAATAGAAGATTATCCCATTAACTTTAAAGTTTCTAGAGTAATTAATGGACATCATGAGATTTTATGAAATACTTCAAGCAAATCCTCAAGGTACTTCAATGAGCTTTTTTTTTGAAAGTAGGTGGTACCACTGTTGTATTAAATAAAAAGGACTATACAAGTATAGCCAGAAAGCTCACCAAAAATATATATGAATATACAAGAGACCACACAAAGTGTGGAGCACTCTAACCTCCCAACAAAGCAAAAAGAGCAGAGTTGAGGGAACTCACATTACAAAGAAGCTCAACCCATTCCCTCACTCTATTACACACAGAGGACAACAGACTCCACCGCTCTAGACTCCCTCAATATCCGGTTGTTGTGCTCCCCCCACAACGACCAAAGGGTGGCATGGAGAAAAATCCACCAAACGGTCCTGGTACTTCTAAGTGGTCAATATCTGCCCCAATACTCCATCAACTAGTGCAGTTGGCTATGCCTAGCAAAGCCACAGTGAGTCCTCCTAGCAAGCTCTTCCCATAACTCCTGTGAGTAAGTGCAACCTACAAAGGTCTATGGTCTCAACGTCAACTCGACACAAGCAACAAGTCATCTAGATCCCCAGCATGAAGCGGCTCAGTCTATCTCGAGTAGGTAGTCTCCATGAGAAATCCTCCAAGGGAGAAGCTTCACCTTCAACGGGCTCTTGGATCTCCAAACCCGAGCATAGAGACTATGGTGAACTGATGCACCTCCAAGTCCACACATCCTATCTGTCTAGTAGAGAGTGAAATGGGAGGAAGAATGAGAGAAGTCTCCACACCATATGTCCTTCCAGAGAAGACTCTAGTTGCCTTTTCCTAGACAGACACGGACGCCAGGGAAGATGAAAACCATACAAGTCAAGATATCTCACCACAGAGAGGTCATATGCTAAGAAATAGGACCCAAGTCCCAAACTCTCCTCTTATTATAGTACCTCTGTCTAATCACCTGTGTCCACAGACCAGTCTCCCCAACCCCTAGCCTCCACAACCACTTACGCAAAAGGGCAAGATTAAAATCCCTCACATCTTTGATCTCCAACCCTCCCACTTCCTTACAAGTAGCCACCCTCTTCCAAGCAATGGCATGCCATCCCTTGCAACTCTCTCCACTGCCATGCCAAAAGAACGTTCCCTAAATAGTCTCTATCTTCTTCGCCACTGTCTTTGGAATCCAGAACATGAAGAGAAAATACATAGGAAGACTATCGAACATAGATCTGTACAAAACAAGTCTGCCCCCATAAGATAATAGTCTAGCTTTCCAACCAACTAATCTGGACTCATATCTCTGAATAACAGGAAGTCAATGTGCATAGCTAAGAGCACTCGGGGATAGGAAGTCAACGTGCACCCAAAAATGCACGATGCCTTCCAAAGCGACCACTCCATATCCAAACCCACGAGCAAGCTCTTATTAAAGTTGACCTTAAGGCCAGCCGCCTCCTCCGCAAGAGGAGAGAAGACATAGGGTCTCTCTAGAGTAGCCCCCTCCCACAGAGGAAGAAGGAAGAGGGCTTCCCATTTACAAGACCGCAAAAGAGGTAAAAGAAATGCATGCCCTGGTCCAACTAATCGATCTCTCTTCGAAAACCATCTTGTCCAGCACATCAAAGAGACACTGCCAATTAACCCTATCATTAGCCTTTTCAAAATCCAACTTGAGGACCACTCATTTATTCCTCTGAGTCTTCATAGCAAATAAACTCTCATAAGTTACTGACTAGCCTATCCATGACCCCAACCAATCTCCCTGCCAACACCTTAGTGATAATCTTATAAGCACCATTCAATATGCTAATGGGTCTGAAGTCCCCAAACTCTAGAGCACCCTGCTTCTTAGAGATAAGCACAAGAAAGGTTTTGTCGATACCCCCCAAATTTGCCCTCCCCTCTTGGAAAGGTTTTGTTGATACCCCCAAATTTGCCCTCTGCTCTTGGAACTCCCTCACGACTGCCAAAAAGTCATTTTTGATGACTTCCTAGCATTAATGGAAGAAAGTCAAAGGGAAGCCATTCGGCCCAAGAGCTCTATCTCCTGTAAGGGAGAAGAATGCCTAGTGAATCTCCTCCTCTGAGAAACTCTTAAGAAATAGCATCCCTCTCCTTTGATGAGAGGCAAGGAAATAAGTCATTTGTAATCCTCGGCCTGCAAAAGTCATCCTCAGTATAAATCTTGGAGTAAAAGCCTCTCGCATGCCTCCTGATGTCCTCGGAAGAGTAGGAGTGGTTATCCACCTTGATACAAGTGATGCTGTTGACTCTCATCCCCGAAGCAATATATTAGAAATAAGCAATAGCAATGTTCCTCTCACCTTCTTTGATCCATCTGCCCCTCGATATCTTCCTCCAATAAATATCCTCCCTAGAGAGGATCTCATCAAACTTAACCCTCGGGGAGTCCCTGAGACTCCTATCCTCATCATCCATAAGGCCTACCTCTAGACAACCCAGAGCCTCGATCTGCTAAAAATTATGTCCTTCGGTACCCTCCCTAAAATAGTTTTGTCTGCCCCCCAAATCTTGAGCACCTAAACAATATGACTGAACATCCTGACAAGAGAAGCCATAGCAGAGGTGGCCCTAACATGAACGTTCCATGCCCCAGTAGCAACCACCATAAACTACACCTCTTTGAACGAATACTTCCCAAGCCTGAAACTGTGATCCGAAGAAGACCTTCCCAAAGGAAGCACCCGCACCCCGCTGAAATCCCAGGAGAAACCATCTCTCAACTGCCTGAAGTGTAAGGAAATGGCCTACCTACGGACCTGTCTATCCAACCCCACCTCCTCCGCTTCAAAGGGGTTTCACAAAATCATAATCCCTCATACTTGCCCACCGCCAGAGAAGCAACACCCATAGGTAGTCTCACGTCACCAATCTCCCTCATAAGGCCAGCCCCATCCCATCACATTTGGTTTCTTACATGTAGAGAATATCAATTTTGCACCTGCTAATCAGTTCCCTCACTGCCCCCCCCTTCTCCACCCATCAATGCCCCTAACATTCCATGAGATAATCCTCATTAATAACTTAGGATGTCCCTCTCCTCCCCACCCTTCTCTCCTTCCATGTCCGCCTTCGTTTGGGCTCTAATACTCACTACCTATCCCTTTCTAATTTCAACGAGGGCCCCACTAACATCTTTCTCCGTAGTCGCATACTAGATGCCCACCTTATTCGCCACCTCCCTCACCTATTCTCCTTCCATTTTTTCCATAGTCCCTAGCATCTCCCTCACTACCTCTATCCTCCAGGAGCCCCTGCCTCTCAACCAATCCCCAACTGAAATCAATCTTGCTTCCCCTCCGACCCCTCATTCATAATCTGCAGCTCTAGGCCTGAGAAAGGACCTCCAGACCCCTAGGAAGGGGGCCACTGCCTCTCAGCCAATCCCCAACTAGAACCAATCTTGCTTCCCCTCCGACCCCTCATCCACAATCTGCAACTCTAGATTTGAGAAAGGACATCCAAACCTCCAGAAAGGGGGTCACTGCTATGGCACAGAGACAGAGATTGCCGATCCCCTACAACCTTTTCCGCTAGAGGGCTAACACCTCAACCTGCACCGGCCACAAGATGCTCTGTGGACCGACTGGGATCCAGGTGCACCGCCCGCACCCTGCTATCATGCTGGGCAGACGAAGAAAGAACGCTTGTTGTTGCACCCGACGATCCCAGAGGGAGGGAGAAATAGTCCTCCCGACCTCCGACTGGCAGGAGACCTTGAGGGTAGAAACTCCTATCGCCAGAGGATTAGGCGGAAGTAGAGCCGCCGCCGATCACCTCCTTCCCGGCTAGACCCAACCACACTCATCTGGTCCTCCACAATTGGCTACTTCCCCTTCCCGTCATCAGCCAAGAAAAGCACCACCAGAAGACCCCCATCCCTCAACCGAGACAAGACAAGATCCGTAGAGGTCTCTGGGGACGCTCGACAACCTACATTGGGATCGTCGGAGATTACTACCGATGGGACCAGTGGCACGACTTTGTCGACCTGTGAAGGCACAGGCACACCACATGCCACTGTAGTAGTAACTGGACGAGGAAGAATACTGTCGAATCCCTCGGGCCAAATAACAGTAGTAATCCTAGAGGGACCCGGACCATTACCCGATCCACACAACCCCGAACCACCGTGCGAAGACCCCTTGTCTGACCCGTCGGTGCCAACCACGGATTTGAATTTCAAACGGCGTGAAGGGCGGGATCCAATACCCGTCTCCTTACTCTAGCCGCCCCTCGCCTCTGCCGTTGTGTATCAATCGCAGAGACATCCTTACCGATAGCTAGGGGTGTTCATAATTCGGTTCAAACCAAAAAACCAAACCGAACTGTTTGGTTCAGTTTGAAGTCGAATTCAATTCGGTTCGGTTTCATAACGTGTGAAACCGAACCAAACCGAATTTATTATTTGTATTTACATTTATTAATGATATATATCATAAATGTAATAAAACATTTAAAATTTTAATTACATACACATACAATCAAACAAAATATAAGTATTTTCTTGTTTATTTTTATTTTATAACCATTAAATTCATATGTATATATATATTATAATAAGATATGAAAATTCGGTTCAGTTCGATTTAAAAAAAAAAAGCCCCTAAACCGAACCGAACAGTGAACAACCCTATTAGCAGTCGAATCCCGCCGACCTCTGCCATGATGATTGCCAGAACGGCCTTGCGGCTGCTGACGAAGACATACGTCTCCAAGATGTTAACAGACCCCACTGGCAACACACTCATCAATCCTGGGACCACCACCCTAAATCTTCCGGTGACCATCGAGACACCGAGCTTGTCACAGAGGAACCCCAGCAAATCGGAGCGACACTCTCAGGCTCCTCGGGTCTCGACACGTCACCCAAAAAAATCCCCACCTGTCCACGTTCAACAAGAACCCATCAGCAAAAAAGAACCCCGCCTGCACCGCCTTCGCTGCTGCCTCTGTTGAAAGGGCGACCACCAGTAGGCCACCATTCTGCATCTTTGTGACAGACCACTCGACTTCCCACCCCCGATTATCCGCTTGACCCCCTCCTCCGACACCTCACCTTCCACCGGCTTCACCCAAACGCAACGAGATAGCCATTCAAGCCAAGCTTGAAGGATGCCCTCCAGGAGTGGGGCCGCATAGATACAACCTCGCTCTGACTCTGTTACACCCTCTGGTTGGGCCCTCCTAAGAATGTCAACTTTAGACTTGAGTCTCCTCGTCCCCCCTGCTTGGGTGGGCCGGCCCCCACCAGCCTGAGAAGAACACGCCCTGCGGAGGTGGCCCAAGGCCCCACAGAGGAAGCAGCGGCACTGAGGTACCCTACACCCTTCGGCGGCCCCCTGCGGGGCCCTCCCTGCCAGATCAACAGCCTTGAGACCTCACAGAAACCCAGAGCTTCTCTCTCTAGAAAATCTAGAGAGAAAAATATCAGGTCAACCTCAGGTACTTCAATAAGCTTGCAGCCTAGTTCTCGACTTTGGATGGTTAGTCAAACAATACCTAGATATACATCATTTTTGTCAAAGATATCTAACACTTGAATTGATCATGGTTGACTTACAATCATAGATAGTCAACATAAGAGGCTGGTCATATGGTATTGGTTACTGCCATGAAACATACTTTAGGTGTCATCATCAGCTGTCATTTGAGTAAAATTTCAAGAAATAACAATGCTACAGGCATAACCAGAGAAAAATAAATTCTTTTTCTTTTTGAAAGAACGGTAAAAACTTTCAACACTATTTACTAATGCAATCAGATGACCAAGAGCTGAGGACTGACAAGTTTGAGAAAGGTAAAAAATAACTATTGTCCAATTAAATGACAAGAAAACCACATGCCTGCTTTTTGGAACTCTTTCACTTCAACATAGCACTCAGCAGCCATTTTCCAGTTTCCAATGGTTACAAATATCTCAGCTGCTTCAATTAGAGAAGTGTATGCCAAGCCAGAATTCACAGGAAGCATGCGATAAGCTGAAGCTCGAAGGCCAGCAGCACGTGCGCATTTTTCTCTATACCTGTCTTCAGCTCGTTCGAAGCACACAGTTGCCATTTCAAAGTTTCCTTTGTCATATAGCTGCAAAAATTAGAAATGCATACCATAGTTACAACACCACATGAATAAATAGAACTGGAGAAATCAAA
Organism: Amorphophallus konjac; assembly: GCA_022559845.1. Lineage (NCBI taxonomy): Eukaryota > Viridiplantae > Streptophyta > Magnoliopsida > Alismatales > Araceae > Amorphophallus > Amorphophallus konjac. The sequence goes on along the minus strand of CM040122.1, from coordinate 409,344,475 downwards.
TAGAAAAGAAAAAGGAATACGTGAAAAAAAAACCAAAAAAAAAAATCATGCACATCTTTAAGCTAACCTTGAGACCACATTTCTTCCACTCATCTTTGCTGCTGGCAACTTGCATAGCCTGTGCAACTGCACAGTCCAGTTGCCAGGTCTGGACTAGAGATAAACTTTTCCAATACTCAAACATTGGTTTTGAATATTCTGTGTTATTTTCACATATCCACAATCTCTGCCTCGTACGGGTTATGGCGACATACAACTGTTTGAGCTCAGAACAGAGAACACTGTGCCTGGACATTTCGAATCTTGGAAAAGATTTTGCATGACCTGAATCTAGAAAGTTGTGTGTTTGCATATAATCATAGATGACCCGCCATTGATCCTTCAGAGGGGAAGATCCAAAAAAGTTATACAACAGCACATCCTGGAAAGGAAAACTAGACGATTCAGTACAAAAGATAAACACTCGAGTCCAAAAATTAGGGGATAACAAAATCACCTGAAACTCAAGGCCTTTGCACTCAATTATTGTCAAAACAAGTGCTTGCTTGCCCACACAACCAGAAATTTCCTTCCTAGATGCATCATCACGTACTAAGATAACTTGTTCCGCTCCAAAGCATTTCCAGATATTACAATTTCCATCCCCTCCATATCCTCCAAAAATTGTTGCAATTGCATTTTCATCATCACCACATTCAAGCAAAACTGGTGCTTCTCCACATATTAGACTGGTCTCTGGAAATAAACGGTCAATTGACTGTGGAAAATAGCAATACAAAAGGTCCACAACACTCTGTGCCAACTTTAAAACACCAGCATGCGTGCGGAAGTTTTGTGTCAGATGAAAAATATCAGATATACATTTGTCCTTGCTTTTCTTTTTTACACTAGCTAGAACCCTTGATTCAAAAAGGCATTCAGTGTAAAACAATGACCTTATGTCTTCAAATCTGAAATCAATTCCCTTAGCAACAGTTTGAGCAGTGTCACCCGCAAAGAGAAAGCCCTCATCAAAATTGTTGCACACATACTTGAAGAGAGCAATTTGTTGCATGGTAAGATCCTGGACCTCGTCAACATAAACAAAGTCCATTTTGTCACCAAGATACACACCAGTTGCTCTCAATCGCCGATGCAGGTCAATGACCAAGTCTGGTAAATCAAAATCCTCTCTCTTACGTTTTATCTTCTCATAATCAAGAAAAATGTCAAAGATAAGCTCCCGCATCTCACTGTTTATTGTAGATACTCGCCCCTCTGACAATTTAGCATAATCTTCACGACTGAGCACACCATTGCAATCCTCATTTATTGCCCATCCACCTTTTATATGTGAGATTATCTCTTTGAAGACCACTGAAGAATCAAGCTTCCTGGTCAAGTGATTGTTAAGATGTGGCCAATAAACCGTGCTGAAGCGTTCATAATTAACCTCTTTCTGCCGGATGAAGGAACGGAAGGCAGGAGAGAAAGAGTAACCTTCTTCATTCAACGGAAGTTCCTTCAATTCACGAAATCTTTTGAAGAATGAGTTTGTTGTACTGCCATCAAGCATCATGAGAAACTTACGAAAGGTGATAATAAGGGGATACTTTTTTGATGGAATATCAACAAAACTATCAGGTACATCAACAAATTCCGCAATGCCATCATCAATGTCATACATATCACCAAGATTATTATCTTCAAAGAAATCACCCCCAAAGGTAAACCTGAAGAGTAACAAAATCATGAGACAAAATGTTCCATATAAGCTTTACGAGCAAAGTTAGAGATTACACATCAAAGCTAAAGAATAGTGTTCCTACGTTCTCAAATTCTCCCTATATGGACTGGCCTTGGAAGATTGACAACATGTGCTGGATGGTGCTTCATGCTACCATATAACAACTACGAACGACATCAAATGAAAGGGAGTTTCAAGGTGCTATGACAAATGACATAATACTGCAGATGATGAACATAGAAGTGCTCATGAAATGGACCTAGGTGATTTGTAACATTGCAATTGTCAGATCTACTATTTTTGAGTAGGCTTCACCAACGGTTGTTGGGGTATTGTGGAGTCGGGAGGTGTTATGTGATATTCCCAAATCAGATCACTAGTATTATCTGAATAATCAGAAATAAATTGTCAGAGTTGTGAAGATTGGAGTATTAACATAAATGATAAAAAATTATGTGTGCTTAATTGCAATTTAGTAAACTATTTAGTTAAAAAATCATAACTTGGGAGTTCATAAGAAAGGTTGTTTTCAACAGGGGTTCATTTAGAAGGTTGCAATGATTCTTTAAATCAGCCTCGAATGAGCTGCCAATGAACTGCAATTAATGGGACATTTTGAGGTAATTTTTGCAGTCTTAATGGGCTAGAATATCGGAGTATTAAATGAATAATAAATTCAAAAGTTTAATGGCAATTTAGTCTAATCTATCTTAGTAATTATCAGAAATTTAAATAATCAACTTCCAAAGTTTGTAAGTTACAAAGAAAATATTCAATTTAAACTGTGGTTCATATTGATTTGAGAAATTCCAAAGGGTTATCAGACGATTCAGACCTTAAATAGGCCTGATTTAACGGGCCAACCAGTTGGGCCTACTAGCGACCTACAAGGAAACCACCACCTCCACCCTTCAGAAAAAACAAAACACTTCAGTCATCTTCCTCCACATATCCATCACCATTTTCTCCATCTAGCTACCAGAATTTTAGTGAGAAGGAGGTGCCTTGCATTGGAGAGAATTTGTCATACCAGAGGAACCCCACCTTCATCTTCCCCGCCCTTTAAGCACCTTAGAGGGTGATCTGGATAGTGGGAAACTGGGGACGGGAGCTCAGTCACCTGGACAGAGTGCTTCATGGAGGAAAGGGCTTGAAGGCTTTGAACCTTTAGATGAAGAATCCTGAAAGCAGCCACTGCTGATACATGGAGGAAAGGTCAACCATGTGAAGGCTACTTTTGGGGTTGGAAGAGTCAAGTTGCAGGTTTAGCGAAGATGATGGAACCATCTTTTTTCTTGTTTGCTCTCAAGATCATGCATAGAGGGCGATTTTGAGGTTACTTTTTCTTGAAATAGAGCTTGGACATCATTTCCCTCAACATCAGGGGCAGATGTTGGTCATTTTTGCCAAATATGCATGCTTAGATTTTTTAAAGGTGCCCTTACAAACTGCCATAAATTGCACGAATACACTGCTAGCAGTAAAGTTAAACAGTCTGTGAGTCATCAATTAAGTTTTTTTCTTTTGAAAGTGAGTCTTCAATTTTTTTCTTTTGAAAGTGAGTCTTCAATTAAGTTAGATTTTATTTCTCCATGAGATGTTCTCAAAGTAGGTGATAATGAAGTACACCTGCAGAGGAATCATCAGTAGAAGGCTTTGCATGTAAGTTATTTAGACTATCATGGCTAATTTTGCAATCGAAACCATGTGACAACTTGTTGATCTAAGAAATCTCATGAATTTGTCCCTCAATTTTTAAAGCTGAAAATCTTTGTGAGTTCCTCATGTGAGCATGAATTCCTACTAAAAAATTCCATTGCCATTAAGTAAATTCTTTTGGCTCCGGCATGACTTCCTGTGTTTTAAATCTCAACTACTGTGTGATAGTTAGCAATCAGTGATTTCATTTGATCTTAATTCCCATGGAATAAGGTGAAATTTACATATGATGGTCTTAGCACGTGTACTAGTGTTGGCAAAGATAAAGTTTAAAATTATTTTATTTTGGGTTGAATACACACGAGAAAGTCATCGCCCAAGTTCAGAGCACAGAAATATCAGCACCAGTCAAGCAGCAGCAAGTAAAGTCAATCCGAAACGTGTTGTGAACAGTAACAAAGGGCGTATTTCATAGAGTTTTGAAGGTCACCTAAACCGCAGAGGGGTGCCCGCCGCCTCTGGTGGGTCAGGGTGGGGCTGGCCAGTGACCCCACCTTGACCGGGTAGGGTCGCCCAGGGATCCCACCTCAGCCCCCGGGGCCCTAGCATAGAAGGCAGTACCGGTTTCGGTACCGGTTTCCGCCGGGTCCGAAACCGAAACCGTTTCGGTTTCGGTCCGAAACCAATTAAACTGCTATTTTTTTCTTAAAAGGCTACATTTGGTTTCGTCCGAAACCGGGCCTTGGGTCTCGTTTCGTTTCGGTCCAAAACCGAAATGTTTCGGCCGAAACTGCCATCTATGGGCCCTAGCGCCCCCGGCGACTTCTTTTGACAGGGTGAGGGTGCCCAGCACCCCCACCCTGATGACCCAACTAACTCCAACAGCGCCAATTGTTCCTCTGACAGGGTGAGGGCACCCAGCGCCCCCACCCTGACTCAACTGCCACTCCCAGCGCCCCCACTTGGACCCAGCGCCTTCGCAGCCACACTGACCCAACTGAGGGTGCCTGGAGCCCCTACCCTGATTGAATTTCCTCCTAGTGCCCCTGGTGCCACTTAGACAGAGTAGGAGAGGCCGGCACACCAACCCTAAGTCCCTGACCGCACTAGCCTTGCGGTGGCTCACCCACCTGGACAGAACAGAGGCGCCCAGCATCCTCAGTTCGATAAGATGAGGGTCGGGAGAGACCCTAGTTGAACAGGGTTGCTACTGCCAGTGCCCCTACCTTGTTCTGGTAACCACTTCTAACACAACAAATGCTCAGGGCTTTCTTCTATAAATGTGAGTACTAATGAAAAATGGGACACAGAGTACACCCAGCAGAGGAAAAGGAGCAATCCATCAGTAAGGCAGAGACCGCGCACAGAGGATTACGGCTTTCTGCTTCTGATTGGCTGGTCGCCCTTCTCTCTTGGGGTATAATGATGATGTTGCTGATAATATATTTTCTTTAAAGAGAGCGGAGCTTTTGTCTCCCGGCCCGGGTGCTTCCAAGCTGGTCCCTGACTGTTCTGAAACGATGATTTGACGACGTGGTTGTGCACTGATGTGAATATTCCAAGTCGCCTCCCAGTTGCGACTTCTGTTGCATCAATCCCAGTTCCAGCCACTCCAGTCAACCCAGCTTATTCCAGTTATCTGACTAGTTTTCCCGGTTTATCCAGCTAGTCACATCAGTCAATCCAGTCATTCCAGTCATTCTCGCCGGCCACTCCAGTCCACTCGGCTATGCCGGTTTTTCCAGTCTTTTACTCCAGTCATTCCAGTCTCTTCAATCACTCCCAGCTGACACACCCAGCCATGCCTTGGGTCATAATTCCCCCCGATATATATTTCATCCCAGTCATTTCAACTCTTGGCGTGTAACCAGTTTTGCTTCAGGTCAGTTATGATCCGGACGCTTTCACCGTCCCAGCCACAAGTTTTGCTCCGGATCAGTTACATCCCCCCTGCTCCTCTTACAAGTGCAGTGGTGCCTTCGCCCCTCAGCATGCTTCGGTGGCTGCCTTGCTGTATGCCTTAACCCAGTGGCATATCTGCTGTGCCAGCATGCCATCTCTAAGGCATGCTCCCATTCCAGCACGCTGATGCGCCCAGGGATACCTGACGAGGCTGTTCCAGGGAGAACCACGACCCCTGCGCAGCTAATTGAACACCAGCAGTGCTGCATCTCAGCGCCAGCGCCTTCCAGTATTTGGTTTCCTGTGTGGGACCACATGACATGACAACAGGGTTCGATTCAAGCAATGACCCGGGGACCACCTTTGAAGACGGAGTTGTCCCGTGGCTTGCGTTTAGCGTACAGCTGCTGTTGTACTTCAATTATGCCTTTCACCTATTATTAATGAAATGTCGATGATGATATAATTCCCACTTTCATGATGTTTCAGCTCAGTCTCTGCCTATACTGGTCCCTCTCCTCTTTTCTTCAGTATCATGGCCTTTCGTAACACTCACCCGCCGTTGATGGAATGAGTCAAGGGGTTCGGATTCCATCCAATGTAAATAAACACCGAGTGCTTGCGGTCGGTGGGGATGATGTCAATCGGTGGGGATGACGTCTTGCGCACGAACTCCACGTCACCTGATACGCTCACACCCGCGGAGCACTTCCGGTCCCGACCATCGGCTAATTGCCCCTCTCGTCCGTCTCATGTCCCTGCGTGTGTGACCTTGGTATTTTCTCTCACATGTCCGGATTCCCTAACCTCACGTCGTTAAGCGAAAAGTGAAAGAAAATAAAAGCTGAGGAACCAGTGACGGAAACAACTAGCAAACCTGTAAATGGATAAAATCATCAGAGGTGTTTGGGTAGGACTTTGGTACCCCGGGAATAGACTTTATAAACCACCTTTTGTTCCCGTTAAAAAGACATCATATCAGAGTACATGACATATGCAACACTCCAATATAACATGTTCTCAGCCTGACAATTGACCTTAGACCAGGCCCCAAAGCTAATAGGCATCAGTCCAATCTGACATGTAAATGGAATACACATCAGCTGCAAGTAACACATTTCTGTCTAAAAGACAGGATCAAGTGTTCATCCATATTCTACTATGTGGCACATTATAGATCAAACTAGAATTGATATAGTGAGAATCTGTGAACTGATGGACCTTTACTATAAGTGTTCCACCTTGCAGCTATGGAAAGACACTATAGATTATGATACAGTGATTATGTTATGATGAATGATATATTACAATGAATGATTTCTGGTTTCTTGTGAGTGAGAGTCACTAGTGAGAAGAACCCTTTAAAATCTATACTTTAATTGCACTTTTGCCGCAAGGGGGGTGGATTGCACGGATCCAGATCAGCTGACCTTGCAAACCATGAGATCATCGTGCATGGCCTTCAGTATTAGTGACAATGGCTCAAGATTGGCTTGAGATACTACTGAAGCTTCTCAAGCTCTTGTTATGCTTGAATCATCGAGCCAATCAAAGGCTTGAGCCAAGCAAACATGTATATTTGCAGAACTAAACGACAGCATATGTGCACTCAGGCAAACTTATTTTCTTCACTAATGCTAAATCAACTACATAAATTTCCTTCTTTGAACAAATTGGCCACTGCCCCAAGACAATTTTCCTTATATGGGCTGTAACAAAAATGATAGCATACATGTACTTAAACCCAAATCAGCATAAATGGAAATGCTAGGCTTCATTTGCTTCGATTAGCAACACGAAGAGTGTAATGAACTTCCTTAAACATTCAACTAACCTTTTCAAGCAGCAAATATAATTTTTTATCGCTGAACAGAGCATTGGGTTGACAGTGACAAACAACTGCCGCAGCTTATTCTCATCTGTGTCCACTGCATTCTCCTTAAGCTTGTTTTTCCTATGTGGATACTGAGATGAACAACTTTCAACACTATACAATCCTGCAGAAGAGAGAGAGTAATGTTGCTCCCTTCGAATGAGCTTCGTAATTATAGCAGTTGTTTTTCCAGTTCCTGATCTCCCAAGAATAAAAGTACTCTTAGGAAACAGAATTATTTCTTGCTCTTGATCAGTTAGCTCAAATGGGAGGTCAACTTCTTTACCATCTGAGCCAGAGATCAAGTGGCTGACCACACCAGATGACAATGAATAAAATTTCATCAGTAGCAGACTCTCAGATACCTTCGAATTTTCTGCATAATTTCTACCATCTAATGGATCATCTTGTGGGTCCTTAGCAAGCATATCTCTGTGCAGACTTCTATACTGCACAATGTCAAAACCATTCTTCCAACTTATCGGAACTTCCAACTTCCTGTCCAAATAATATTTGTCATCAGACTAGAAACATAAGCCAGAAAAAATAGCTGATAGCAAGTGTAACACATGTATAAAGTGAGAAAATTATAGCAGGAAAATGAACAGATCTTCCATCATTGATTTTTTTTTTTTTGGAAAGTGGATCTTGCATCATTGAATTGCAGCAAAAACAAGACAAAGTAACGTGGAATTGTATTCAAGTTGCCAAAAAAATATAAAGGAAAGATCTCCCTGAAATTTCTACAACAAGAATGCAAACCAACTTGAACATACCCCTCAAAATGTTTCATTTTGCATCTATTGATATAGTCATCCGTATATGCTACAAAAATGGCACTCAAGCGCTTGACCAAAACAGGGACATCTGCAGATGGCAAGATATCCCAGATCTTCAATACTTGGATATACTCGGAATATTTCATGATATCGATGGTGCAAACAACATTAAGTCCTTCCACTTTATACTGCTTTACAAGCTGCAGAGAATCTTCACAGGCACTATCAATGTATTTCTTTGGGCGCCATCCACCAGCAAGCTTCAACAGTAAAGTGATAACTGCCTTTTTTATCTGAATTGATCGTATTTTTCCAAATGACTTCTTGAAAGAATCACTAAACAGTACCTATAAACAAGACGAGATAAAATACTTAAAGGTAATCGAACTACTTGCAATAACAATAGACAGATGACATGTAAAAGGTAAAAAACAAGAGAATGCACCCATAGAGGTGAAACATAAGAACAGGAAAAGTAAGTGCTCTTGGCATATACCATATAAACAACAGTAGCATGCAATATACCTTAAATATGCCTTAAGCACAGAGTAAAGGGGCAAGCTAGATGCCTGTCTTACAACCTAAACACTTTGGCTACCTGAGTACAACCCAGAACTATAGTTATGCATTACACATGCAAACATGGGTTCAATGAGACTTCCCATATCAAAATGGACATTCACTAGAGCCATACAGTTAAAGGAACATAATTACAAGCTTTAACCACAGCAAAATCATTCCTATAAACATCAATTAGTCCAAACACATTTAATAAACTGTTTTGCAAGACATTGAATAAAGAGTCTGCATATACGTAGAACTAGGCTGTCCCTCAAAGTATCCAATATCTATTGTTTTAGATTGCAGAAACTTGGCATTAGGTTCTTCTCCAACCGATCAACAACATAATACCAAGCTGCTACAAATGGTCTGATGCAGAGGTCTCCGACAGGGAGACCCCATGTCTCCCCTCCTCTTTGTTTTACTAGCACACATACTGAGTGGGATGTGGCTGAGAGCAGAGGATGCAGGGCTGATCAGAGACTTCCAGACCGGGCCAGGTGGCATATCCATCACCCATTTGCAGTACACGGATGACACCATTTTATGCCTAGCAGAGGATGAGCCCCAGCTTCATACGGTCAAACTGATGTTTGAGTTGCTAGAGGCGGCTAGTGGTCTCAAGGTGAACTTTAGCAAGAGCCTCTTGGTGGGTGTGAGCATGGAGGGTAGAGTGCTTCTTCATTTTCCTAACATGAAACCCTTGCTCATGGAAATGCTTTTTCACACTTATAACCTTCATGCTCACACCCACCAATTTGATTAAATAAACAGAGAACATACAATTGAAACGGAGGTGGGGAAAAAGAGATTCTTCCCCAACCAAAAAGGAAAACTATAAAGACATAAGGGCCAATGCCAAACAGATTCATTTGCCTTCCCCAATGTAGCACCCTGGATAAAATTATAGGGAATGAAATTTTCTAAATAAATTAAAACATAATAAATTCTGTAAATAATCAAACAAAGGGACAATTGAAAATAAAATACCTAATAACCAACCCACAACCATCCCCAATGGGCCCTCAACCCATACACTTTAAAAGGCCTTAACCTTTATATATACATGAAGTGGGCCTTTAGCCCACAACCCCTCCTACGTAAGAAAGGGTGGCATAGGATATATGTGCATATACATATATTAGAAAGGTTGTTCCATAAACCCAACCTTTATCACGTTCGAAGAGATGCCGGGAGTTGTAGGGTTTTTGATCGAAGATGGCTGTGGATATAGCAAGGGTTGGATTAACGTGGAAAGGTTTAAACCTATTAGGATTCACCGTAGGAAACTCAATTCCCATTAGAAGCCAGAGTCCTAAATCCCTATAAATAAGACCACCGCGATCGACAGAAGCATCCTTGCTGCTGTTCATCGACGTCAACCTGCTGCTCTTCCTCCTTCTGCATCCGTGAACGGAAGGAAGGCCTTCATCCCTCTTCTTCCTTCCTCTTCGCGTGGACGATCGCAAGCTACTGCTGCGGCTATTGCAGTTGCTGCCGTTCGTGTCTTCTTCTTCCTCTGTCGTCTGCAGACGTGAAGGAAACTGCATCTTCTTCCTTCGCTATTCCTATTGCTGCTGCAGTTGTTGGCCTGCTGCGGCATCTTTTCCCTCTGATTTTATATCTCTGTTCATCGTCGTTCTCTCCCGCCAAACAAGGTAGGTTTTCTCTAAAACTCAGATCAAACATCTTAAGGAACTTAAAAATCTTCATGCCATGATCATGCATGTTCATCCATGATAATCCATGCACGTACTTTTAGCATATTTAGAGTTTTATGCATGCCGAGGAATTAGCGACCAAGCCGTAGCCGCTATTTTCTGAATCTGCGACAGTGACCTGGATGCCAAATCAAACTGCGTCCAACACCCTGTCGTTAATTACTCTAGATAATTAATAATTACAGCACGTTTAAAATTCTATAACTATGGAACCATGTACCTAAAAATCATGTTATGCATATTTCTGGATTCCCTGTAATTTTCTCTTCAATATCATGTCTTCAGATCCCTGAAAATCCCCACCGTTTGAAAGTGACACTGTTCATCCCCCTGATGAACAGTAATGAATGAATTAAAACCATGTTGAGTCTGTGAACGTATCCAGTGGATGCGTTGCAGTGTGCAACACTGAAAGAATTTACGACCACTACTAGGGCGCAGTTTTCCTGTGACTGTGTTCATCGCTTGTTTTCGATCCTATGCCGCTGGATCTTTGGCACCACTGTCTCACGTCTGAGACTTGGTCCATGTTTTGCTTTCTACCGCTTACACCTCAACTCTTGGTGATGATTGGACCCTCCGCGGGATATTCCTTCCTTCGGACTGATACTTTCTTCATTGAGACATCCGTAAGACTCCGCTAGCCTTGGATTCCCTCAAGGCAGCCGAGCTAGTTATACCCTAAAAATTCTAGAACCATTGATTGTCACGTCACTCTGAAGAAACGTGATGTCTTAGCCCTCATAGAGCGTTGTTTCTGGCCTCTGTGAAAAGTCTGTCTCTGTCTGGAATTAGCGACCAGACAGTGGACGCAAATTGAATTAGCGACCGTTTGAGTGGTCGTTATTTCGTCGTGTCTGTACTGTTCCCAGAATTAGCGGCCATCCATGTGGGTGCCAATTCTGGAATTGATGGCGGTCTGAGTGGACGCCAATTACCCAGTTTCACAAATTGTCATGATTTTTTACAAATGGTCTGAGTGGACGCCAATCCTTGAACTCCTTATTCCGTGAATCTACCTTAAGGTGCTGTTTGGTATCAGGATAAAAGTTGAGGAGAATAGGTGTAAGTCATTCTAGGATAATTTATGTCTAGTCTTATTCTCATGTGCGTTTGGTACACAAGGGGTGAAGTGGGGTTAGAAAAATGAGGATAAGTCATTCCAACAAAAGGTTGGAATGACTTATCCCCGTTTCTAACCGCAAAATCGGGATTAACCCTGTTTTCCTTAACCCAGCTTATCCCCGCCCATTTTAACCATACCAAACGGAGAATGGGGTTAGAGCGGGGATATCCCCGCTCTAACCCGATACCAAACGGCCCCTAAAGTTCCTACAATGACTTATTCCTTTGGAATTCTATTGGTTATAACTTTAGTGGATGTCTAGATATTTTACATGACTCAATGCTTGGCGTTAATAGGGCCCGGTCTAGTCCTGGGAGGAGCACCCGAAAGTACTTGTGCCCATAGGAGCTATATTGACCATGGTGTGACATTACACCGGAGTGCATGACTAGCTTGATCAATCGACGACATTCCACTCACTCTCTCTATTATGTGCTTGATATTACATGACATGACTTGCGTGGCCCGGATTGGGCAAAGTACTTGAATGAATTAATAGCCAATATCTTGGTACTTGACTTGACAATTACATGCTTGATATATTGGTAACTTTATTTGGTCTATCACCAACATTTGCTAGTATATCTTGCTAGTTCACTCTCTCTTTACTTTCATGATTGATTCTACATTCGATGATCTCTTGCTATCTTGCATACATGAGCATGCCACATGATATAAGTCACTAATTACTTTAAGCAAGTCTGGATTAGAGATATAATTCCTACTGAGCGTTCGCTCACCTAGTGTTTTCCCATATTTTTCAACTAATTCCAATGACGAAGATCATTCGGATAGGGATAGACACGAGCGAAGAGAGTAGAGCCATTCTGATCATTGAAGCTACTACCTAGTCGTGTCTTTTTCATCTTTCTTGTGTCTATTATTGTAATTTTCTTTTATTGAGTCTAGAATGTCAATTAGTACTCTTTTCCTTTGAAGGATGATGTAATGGAGTTATTTAATGGTAATGATGAATAAATTGAATTTAGATTTATCTTGCTTTGCGCACTCTATCTATGTGTCGAATTTCCTTATGCTCTGATTGACATGATCGATATAAACTCGTCACGCGTACCGGGTTCCTTCCGCGCTCGGGACGTGACACCCAATCCCCAAAAGATATGCAAAGGAGATATCTACCACAAAAATAAAGCAGAGAAAGAGTACAAAGAATAATATGCTCTATGTAAATTCTGGCATGTTGGATTGTTGGAAAAGGTGGCCATTCCTCTGCTTCCAAAAGTGCTCCAAAGAATAGCATGAAGAAGGATGCTGAGAATCTTCACCCTTCCAAACCCATGTTGTCTGATCTTCAAATCCAAGAAATAAACCCACATATCATGAACTGATTGGAAAGACACCTGAAGGTGAAGTAATGGGCCAAAGATCCTTCAGATCTCTGGGCCAATGAAGCAGTTAATAAACAAATAATCAACATCCTCGGCCTGTTCTCCACAGAAAGAACAAAGAACATCATCATCATGGTTCCATTTGCTTCTGTAAACTTTATTAACCAAATGCTTCTGGACTGAGCCACATGAATGCCCGAACATTAGGTGGGACTTAACTTTCTCTGTCTCCCCATGAAAAGGGGAAAAAAACAAAAAAATAAGCAAATTTGGCTGAATATACTCTATTATTCCAGTCCCAGCCAAAATCTGTCTGCCTCATTCTGATCCATGCAGACTCAAGCTAACAGATGCAAGAGCAAAACATATTGATTTATTTCTTGATCCTTCAGATTCCTCTGAAAATCAGCAGACGAAACAATTTCACCCCCAACCTGCTGGGAAAATCCTGAACAAAGCACCATTTATCAGAGGCAACTGCAAACAGACAACAAAACATATTTTGTAGAGCAGTACCCATGACCAAATATCAAATCAGAAAAAGTACATGACCCATTTCCAATCTCTCTCCTAATGTGTTTACCCATCCACCTTTGTGCCTTTAAGATGCCCTTCAAAATTGGAGGCAAGAGACTAGTTATCCATATCCAGGTAAAATCTGCTGCCAGAGGATCTTATTGTCAGCTAAGCTCCACAACCATTCGCTCAGCAGAGCCACATTGAAAAGATGAAGAACCCTCCCTCCCAAACCTCCATTTTTGAATGGTTACACACTTTGCTCTGCTTGACCAAAGGTATACCTGTGGATTTATCATCTAAGCCTCCCCACAGAAATCATCTTCTTATCTAATCAACCTTTCTTCATATAGCAGCTGGCATGGAAAAAAAAAACTCAAAATGCAGCACAAAGGAAGAAAACACTGAATTGAAGATAGTAATTCTGCCCCCCAGAGAAAGGTTCCATGCTTTCCAGGGAATTAATTTTTTTCTGAAACTTTCTGATCAGCAGCTCCCGATCAGGCATTCCCAAAGATTTATGAAATGGCAAGCCCAAGATACTATAGGCAAACTATGAATACAACAGCTCAACATCTCAGCACAATCCTTGAGCATACCCTCATCCATATAAGGATCACCTGACCTACTTGGACTAGGATTGTTCATAGTGTGGTATGTATCTTGTATCAGGAATTGTATTCTAAAAAAATAAAATCAAAGAGATCTTGGATTAGATATACAACAAGATACACAAAAACAAAAGAAAAAAGATGTTGAAAAAAATGACACAGAATCAACCATTAAAAAACGTGGATGTACCATGAAATATATTAAGAAAAGAAAGGGGGATGTACAAGTAAATAAAACTGTCACCCAACCCCTATACAAAAAACTCCCATACCAAAAAGGTGTACTCAAGCAAACTCCCCAAGGACAAAAAGAGCGAGAAGTTATGAGCCTCCACATTACAACCATGCTTAGCCCAGAATAGCACTTTCTCACAAATAAAATAAAATACATTGTCTTTCGTCCTCGCTTCCCTGTTGAAGATCCTATTATTCCTTTCACACCACAAGACCCAAAGAGTGGCATGCAGGATAAGCGACCAAATGATCTTGTCACCCTTGAGCAACCAGCTGTGGTGTCATTTGATCATAAGCTGATGGACCCCCTCAAAGTTTCCCAAGGTCTGCTGTGAGCTCTGGCTGATCTTCATCCGAATGTCCTTCGTGAAGGGACATCCTGAAAATAAATGATCCAAGTTCTCCTCCTCCTCCCCGTAGAGGCAGCACAAGGTAGACGTGTGCTGCAAGAAAGGTGCCACCCTGTCACAGGTGGGTAAACGGCCATGGGAAATCCTGCAAACCAACACCTTCACCTTAAGAGGACTCTTGGGAGCCCAAATCTGATGATAAAAAGGATGGTGTGAACCAAGGAAGGTAGACTCGGGTATCGGAACCGGATCGGCCGGTCCAAAAGCGATCCAACTCGGTGGGATCGGCCGATCCGGACCGATCCCAATCACCGATCCCGATCCTTGGCCGCACCCAATCTGTTAAGTTTTAAAGGGAGTTTTGTGTAAATAGCTATTCATTTTATTAATCTTTCAACTTTTTCTGTTCACTGTCTCGTCCTTTCTTTTCCCTCACTTTATCTTTCCCACTTTCCCAGGAGTTCTGTTCACTGTCTCGTCCTTTCTTTTCCCCCCACTTTATCTTTCCCACTTTCCCAGGAATGAAGGCAGGAGGTGGAGGGGCCACGGGAGGAGGCAGAGGGAGGAGGACGATGAGGAGGTACCGGAGACGGGGATCGGCCACGACGATGCATGACGACGGTGCCGGCGCTGGCAGCAGGTAAGTATCTATTTCGTTTCTTCTTCTTCTTCTTCTTCTTCTTCTTCAAGTAAGTAGCTGTTTTTTTTTCATCTTCTTCTGTTTCTTTTTTTTCATCTTCTTCTGTTCTTCTTCTTCTTCTTCTTTTCATTTTTTTCAGACATGGGTGGAACTGGCCGAGACATGGCTCTGGATCGGCCGATCCCAATGCGGAATCGCCGATCCAGCCCAATCAGAGACCGATCCACCCGATATGATTGATATTCAGTATGAATCGGGTTCGGATGACTCGGGATCATATCGATTTGGCCCAAAACCGATCGGATCGGCAGATCCGATCCGATCCCAGCCGATTCCGCCTACCATGGTGTGAACCCCCATCCGTTAGAAGTGCATAAGCCGATCTAACTGAGAACTGTCCCTCCCTATCCCACCTCCATAGCCAAGTATCTGGCCTACTGCCGACAAGACTAAAGTCCAAGAGAAAAGAGAAGAGATGATCCAACTGATCACTCTCCTCTAAGGTGAGATTCCTCCTGAAAGTAGGAATTCAAACACCCCCTCCCAACTAACTGTCAAAAGACTGAACCACTGTATCCCCAAGTACACTAGCAATAGCAAACAAGGAAGGAAAGGCTTCTGCCAGCAAGAAGTCACCACACCACCTATCATGCCAGAACAAACAAATCTGTCCACCCCCAGGCGGATCCAAACACAGTGTAAGATGCCCCTCCATATAGGGGACACATTATACAGCTGAGATGGGATAAAGGTCCCACACTCTAGACGAGTGGTAGTATCTCTGCTTGATCAACTACATCCACAGTCCCCCTTCATCTGTTTTGAGCCTCCACAACCACTTGCATAATAAGAGCGGGTTGAAAAATCAGATGCTTTTGATACCCAGCCTGCCTGCTTCTTTGCTCTGACAAACTCTGGCCCAAGAAATATCACGCCAACCTCTATCTCTGTTCCTACTTCCATGTCAAAAGAACCTAGCATCAATAGACTCCAACTGCTTAGCCACTGTCTTCAGAACTCTAAAAATAGATAGGTAAACTTACAACATAGATCTGCATAGTATCAATCGACCCCCAAAAGAGAAATCTGGCCTTCCATCTTACAAGCCTGGACTCATATCTCTGCACCACCCCCTGCCAATCCCTATAGTGAAGTAGACCTGGGGAAAGAGAAAGGCCTACATAAGAGAAAGGGAAACACCCAACCTGGCAACCAAAGAAAAGAGTTGTCCTCCTGACTGCTGGCTCTTTCATATTAATCCCCGCCAAGTGACTCTTGCAGTAGTTCACCTTCAATCCAATGATATCTTGCACCATCTCTAGCATCAACTTGGCATCAACTAGTTACTACTTCTCGTCAGCCAAGAAAAAGATAGTGTCGTCAGCATATTGTAGGTGGGTGATACAACTAATGGACTGACCTATCGAAAACCTTGTAATAACCCCTGCGGCCTTAGCTCTCATCCACAATCTACTCAAAATCTGGGCTACCAAGACAAACAAAAGTGGGGAGAGTGAATCTCCCTGCTGAAGCCCTCTCCCACTAGGGAAATATGGGGAGGGCAGACCATAGATGAGCACAACAAAGAAAACATATGAGATACATTCCCGAAGCCAAGATATCCAGATGTGATCAAAACCCATCTTAGAGAACACTTGAAGAAGACAGTTCCAGTTGATCTTGTCATAAGCTTTCTTAAAATCTAACTTGAGGACCAGACCTCTCTTCCGTTGAAGCTTCAAAACAAATAAGCATTCATGCGCAACAAGAAAATTCTCTTGGATGTGTCTACCTCTGATGAAGGCCCCCTGGTCGCCACTGACTAGACCATCAATCACATCATCAAGTCTCCTGGCCAAAATCTTAGCAATAATTTTGTAGGAGATATTAACCCTCAAATGGGCCATGCCCTCCTAGAATTCTCTCACTACATTAATGAGATCTTCTTTGACGATGTCCCAACAATGCTGAAAGCAGATCATCAGAAAACCATCAGCTCTTGGGGCCTTGTCACTTGCAAGCAAGAAAACTGCCTATCTAATCTCCCCCTTAAAAAAGGGGCTCATAAGGGCCACCCTCTCAGCCTGGAAAATGTGAAGAAATAAATCATGTGCACACCCTAGTCTGGACATCTGCTCCTCAGAAAGCAGTGAAGCATAGAAGTTCCTGGCATAACTCCTGATGTCATCCTTCTTGCAAAGTAATATTTCCCTGGCCTTGATACAAGAAATGTGATTCATCATTTTTCTCCCTGAAGCCAATATGTGGAATAAGACGTGTTTCTATCCCCTTCCTTGAGCCATTTCTCCCGCTATCTCTGCTTCCAAAAGATTTCCTCAAAAATGCGCTCGTAGAGAAAACCTACTCAACCTATCAGCCTCATCCAACAAGCTTGCTTCCTCCAAGCGGTCCAAGGCCTCCAACTAATGAAGTATTCTCTCCTTCTCCTGCCTACCGGAAAGCCTCCTACTTGAGCTCCAAGAACTTAGAACCTGAGCCAAATGCTTCAATTTACCAATCAAAGCAAGCATGCTAGAGCTGTGATGCCCATGGCCGTCCCACGCTCGCCTGACTGTATCTAAGAAGTCCTCCTCCCTAAGCCAGTATCTCTCGAATCTTAAGGTCTGTCTCCTCTCATGATCTCTGCCGATCCTCAAGAGGGTAGGCTTATGATCCGAGCTCGGCCTAGATCGGCAAGAGCCTTGCACAAGAGAAAAATGGTCTTCCCGATCTACTGACACCAACAATCTGTTGAGCCTGAAACAAGACGGAGACTCCCTCAAGTATGACCAAGTGAACTGAGCATTCACCAAACCAACATCTATAAGGGCAGCCTGTTGAATGAAGTCACAAAAATCCTCTGTCTCCTCCACATGAAGAAGAGCTCCCGACCTCTCTGAAGCTGAGGTCACCACATTGAAATTACCGGCCACACACCAGGGTCGTCCTACAACAAAGTGGTGACCCAAAAGTTGTTGCCACAAATCATATTTCCCTTTCCTAGATTGAGGGCCGTACACACCTGTGAAATCCCAAGAGAAACTGTCCCTTGAGCACCAGATGTAAGTATTATTGGCCCATCGCCCAATCTATCTATCCTCATGAAACTCCTCCACCTGTACAGAGTTCCAGAACACTATGATCCCTCTAGCCCTCCCAATTGCCAGAGAAGTCATCCATTTCAAAAGTCTACTGGCCCCGAGCTCCTTCATCAGACCCTCTCCATCCCCATCACATTTAGTCTCTTGCAAGCAGAGAATATTGACCTTATATCTTCGCACCAAGTCTTTCACCACCCTCCTCTTCTCCCCTCTGCCCAAACCCCACACATTCCATGAGAAAATCCTCATGTGGACTGAGGAAGATTTCCCTCACCGCCCTCACCCCCCTCCTCCTGTTCCTCCTGCACACTACCCACCATCCCTCCTTTGGGGTTTCTCCTTCTTCTTTGCCAGCCTCGCTTTAGCCACCCTCGCCAAGGCTACTAGACATCTCTTTTGAATCATATTAAAAGACCACCTGATACCCTTCTCCGCCCCCTCATACGATACGCCCAACTGCTCCGCCAACTCCCTCATGTGATCCTCCTGGGTCTTCTCTGCGATCCCCATGAGCTCCTTCCCAAGTCTACCCTAATTGGCGAACTCCTCAAACGAAAAGCCGACCCCAGAAGCAAAAGTGTCCGAGATGAGCTCATCATCTACGTCTGTACCCAGGAGAAGACTAGCGACCGCCTTCGGGAGTTCACAGAGGTGACCCTCCTCATCTACGTGAACAGTGATAGTTCTCTCTTCTAGCGGTCTCTGCTCCCCTCCCTCTTCGAGAACTCCAAGGTCGAGGGCAGCTGCCTATGGAGAAGAGACCCTCAAAATGTTTGACAGAGGGTCGTGACCCCCCGTCCTCCCTCCCACAATGTCCACAGGCTGCTACTGCGAAGACAGACACTCCTCTAAGTGATCATCCGCAAACAGAGCGCTTTCAATGGAGCCTTGAGAGGCCGAGCCCAAACGGCCTTGGAGAGGAGGCCGAAGCTCCTGTCTAGCGCCCTCCGACAAGAGAGGAGAGACTCATTCACCAGATCCCCAGCCACATTCCAATGGAGAGGATGACACTGGTAGACAGTGTTGCAGAGGAGGTAGGTTGCTGGAAGACTTCGGATAGAAGAGAAGGCCTTTACAAGGCCCTGCAGACCTACTAGCAACGACCATAGCAGAGCCGGGTAAGCTTCAAATATCACCATTCAACCCGAGACTTACCTGTTAAGCATCCAACGGACCGCCCGACCAACGACGCACAACCACTGCTTCACCTTCAGAGCTTGGGCCGATCGGGTTCGCTGAAGGAGGCGACGGTTTTGAATTTTGAAAACCCGCTCGAACCGCGTCTCCTTCCTCTCAATCGAAGCCCTGCAATCTTAACTAGGCAAACGAGTGTGGCGGCACCCCGGCCATCTCCCCCTTCAACCAGACCCGGACAGCAAAAGAGTCCCCATCCACAACAATAGTGACGATTGCTGAAATGGCCGCCATGCTCTCCACCGAGATCCCAACAACCACCGTCGTCCTCGTGCCCAAAACAAAGAAGCTTAAGCTCCCCTTCACCGCTGTGCCAAAATGCCGCACCAAAAAAGCAATCTCGTCTTCATCGCAGAAGAGAGGCACACCCTCTAAAATGATACCAACTCTCTTTGGCTCAGGGTTTGAGAAGGTGCCCCTATACTTACCCACCATTGGACACGAAGGAGGGAACCCCCCGCAACAACAACCCCCATGTCTCTCATCGCTGCCACTACTTGCTCCTCTTGCCCAACCACGAGGAAGCATCCCAGCGAGACTCTTGAAACATCCCAGCAACCGCCAACGAGATCCACAAACCTGTGACCAACCTGTCCTGCTTCTGTCGTCCCTTCCACCACTGTGACGAGAAGACTCCGCCGCAGCCAATCCTCTCGTTTCAGCACAAATTCCACCGGATATACCCCTGCATCGACGCACGTTGTGCTACCGAGTCCCAGGGGTTGTGGAGATTGCCTGTGACCGCATCTGCGAACGACTTCAGGCCAGAGGACCTCCCACCGATGGCCGGTGAGCGACCCACTGCCTTGCAAAACCGCCTGATGTGTCCCCTTCTCCCGCGACCAAAACATGTGAGCACATGGTAGGTCGATCCCCACTCGGGGACAGACCTCAACGCCTGCCCTCCCCTGCGGACCATGCCATCAAGAGAGCTCCGGAGTGAGGAGAAGAGGTTGAAAAGCTCAGAGCTTCTCTCTTTAGAAAAGCCTAAAGAGAGAGAAACACTATCCCAAACCTACAGTCGTATTATATAGGGCTGTTGATAATTTTTTAAAAAATAAGAATATTACACTTGTAGCTTGAGCTTCTGTTTGGTATTCCAACATTGCTGTCATCCTCTTTCTTGTCACCGACAGTCATGATTGGCGATTGGCAACTTTGAGATTTTGTCCTTCTTGGTGTTCTTCAGCATTCTTCAGGCTTTCCATTGGATTATAGTGCATTTTTTGCAGCATTCTTTTAACTTTAAGACAGATTTTCCATTTCCAGTATAGTGCATTTTGTATTGATTGATTTATGTATGATTGTCTAAACATAATTAGTTCATAGTATAGCTTTCTGCTTCCTCTTAATTCTTAAAAGAAGGTCATTATTTTGTGTTTTGTGCACTAATATCATTCCTCTGTCTGACTTCTATTGTTTCTTCTTTGGAACTCTTCTTGCTCCCCTAGATCACAACTATCCGGCAAGACTAGGTAGCCACCTCCTCATACCATAAATGTTTAATCATATAAACTGCAAGTATGTATTTCCATTGTCATATCTCACTCAAGTTATTGATTGACCAAGGAGACTAGGAACATCTGAAATAAGAAAGGACTTCATATGAAAATTAAAAAGATCGAATCCCAAAGCATATGGTGTCTCTGGATTGCTGATTGTCACAAGTTTTATAAATAATTTTGACACTCAACTCAATTAATCATACTATGAGACATGCTCAAAAATATATACAAGCTAATATGCAGACAAAACAACACTTAAAAAAATATAAAGACAAAATAAGAATTTACCTTCCATCTTGCAGTTCTGAAAAGTACAGAATCCTTGTTAAGTAAATCCCCAATCTGGTCTAGTTCATTTTTGACATTTACGATCACTTTTGCCAAAAGTCTATCTTCATCAGCATTGAATAAACAACCACGATCTTTGGCATTTTGAACTAATGTTTCCCAAATAGAGTAACTTCTGACTAATGTTGCAGCGTTACCAACTATCCAAAGACAATGCCTGGAAGAGGGGGAAAAGTACAATTAACACATTATCCATTATTAAATGAATCTTTATGAAAGTAGCCTCAACTACAAGGACAGAAGCGATAGTAACAACTAATAAAATGAATTAAACCTTGCTCGTGTCAAAGCCACATTTGATATCTGAGGACTGGACAGGAATCCAATAGATCCACCAACATTTGACCTGACTGTAGAAATTATAATTACGTCTTCTTCACTGCCTTGAAATCCATCAATAGGTCTGACTTTCACAGCAATGTCTCTGCTGATCTCATGATACCTTGCAAGCTTCTCATGAATTGAAGCTACTTGAGCATAGTAAGGAGATATTATGCCAATGCTAAGCTTCCCTTTGACTGTATTCCTAGCTAAAGTTTTTCAAAGAGAAGATTTGCAGATAACAAGAAAAATAACATTGAAGTCATTATAACAAAAAACAAATCAACCAGGTCAAGTAGTCTAGAAGAAATTAGACATATCCTATTAAAAAGATGTGCAAATAGACCCCAAAAGCTGAAACAACTGATTTAACAAAATGATGAGGTATTCATTAAAAATAGCATTATGTTGCTGCAACATATAATATCATGAGCCTTATGAAAATCTGACAATGATGAGATAATAAGATGGACAAAGGAAATCATCACATT
Organism: Amorphophallus konjac; assembly: GCA_022559845.1. Taxonomy (NCBI): domain Eukaryota; kingdom Viridiplantae; phylum Streptophyta; class Magnoliopsida; order Alismatales; family Araceae; genus Amorphophallus; species Amorphophallus konjac. The sequence goes on along the minus strand of CM040122.1, from coordinate 409,322,468 downwards.
GAAGCATTAATGATCGCATATGTACCCCGATACACATGGAAGCAAACTAACTTGGAGTACAAAATAATGTAAAAAATAATATGAAGGGGATTCAAAGTGAAAATAAGATAATTAATTCTGTGGCGAGCATATATAGCAGATATATGTGCGCAATGGATGGATTTCTCCTAGATGAGTATGTATGATATAGATACTGAAATATGAGCAAAAGTAAGGATTGGACTGCCCACACATGAAAGAGATGCCCTTTTTAACACCACCGGGAAAGGTGAAGACAATCCTGCTTTCTGTGTGCAGGCCAGAAACCGTCACTATGTTGACCTTACTAGCAGGAATCAGCATATGACTGTGGGAATCAAAAAATAGAAAGTTGTTGGGGTCAATCAGCAGATTTTATGGGAAATATTCTCTTGCACTATTGTAATCTTTGTATAGCTTTCTTCCCTTCTTTAAAGGGACTATTCCTTTCTATTCTTGGGGATTTTTTATTGCCCCCTTTTGTAGTGTTGTATTACTATTTTTAGAGGACAGCTCTATATAAGCTGGGAAGCCCATGTAGAGGGGCACAGCATTCCATTCTTGAAGCTCATTTCTCTTCCTTTATCCCTTCTTTTTCATCATGGTATCAGAGCTGGGGTACTGTAGTGCAGTACTATTGAGGAGGAATTTCTGCCATCGAGAGTCTTGGTCTTGTCTCCTTGGAGTTTGGCAGCCTGCAGCATCACCTTGAAGCCTGCAGATTGTGGGAACCTGAGAGCCGTCCTGTTAGTGCATTTTGAGATCACATGTGCAAGGGGTCTTCTCTCTCCCTTGCATCGGGTCCCTCTTGGAAGTCCGCTGTCACCTTCTAAGAGCCTCGTTTTGGGGCATTACCATGGTAGCTCTTGTTCTGGGTTCTCTCTTGCTGATTCATGATACTCTTGTTCTGGTTCCTTCTTGTAGGATCTCAATGAATAAGACTACAGTGATTTCAGTTTGCTTTAATGGTAAAAAATATTCTTTATGGGAGTTTAGTATGAAATGCATCATCCTAGGCCAAGAACTTTAGTGAATTGTTGATGGAAGTGAGAAGCACCTTGATGAGAAACAAGAAAAAGAATTGTAAATTTAAAAAAAAAATTGCTAAAGTCATGGGCGGGATTGTTAGCACTGTCGAGCCTCATATTCCTCTAAATCTGAGGGCACATGCCACTGCATATAGTATGTGGAACTTCTTATGGAAGTTATATCATCAAGACAATGACTCCAGGGAATACAATCTAAGGATTGAAATTGGTGATTACAATCAGGGCATAAAGAATGTTCAATAGTATTAGGGATTTTTGCATATATACCCTTGTAAAGTTCGGTTTTGTCAAATATACCCTTCATCGGAACATATTATCATGAATATCCTCGAAATATGGATAATATCACGATTGTGCCCTCGCCGTAACTCCTGTGTGTTTAACCCGAGTCAAGTGTGAGTGTTAGTTAAAGAGTAAGATTTTTGTAAATATACCCCTGTAAAGTTTGATTTTGTCAAATATACCCTAGATCTAACGACCGTAGATGACATATTTCACGGAATATTCTCCTCCGTCGACGACAATAAACTAAAGGGGTATAACCGTAACATTTCTGTCTAAATGAAGGATATTCATAATAATATGCTTAGATGAAGGATATATTTGACAAAACTAAACTTTATGGGAATATATATGTAAAAATCTCATAGTATTATTCTTGTTTTATGAACATGTGGTTGGAGTACAATTCCATTATTTATGAGAAAATTCCTGAAGCAGCTTTGTCAATCGTTCAAAGTCTGTAAAAAAAGAACATGAGAGATCAGTTTTTAATGAAGTTAAGACCTCAGTTTGAGACTGTTGGAGAACATTTGATGTATAAAAAAACCAGTCCCTAATTTGAATGAGTGTTTTCAAGAGGTACTATATGAAGAACAATATATGCTTTCACAGAAGAAAGCTGATAATTCTAAGGGCAACAATAATTCTGAAGTTGCCTTCATGTCTAGGGAAAGACCTAACACCAAGGATACTTAGAACGTACAATGTTATTCATGCCAAAGTTTGGACATATTGCTCGGGATTGTAAGAAGTTTTGCAGATATTGTAAAAAGGGAGGCCATATTGTGACTGAATGTCGGAGGAGACCTCAAAGTAAAGGGTGTCAAGCTGACCACAACACCAGCAAGTCAACTGAAGCATCTTCCATAAACATAGCTGCTGCAAACAACTCACATTCTACAGCTTCCACAATCACTATTAAAACCATTCAAAATATGATTTAGTCTGCCCTCTCGGCTATGGGCATTTCAGGTGAAACTAGTCCTGACCTGGTTTTTGGATTCCGGAGCATCAAATCACATGACCTCTTCCTCCAAAAATCTTTTCCCTATTTCTCCTTACCATGGTACTTCTAAAGTTCATATTGTTGATGGGTAAACTCTTCCTATTAAAGAAATTGGTAATGTTCAATCAAAAACTTTCACCATTTCTGATGTTTATTTTGTCCTGAACTTGTCTACCAATCCTCTCTCCATGGACAACTTGTAGACAGCAACTATAATGTAACTTTTTCTCCTTCTGGTTGCATTATTCAGGACCTGAAAACAGGGACAGTGATCAGGAAAGTGAGTAAACATGAGCATCTCTTTGCTGTGGACCATATTCTCCAAGAAGCATCTGCATATTCTGTGATTCATGAAAGTGTTTCAAATAAGTGGCTTCTTAGGCATCGTAGATTAGGTCATCCAGACTCAAATAAATTGGCATTAATGTTCAAAACCTGTCTACTTTCTATTAAATTGGAAAGTCCCAAACAATCTTCTAGACAAAGCCAGTTATAGGTGACAAAGCCCTGGAGTGCAAGGCACCTGGACAAAGCCAGTTATAGGTGGCAGGCCCCTTGCAGTGCATGCTAGCAACAAATGCAACTATTGTGCTATGTGATAACACATCCACCTGTTGTGCAACCATGTTGGCAATGGCTACTATTCAAGCACAAGATTTCTTGAAGTTCACTTCCTTCTTTCTCTACCTTTTTTCAATATTTTACTAAAAATAAAAAGGCTCAGATGGTTTGAACATGTGCACCGGCGCTCTAACTCAGCACAATTAAAAGATGTGACCAAATTTTAGTGGATGCTAGTAAACGAGCTTGTGGAAAAGCCTAAAATGAGATGGTTTAATGTTATTAGAAGAGACGTTGGCTTCTTGGGTTTAAATACAAATATAGCAGTTGATAGATTTCTTTGGCCGAACAAAATTCATGTAGCCGACCCCAAATAATGGGATAAGTATCTGATGATGATAATAACTAAAAAGACAAGATTGACCCTGAACTCACAGGCTGACCAGCAAACTAAGTAAAACCACAACCCATAACTGAGAAAAAAATGAAAGTGAACTGCCCTTGACAGCAAAAAGCAACTATTTCCTAACTTCCCTCAAATTGAGCCTCATAAATCATGGACGGCTTGCCCAAAATGAAAGCAAACTGGCCTCTCGTCATCCCTTTGGTGAAGATATCTGCCACATGTTCTCCTGAAAGATATATGCTAGGAAACGTTCTCTTGGATCTACTCCTCCGATAAAGTGAAGATAATTTCAATGTATTTAGTCCTGTCACAATGAACAGCATCATCAGGTAATGTTAATTTCTGCCTTATTATCACAGTATTATCTCACAGGGAGCTCTACCTTCAGCACTTGATCCAGCACACACAGCCTAGTTCTTATTCCCCCAAGTCACTAGACTCCCTTTAATGAATGTACAATTCAGATGGTAGATCTTCGTCATCCTGAGAGTCAGACCAATCAGCATTGGTGTACCCTTCAACTTTCAGGCCATTGGCCTTACAAATGACAACACATTCCTCAACAAGACATGATATACCTTAGAATTCGATCCACAACCCTTAGGCAAGGGGTCATTGGAGGATACATAAATTGACTCACCCCACTATAGTTGATGTCAGGACAAGAGACAAAAAAATAAGTTTACCTGCCTATCTCAGGTCTACCTCTTTAACCTTCTGAAAGCAGCTCCCCCTCTCATTCACTGAAGCCATAGTTAGCTTCTTCTGTGGGGGGTGTATGTGCTGGCTTGCAGCCCCAACTTACTATGGGTGTATCTCTCATCCTCAGAGGGAAGATTCCAAAAGCCACTTACCTAGGAGGGCAAGGTTCAATTCTTGCAGGTTTTTAACTCCAAGTACTCCTCTCAGCCTACAGACTTTTCCCCATTTACTCAAAGGAATAGCATTGGCCTTATAATTTGAACAAGTCCTTAGGGACCCACTGATCCCCTCCCGTGCCACCTCTCACCCCCCCAAGGCCCCAACACAACATTCCCTCCCTCCCGCCACTTCCATAGGAAGGTGTTGGACCCATTCTTTTCTCAAATTAATCAAGACAAACGAAAAATAAATTAATATCACGGGGGCTAAAAGATGGCACAAAGCCAAGGTCGTCGTGATTACGGGTCGAATGCAAGTCTCGAGAACCCCCGCCATATTTATGGCATAAAAAATATAATGTCATAGCAAACGAGCAATCAAAGCAAAATTCCGCCACACTTACGGGAGTGGCCGAGCAAGAAGCGGAAATAATCCCCAAAGAGTAAAGCCTCCCCGGACATGAGCGGCGTGTAAGAAGCAAAGGGAGCGAAGCACGAAAAAGTCTTGGAGTTGTCGCTTTCTCCTCCATGTGGTCAAAGCACAAGCAAAACACCAAAATAAATAAAAAAGAGTGATCAACCTTCACAGTATCAGCCGTGATATTGAAGGCATATTTGCGATTGCAAGAGCAACCGAAGGGGTGAGGGCACTTATTTCGTAGTGAGAGTATGCAACTAGTTTGGTCCAAATAGGTTAGTACTGGCATTTAAGGCTTGAGGTATCTCGGCCGCCTAGATTTAGATGGGTGAAAGCCCCTCTCGTAACTTGGTGTTGTTCAAGGGTTTAATTGCAATATGACAAGAGTAGGGTATATTTGTAATTTGGTGGAGATTCTAAGTTTATTTGCAACTTCATGCTGAGAGGAGTTTGGCACGGTTGCATTTTAATGCTGGGTAGGATTTAGGTTGCCATTTGGTATTGGTGAGGGTTTATCTGCAGTTTGGTATTAGCGAGGGTTTATTAGCAATTTGGCACCGGCGAAGGTTTATTGATAGCCCAGACATTGACTTTGGTCCCGATAGGTAGCGCAGTAGCTCGGAGGTTTATCTATGTCAAGCTATCGGGGCGTCGCTAAAGACTCAACATCGAGCTTTACTGCCACCAAACCGCTGGCCCCCAAGGTGACGACTGTCGAACCGTTGTGTGAGCGCCTTGAACCCCTTTATTAGGAGACGAAATACATACACAATCATAGACAACACAAGGTATTTTTAAATCCCTATACAATTCTTCAAAATATGAATATTTTGCCCCAAACAAGACTTTACAAGATCTATCGACGAGTTGTAAGCTTTTACACTATTTTTTTGCAAAAATGCAAGGTATTTCCACAACTTGCCAAAGTTGCAAAATATTTATACAATTACATAACTTTACAAGGGCTTTCTTACAGAGTTGGGGGTATTTTTGTAACATATAAATATTTATACAATTGGAACCCGGATGGAATGACAAGTGAGCAAGGGCTAGCTAGGGCGTTCCCCGTAAGCGACGCGCCGCAATGGCGTCCGATTGCGGTGTCAAATAGGCAAGGGTTCTCGTGTGGGGTTGGACGCACACGAGTAAAGAAGCAAGTCCAAAAACATAGGATCCGTCTAGCTACTTGGAATATAAGAACTTTAACGGGTAAGGGTTTAGAATTAGTTAAGTTAATAAAGGACAAGAGGGTTAACATAGTTTGTCTACAAGAAACTAGGTGGAAAGGACATAAAGCTAAAGACATTGATGGATATAAAATTTGGTATACGGGTAATAATAACTCTAGAAATGGTGTTGCTATAATAATAGATGAAAACTTAAAAGACAGAGTTGTGGAAGTAAATAGATTGGGGGATAGACTAATGGTAATTAAACTTATCTTAGGTGAGGATATTTTGAATATAATTAGTGCATATGCACCTCAAGTAGGATTAGAAGAGAGCATTAAAAAGTAATTTTGGGAGGCTATTGATAGTTTGATCCAAAATATCCCTAGTGAAGAGAGAATCTTTATTGGAGGGGATCTTAATGGTCATGTGGGTATAGATAATAGAGGCTATGAGAGGATTCATGGAGGGTTTGGTTTTGGCAATAGAAATGATATGGGTAACACTATTCTTGATTTTGCTATGGTCTATGATCTAGCAATTATTAATACCTTCTTTAAGAAGCGGGACGAACACTTAATAACATACAAGAGTGGAACACATATAAGTCAAATTGACTATTTTCTCATTAGGAAGGTCGATAGAGTTTTATGTAAAGATTGCAAAGTTATTCATGGTGAGAGTCTAGCCCCTCAACATAGGTTGTTAGTAATGGATGTCACTATCCCTAAATTCAAAAGAAAGATCATTATAAATAATTATTCCAAGATTAAATGGTGGAATTTAAAAGGTAAAAGTTTAGAAATATTTAAAAATCATCTATTAAACGAAAATATTTGGAATTTAGATCAAGAAACTAATGTAATGTGGAATAATGTTACAAATTGTATAACGAGGGTTGCAAAACAACTCTTAGGCGAATCTAAAGGTAAAAAGAATTTAGAAAAAGAGACTTGGTGGTGGAGTGAGGAAATCCAAAATACCATTAGAGTAAAAAATGAATGCTTTAAAGTTTGGCAAACTAACAAAAATGTTCAAACCCTAGAAGCCTATAAAATCGCTAAAAAGAGAGCTAAGAAAATAGTTAGCGAAGCTAAATCAAAGGTATTTGAAGATTTATATAATAAATTAGGAACCCGAGAGGGTGAAAAGGACATATTCAAACTGGCTAAATTAAGAGAAAGGAAAACTAGAGATTTAGATCATGTTCGGTGCATTAAAGGTGAAGATCAAAAGGTTTTAACTAATGACCTTGAGATTAAAGGGAGGTGGCATAGCTATTTTCAAAAGTTACTTAATGAAGATTCCGTCAAGGATTTATCTTTAGAAGGTACCCAAGAGTCCACAATATTTGATAAATATCAATATTTTAGGCGTATTAAAATGTCAGAAGTGGAGGATGCTTTAAGGAAAATGAAAGTGGGCAAGGCCTTAGGACTAGATGGCTTACCTATTGAAGTATGGAAAGGCCTAGGAGATATTGGTATTCAGTGGTTAACTAAATTTTTTAATAAAATTTTAAAGGAACGGAGAATGTCAGAAGTTTGGAGAAAAAGTGTTGTAGTTCCTTTCTATAAAAACAAAGGAGATATTCAAAGTTGTAATAATTATCGTGGAATTAAGCTTATGAGTCATACTATGAAACTTTGGGAAAGAGTAATTGAAAAACGCCTCCGTTGTATGACTACTGTATCGGAAAATCAGTTTGGTTTTATGCCAAATAGATCTACTACAGAAGCTATTTTCTTACTACGGCAGCTAATGGAGAAGTATAGAGAGATGAGAAAAGATTTGTATATAGTTTTTCTTGATTTAGAGAAGGCGTACGATCGAGTACCGAGAGAATTAATTTGGTGGACATTAAGAAAGAAAGGAATCTCTCAAGGATATGTTGATTTGATTAAGGATATGTACGGCGGTGCTATTACTAGTGTTCGAACTATTGCTGGGGAGACTGGTGAATTTCCCGTTTCTATAGGTTTGCATCAAGGTTCTGCACTAAGTCCGTATCTCTTTGCCTTAGTTATGGATGAAGTAACTAAACAATTGCATGAGGATATCCCTTGGTGTATGCTATTTGCAGACGATATTGTTTTAATTGATGAGAGTATTGATGCTCTAAATGCTAAGTTAGAGCGTTGGAGACTTGCCTTGGAGTCTAAAGGTTTTAAAATTAGTAGGAGTAAGTCAGAGTTTATGCACTGTAATTTTAGTAATGGGAGAGTGGTTCAGGAAGACATGGCCCTAATTGGTGGACATAACATTCCGAAGAGTAGTAGCTTTCGATACTTAGGGTCTATCATACAAGAGAATGGGGAGATTTATGATGACGTTACACATAGGATTAAGGCAGGCTGGTTAAGATGGAGAAGTGCCTCAGGTGTCCTTTGTGATCGTCGTATGCCTGTGAAACTCAAAGGGAGGTTTTATAGAACGGCTGTGAGACCTGCTTTGTTATATGGTACCGAGTGTTGGGCAGTACGAAAGGGACACATCCACAAAATGTGTGTAGCAGAGATGAGGATGTTGAGATGGAGTGTGGTAAGACTAAGAAAGACAAGATTAGGAATGAGCGCATCCGTAAGGACTTAGGGATAGCTCCAATTGATAGTAAAATGAGAGAAAATAGACTTAGGTGGTTTGGACATGTGTTTCGTCGCCCTAACTCAGCGCCGGTTAAAAGATGTGACCAAATCTTAGTAGATGTTAGTAAAAGAGCTCGAGGAAGGCCTAAAATGAGATGGTGCGATGTTATTAGGAAGGACATTAGTTCCTTGAGTTTAAATATGAATATTGCACTTGATAGAAATCTTTGGCGGAACAGGATTCATGTAGCCGACCCCAATTAATTGGGATAAGGCTCTGATGATGATGATGATGATGATAAATATTTATACAATTACTTGCCAAAAAATTACGTGGATTTTTCCCGTAAAGTTAGCAAGACACTATATAGATGGAGGTCCAATTGTCTAAGTGCCATCACAATTGTCTAGGGGCATAAATGTAAATATACCCCGTAGGGGCATAAGTACAAGACCCGGGGACTTACCCCACGCGGGCCGAAACAAACGAACAAATTCCAAATGCCGAATACTCCGAGTGCAAGAAGTGCTTCGTATGTTCTCTTCTTTCCACTTGGACCCTTAGGGTCTATTTATAGAAGGCGGGAGGGCCCAGAGGGGTCAAACGAACAGATTTGCCCCGATTCTGTCAAGGTGGGGTGGCAAAAAGCCATTTTGACCCCTCTGGCCACTAAAAAGGGCCAAATGTGATGGGAATCGACACCGAGCCTGTACTTTTTCTTTTGCATTTATGTACTTTTAGTTTGTGTTTATATCCTTGGGAAAATATGTACGCAAATGTAAGGCTTTATAAGCCAAGGAGTCATTCCCATGGATTGTGTGTATTTTTATGCAATTATGCAGTAGGACCAGCAGGGGGGCCCTCAGCCCTTTCCCATTGGTCCATGTCACCTTGTGGGCCTGGTCAACCTGCCTAGGTGGACATCTAGAAGGGTGGGCTGGTCATATGGACACATGGGGTTAAATGGGTCAAGATTCCATGGTTGGCCACCTACCCCATTCAACCCTACTATATGGTCAATGGTGCGCCCCCTTCCCCTTGTTTTTTTTATTAATTTTTGTGTGTTGTTCAAACCACATCCCAGCCCTTCAATCCCCAGCCCTTGATCCAAGGGTGTACAATTGATTAGATACCTAGCATATAAAACCATGTATTTTCCTTTGAAAATTAGTGAAAAATCAGAAAATTGTTGAGTTGTTTGAAGCTTCTTGCGCCCCCTTCCTCTCTCCCCCTGGTTTCCTCTCCTCAAACCCCCCTTTCTAGAGTGTATAAATCTTCTATCTCCCCCTCTCAACCACTGATCTTCATTGGTGCCGCCGCCGCCGCCGTTCGTGCCGCCTTCGAGCCGCCGCGGATCCGTCTTCGGTTTTCTGTCCTGCTGGACAGAGGTGTCTTCACGAAAATCTTGCTACCATCCACGGCCTCTTCGTGGTTTGTAATTTTTATGGTGTGTTCCTATCTTCAATCCCCTACTCCACAAAAAAATTCAGGTCCAAAATCCTTAGTTTAGCATTTTTACATTTTCGGTCTTCAACCATTCCCAGATCTATCCTGTCTCTGTCTACAGTGATAGCAGCTCTGAGTTTCCCATCTCCGACCTTCTTTTTTATTTTTGTTGGGGCTTCCAATTTTACTGGGAGTTCTGTCCATCATCCCCTACATCCACCATTTTTCTTGATTTTTGATCCACCCTCCATCCATTTTTAAAAATTAGTGTTCCATCTCTGCTACAGTGCTTTCAGTCAATTCCCAGACCCGACCACCCTCCAGTCCAAAAATCATAACAAATCACCGCCTCCACCAAACCTTTCATAAAAAAATGTCCCGTTTTCCTAGCTCAATTTCCTACAACTTTCGTGAAGAGGTCGAAGTCTGAATCCAAGGTATTCATAGTGGTCAAAGGCAGTTCTCAGATAATAGCCCTGCAGATCTGAGTGTTCAGCTACTGTACAACAGGAAGTTGTAAATTCATTAAAGCCCAGATCCGTGCAGATCCAGGCCAGATCTCCAGGACTAGGTTGAAGTATTTGAAGAGAGCTTTCTAACGGTGCCCGTTTCGTGTCGATCCGACATCGGGGCTGATCGCAGCGTCGATTCTCGCCGGAGCGCGCGCCGAAAAACAGAACCGGCAGACCCGTGGCCGGTTGTTCCGACCGGGGCAGAACGGAGCCGCCCGGCCTCCGGTCGCCGTCCCAGCGTGCCGCCAGCCCCGGGAACACTTACATAAGTGTCCCCACCACAGTGGTGCCACCGGGCCCCACACGGCCCCTGTGGACAACACGTGGGCCCCACCGTCACGTGTTCGGGTGTTGCCGAATCAACGCGAGAAGCCGCCCGTCAACCCGAATTCGGTCCTCCCGGACCCCATTGTGTAGCCATTTACCTCCCTGCGTGGAGTGGGCAGCGAGTTGTATTGTTGTAATATTGTGTATTATTGTTCTGGGAGTACGAGTTTCGGCCGGGTCCGTCTTCCCCACGCCGAGCGCGTGGAGGTATCGCATTCGCTCCCTTACTTGGCATTTGCTTATTTTCATATATACTTGTTTATGCCACTGCTAGAGAGCATGTTTTAGGACCTAGCTCGCTATAATTTCATATCACCACTGCTGCGAGAGAGTGAGCGAGACCGTCCCGTGACCCCGATCCGGGCACGAAAGTGCGAGCCGACCACCCTAGCTCTTGCTGGTTTCTCAACCGTGCACGTCTGACGCTTCCCTCGTTAAGGGACATTCACGAGCTTGTCGTGTCCGTGTCTCGTCCCGCATCAAAATAGTATCAGAGCGAGTTTGAGTCTAGGGTGTTAAAAAAAAGTGTCATTTACGTCTAGTCATTAGTCGGTTTAAGTCGAGTCTAGGATCATCATATTTCTAAAACACAAAAAAAAGTGTTTTTAAATTGCATTTCATCCCAATAATTCGGTATATCAAAAGGTGTTGTCCGACCGTTAGGCTACGCCTATCGGGAAGGCCGCACACTTGTGCGAGTGACCTTCGGGTCGATTATCTCCGCCACGTACCGGATATTGGTTTAGGTCTAGGTGCATCATATTAGTGTGTATTTGCATTAGTCGGTGTTTCCTAGTCCGTGTTGTTGCATGCCCACTCGGCGAGGTACCCAATACCATCGCCCTTCCCCTATGGCTAACCCACGAGATGGCGCCTCGGGAGACTTCCACTCCCTACACGAGGCGGTGATGGCCATTATGACTAGGTTGGACCAATCCGATGCTAACTTTCGGACTTTCTCCGAAAATATGGATGGTCGCCTTAGAGCCATGGAGGGACGCATGGAGACCTCCGACAGGTCGGTCCAAGACCTCGTTGGGCGGTTAGATAGGATGTCACACGGGGACCCTCTTGGGGCAGCCCAAGGCCCACCCGCACCTCCTCCCGCAGTGGCCCAAGTCCAACCCGCTCCCATGGCCCAAGTCCTGGCCGCTCCCGCGGCCCAAAACCAGCCACCACAGGCTCCTCCACCCACCCCTCCTCGGGTTCCCGAACTACCGCACCGTGACCTTGGTCTCGGGGACTATGGGTTCGACAATGCCTATGAGGGGTATGGTCAACGCCGTCGTGGTTTTCAGCCACAACGAGATGAGGATGATGATAGGGTCCTTAAGACCGTGCGAGCGGATCCTCCCTCTTTTTACGGGTCTTTGGATCCGAAAGTCTACCTAGATTGGGAGTTCGGCATGGACCGTTACTTTGAATGGTATGATATGTCGGAGCGCCGAAGGGTCCGATTCGCCACCATGAAACTCATGGGGCAGGCGCAAACCTAAAAATGTAGAGAGCCTGCTACTTCAGCGGCTAGAACCCCCGATTGATACATGGGCCGAGATGAAGAATAAACTTCGGCAAAAGTACCTTCCTCCCACATACCGCCAGAGACTCATCGATAGATGGCAAAGCCTTAGCCAGGGAGACCGGTCCGTCTCTGAATACATCGCAGAGTTTGATGAGTACTTTCTACGATGTGGTGTCACGGAGGAGAGTACCATGCCCGTTTCCCGCTTTCGACGTGGTTTGCGGCCACACTATCAGTATGAGCTTTTCCGCAGCAATGCCAAGACGTTGGAAGAGGCATACCAGGTTGCTCTCGAGTTGGAGCAATTTGAGGGAGAGTTCGAGTCTAGCCATCGGTTGGGCCCCACCCCTCTCCGTAGTACCGAGCCCCGTCACTCTGTAGGCCCACATCAGCGGCCTCCCATGGCTCGACCTCTGGAGCCCACCCGTCAGGAGCACTTCGCTCCACGGCCTCGCCCTCCTCCACCTCGGGATCTATTTCCACCCCAACCACCGGCACCCGTTGCCCGTCCCCCGGCTCCTATAGCCCGTCCTCTGGCACCGGCACCCCCTCCATTAGTATCCAAGGCACCTACACCTCCACCATTGCTGCCTACACCCCCTACCCGACGGGATGACAAGGGGAAGGCCCCTTTTATCGGGGAGAGTAGTCGGTCACGAGTGCAGTGTTTCCACTGTCACGGGTTTGGCCACATTGCCAGTGAGTGTCCCGCTCGCGCCACCCTAGCCCTAGGTGTTGGAGGATCCGTACCTCCCGAGCTTGAGTGTGTTGATTACGTGGCCAATGAGGCACTAGCCGAGGAGTACTATGCCTTGGGAGGGGAAGAGCAGGACGGCTCTCCTGCCGCCCAGGATGCAGCCACCTAGTGGGATTGATGCTACCACCTTAGTCTAGAGTCGTGCATGAGTCAGTGTATTTTCCTTGTGTGGTTTGTTTTATGTGGTTTGTTTGCATGGTTTGTGTGTCGTTTGAGAGTCTGCATGTGTCTTGTGTAAGCTCGTTGTCGTTCTCTTACGAGTAAGGGGCGATTGGACTCACTCGATGAGTATGGGATCGGTTCTACATCTATACCCGGATCAGTCACCTACAGGGACTCAGCGGTGATTCCTAGTGAGTCTTCGAGCTGCTTCCTTCCCTTTTGAGAGTGCCCCATTCGGAGTGTCCACCTTCAGCCCATAGCAGTTCGCGCATATCGAGTATATATGGAATGAGCAGGTGACGATCACTTGGAGTGGAGCGTATCCGTGTTACTTGGCACGGTGACGGGTCAGCCGGAGTATTCGAGCATCCCTACCCCTACTCGACGGGGTCGAGTTCCTCCCACCCGGGGAGAGTTGATGGGAATCGACACCGAGCCTGTACTTTTTCTTTTGCATTTACGTCCTTTTAGTTTGTGTTTATATCCTTGGGAAAGTATGTACGCAAATGTAAGGCTTTATAAGCCAAGGAGTCATTCCCATGGATTGTGTGGGTTTTTATGCAATTATGCAGTAGGACCAGCAAGGGGGCCCTCAGCCCTTTCCCATTGGTCCATGTCACCTTGTGGGCCTGGTCAACCTGCCTAGGTGGACATCTAGAAGGGTGGGCTGGTCATATGGACACATGGGGTTAAATGGGTCAAGATTCCATGGTTGGCCACCTACCCCATTCAACCCTACTATATGGTCAATGGTGCGCCCCCTTCCCCTTGTTTTTTTTATTAATTTTTGTGTGTTGTTCAAACCACATCCCAGCCCTTCAATCCCCAGCCCTTGATCCAAGGGTGTACAATTGATTAGATACCTAGCATATAAAACCATGTATTTTCCTTTGAAAATTAGTGAAAAATCAGAAAATTGTTGAGTTGTTTGAAGCTTCTTGCGCCCCCTTCCTCTCTCCCCCTGGTTTCCTCTCCTCAAACCCCCCTTTCTAGAGTGTATAAATCTTCTATCTCCCCCTCTCAACCACTGATCTTCATTGGTGCCGCCGCCGCCGCCGTTCGTGCCGCCTTCGAGCCGCCGCGGATCCGTCTTCGGTTTTCTGTCCTGCTGGACAGAGGTGTCTTCACGAAAATCCTGCTACCATCCACGGCCTCTTCGTGGTTTGTAATTTTTATGGTGTGTTCCTATCTTCAATCCCCTACTCCACAAAAAAATTTAGGTCCAAAATCCTTCGTTTAGTATTTTTACATTTTCGGTTTTCAACCATTCCCAGATCTGTCCTGTCTCTGTCTACAGTGATAGCAGCTCTGAGTTTCCCATCTCCGACCTTCTTTTTGATTTTTGTTGGGGCTTCCAATTTTACTGGGAGTTCTTTCCATCATCCCCTACATCCACCATTTTTCTTGATTTTTGATCCACCCTCCATCCATTTTTAAAAATTCGTGTTCCATCTCTGCTACAGTGCTTTCAGTCAATTCCCAGACCCGACCACCCTCCAGTCCAAACATCATAACAAATCACCGCTTCCACCAAACCTTTCATAAAATAATGTCCCGTTTACCTAGCTCAATTTCCTACAACTTTCATGAAGAGGTCGAAGTCTGAATCCAAGGTCTTCATAGCGGTCAAAGGTAGTTCTCAGATAATAGTCCTGCAGATCTGAGTGTTCAGCTACTGTACAACAGGAAGTTGTAAATTCATTAAAGCCCAGATCCGTGCAGATCCAGGCCAGATCTCCAGGACTAGGTTGAAGTATTTGAAGAGAGCTTTCCAACGGCGCCCGTTTCGTGTCGATCCGACATCGGGGCTGATCGCAGCGTCGATTCTCGCCGGAGCGCGCGCCGGAGAACAGAACCGGCAGACCCGTGGCCGGTTGTTCCGACCAGGGCCGAACGGAGCCGCCCGGCCTCCGGTCGCCGTCCCAACGCGCCGCCAGCCCCGGGAACACTTCCACAAGTGTCCCCACCACAGTGGTGCCACCGGGCCCCACACGGCCCCTGTGGACAACACGTGGGCCCCACCGTCACGTGTTCGGGTGTTGCCGAATCAACGCGAGAAGCCGCCCGTCAACCCGAATTCGGTTCTCCCGGACCCCATTGTGTAGCCCTTTACCTCCCTGCGTGGAGTGGGCAGCGAGTTGTATTTCTGTAATATTGTGTATTATTGTTCCGGGAGTACGAGTTTCGGCCGGGTCCGTCTTCCCCACGCCGAGCGCGTGGAGGTATCGCATTCGCTCCCTTACTTGGCATTTGCTTATTTTCATATATACTTGTTTATGCCACTGCTAGAGAGCATGTTTTAGGACCTAGCTCGCTATAATTTCACATCACCGCTGCTGCGAGAGAGTGAGCGAGACCGTCCCGTGACCCGATCCGGGCACGAAAGTGCGAGCCGACCACCCTAGCTCTTGCCGGTTTCTCAACCGTGCACGTCTGACGCTTCCCTCGTTAAGGGACATTCACGAGCTTGTCGTGTCCGTGTCTCGTCCCGCATCAAAATGACCCCTCTGAGGGGGTTGAGTCTTTTTTTTTTTTTAATTTTTTGGAAAGCCCGGACCCCGGAGGGGGCGGACCCGGGTGGGGTCGCGCGACCCCGGGACGGGAGCGACCCGGCGGGGTCGCGGCGGCCCCGGAGCGGGCGCACCCGGCGGGGTCGCGCGGCCCCGCCGGGTTCAGGCGCACCCGGCGGGGTCGCGCGGCCCCGCGGGTGAACCCGGCGGGGTCGCGTGACCCCGCGGGTGGGGCCACCCGGCGGGGTCGCGCGGCTCCCCGGGCGGACCGGCAGGGTCGCGCAGCTCCTCTTTTGACCCGGGGAGGGGTCGTTTGACCCCCGGGCGTGCTCCTTGGCTCCTCCTCGCGTCGCTTCGCGCCGTTTTCGTCGTCCCGGACTGGAGAAGAACCGTGGTGAAGCTATAAATCCCGGGGAGATCGCTCCTTCGCCGCGTGGCAGCATCGCGTCTGCAGAGGAAGCATTGTTTGTTTGTCTGGTCGCTCGTCGCCGCGTAGGGAGGAAGCTTTGCGCCCGTCTGTGCCGTGTAATACACTTGCTCGGCTACTCGGACCGATATGCACATGTTTCTTCCTTGTTAACCTTCTTGCCACGACGTCGACCATGATAATATTGTCGGATCGATGGACCCTAAATCACGGAGATACTCCGTAGTTCGACGGTATTGGCGATACGCCGTTCTTCTCGTCGAACGTTGCATAGCAACAATTTCTCAAAGTAATTTGAGATATTTTCGGGTGCAACAAATGCCCCCCACGGGACGTCCATCACGGCCGGAGGCGGGGGCGGATGGCCCGTGCCCGTTGCAACTTTTTAGACTGCATTGAATGATCGTATTGCCGTCCAAAAATATTTTTAGCCTGACGCTTCTCCATTTTTTTTACTTCTCCTCTTATGCTTTCAGCCATGGCTCGTAGCAGTGGGAGTGGGAGTCAGTCGAGGAGGTCCCGTGCTAGGGGCGCTGACGACTGCGGGGTTGAGCGCATAGACCGGCGGATGCCGCCTTTTCCGCCTCGTACCATTGATGATGACAACGTCAACCAACTAGACCTTGGCTATTCATGGGTCGCTGAGGGCCCGACAGAGAGTGCCGGAGCAGCTGAAGGTCTTGTTGATGTGTCTCGGATTGCGAGGCAAGGCGATCTTTATACATATGACCGCACTGGAGGGTATCCATGCCACTATCCCCTGGACCGCCACCTTTACAGTTTTCTCCAGGGTTTTGCTCCTATCGGCATGGAGGCCGACGATCCGTCACTTCCAGAGGAGAGACATCGCCTTGAGCGGGCGATACTAGCAGGCAGAGATGGCATGCAGGGGTTGTGTTCCCTGACATATCCAAGTTACCCGGAGGGCTTTTCTCGACAACGGCAACATCCGGACAGGCAGAGTCTGGGCTCTTTTCAACGACACGAGAGTTTTACCGTCCGGGCTACGCCGATGTCTCCAGCGACCTAGCATCTGCATGGGCAGCACAAGGCCGTGGACCAGGTTGTAGATGGCCTCTTTCTGGCGCCCACCGGAGCTAGCTTTGCACAGGACGAATACATCCATGATTGCATGTTGGAGAGGGTCCTGGCTTTGAAGACTCCCAGCTGGTATGGGAAGTGGTCCATCATCCCTTCTCACAGTTATCACCGGGGCGCGACAGAGTGGCTCTGGGGCATTCTGCTGGTTTACCGGTCTTTGTTGGATAAGGTGGGGATTCGTCATGCAGTGACTGCCGCCCTGTACTCCTACCCTTGTTACACTGGCCTGCTACAGGCCCTAGTAGAGAGGTTCAGCCGCCGGTGGAACACTTTTGTCACAGCTGGCGGGGAGACTTCACTGGACCTCTGGGCCTTCCAGAGGATTTCTGGTCTTCCGATCTGCGGGAGACCCTATGAGGAGCTATCGCCAGATGACTTGCACCTCAGTTCTACAAATGGGGCAGGACACTATACCCTGCCATACTGCTTCAGGTTTCTGATGAAGACCTGGAGGGACTTAGCCCGAGTAGGCACAGATCGGACTCCACGCACACCGCGGGTGACATTGAATGCCTGGATAAGCCACTTCTATAGTGGTCCTTACTGCTTCCATGAGGAGTTTGCACAGTCTGGTACCATCTGGGATGAGTACCGAGAGATCAGAGTGGACGTTCCTCCACATCTTCGCCACCTGCCTGTGCCGACACAAGGATGGAATTCCCGGGGGCTACATCCTGTTACTTATCTGGCGGCTTATCTGGCATATTGGCTTTCCAGCTTTGTCGTCCCTCATGGAGAGGAGGAAGTCCTGCGGGTGGAGGTGATCTATCCTGCATGCATGCTTGCCTGTGGACAGAGACTCGCCATCGCACCAGCAGCCTTGGCGAATATTTTTCATTCGCTTGGGGCTTTGTCTTCCCACTCCTTGCCACGAGAGAAAGGCATATTGCTGCCCACCCATTATTTGAGTGCTTAGGCAGGGCTACTGTTTCCAGAGTTGTCCAGGAGGACTCCCGTTGAGAATCCAGCAGCTCCGTTGATTTTCTGGTTTACTGGGCAGCCATCCCAGGATCCAGTTGCACAGTTAGTAGGGGCCAGGCGGGCCTTGTCTTTTGTTCCGGTGAAGAGGGGAGGGCATAGCCCTTGACTACTTCTCCTACCTTCACCGTCCTTTTGCCAGGCAGGAGGGAGATACTATCGTCAGCCGAGTTTCCACCCATGCTTTACCTTCCCCACAGGGCTTAGCAGAGTGGGTCGTCAGCATCTGGCCCAGTGTTCTTGTCTATCGACGCTCCAGTACGGCGATACTTGAGCCTTACTACCCACATCGGTTCGCCAGGAACTTTGGGTATGATCAGGCTATCCCCTCCAGTGGAGAGTTCTCTTTGCCCCTCCGATTATACAGGCACAGGGACATGCATTTGGTCGCGGCAGCTTGGCATGACTTTCTTTGCCGCGAGACAGGGCCGGGATACCCGGTCCCAGAGCAGGAGCGCAGAGGCTATTTTGACATTTATTATGCTCGCTGGTGGTTCAAAGCCAGCAACCTCTTCTGGGAGCGCCGAGATGCCATTCGTACCGCTGAGGAGCAGTGGTTGGAGCGGGAGGACCCGCTTTCCTCAGGTCTCATTTTTCGGGGATTGCCCGAATTGTGAGTGACATTGAAGAGCGATGGCGAGCAAAAGCCTGGACACCCACTGTTGACAGAAGCCAGTATTATGGGGCTTTGAAGCCCTTGAAGAGCAAGACGGCGTCGGCTCTTGGAGCTCCTTCTTCCTCCACCACAGGCGTAGCCCCGGGCCCCTCAAAGGCCTATTCGTGGTGAGAAGATTTGCAGACATCTTGCGGGGTGAGGAAAAAGTTCCAGTTGTCCCAGCCGATACCCGACGGAGCACTTGGGGGCAGTACCTTTGCTGAGTGGAGGGCCCATGTAATCAATGCAGTGGGCTGCGCAGGTCCCCTGGAGTACCTTTCTAGCCTTGAGTTGGCGACGACTCCACTTGCCATTTACGATGCTGTAAAGGCGGTTGCTCGCGCCCTCCGAGTGAAGCCGGAGCAGATAGTATTAAAGCCGATGGAGCCCATAGCGGCTACAGGTAATTCCTGTTCTTCCTAACTTTAATATACATATGTATATTTATATTCTGGGACATGCATTTACATATTCCCGAGACACTTGCAGGTGGAGCTGTTATGGTAGCCGGTGCTGCGCCACTGAGGGGTCCTCCTGATGCTGAGATTGGGGGGGATGCTGCTGCAGCCAAGAGACCTCGGATCGAGGTTCCTGAGGAAGGGGATGTGAGGTCAGCATCCCGTCCTCGGCTTGAGGTTGAAACCCCTGAGGTTGAGGCTGTGTTCAGTAAGTAGCTCTCCCAGATACTGGTCATTTCTGAGCATACATATAGTGTTATAAACACGTGCTTGCATCATTAAATGCAACTCCCCCGGAAGCTAGGGTTGACATGAGCTTCTCTCCTCCTCCAGCGGGAGATAACATGCCGCAGGATGAGTCCGTGCCGGAGGTTACTTTTAGCTTCAAAGAGCTGATGTCTCCCTCAGACCATTATATGCCGGTGACGGCTAACTCTCCCTCGCCGCTTACGGCAGGGACCATAGAAGGTCAGGCTTCAGGTAGCATGCTCAACCTTGTTTTCTCCATTGATACATGAAGATTTGACTAGCAATAACCCCTTAGTGTTTTGCTGGCTATGCAGGGGCTCATGAGGTTGCTCCACCTGGCCCGTCAGTAGAGGTGATGTCGGCTCTTCCTCTAGGGCCGGATCCGCTCCTGGGAGTAGATCCACTACTAAAAGTGGGAGCTCTGCGGCCACAGGCTCTCTTCCTGACGGGAGCTCGAGCCCTACTTCCAGCGCCACGACCTCCAGTTCTTCATCCAGTGAGAGTGACTCTCAAGAGAAAGGGGAAATAACAGATACCGGAGGTGAATGCAGCAACATACATTCTGTTTAATTGAGTCCTTCTTATAAAGATTTGCTTGACTCATATAATTGCTTGTCCCACAGGAGTGGACTTGGCCCGATCCATGGAGGAGTTCTCACAACTTTTGGGATCTGGCTCACTTGTGGGCCTTTTGACCGGCGGCAGTGCCTCGACAGGCACAAAGGCCATGGAGGTAGCAGGTGTTGACACCACAGCACCGGGAGATCCTATGCCAGTGGGCTCCTCCGATGTTGATATTGGTGAGGACATCATAGCTGAGGACGGCACAGCTGATCTTTCAGGTAAGAGATGTTAGAGGCTAAAGATAGACCTCTTTACCATTTTGCATCTGCTTTTGCCAAGCTGATTAATGCATCTGCTATGTGGACAGCTTCAGGTCAGGCTATTGAAGAAAGCACATCCCACCCTGGTGAGATAGCTCCAGCAGGGGGTGCTTCTCAAGACGCCACAAAGGGCCTGTAGACTCTAGGGGAGAGTGCCTCACCAGCAGACACCCATGCTACACGTACTGCTCGTTTCTGACAACGAACACATCAAATGATATATGCATTCTGTTTGGGGCACTGACCCCTCTCCTGTTTTTGCCATGTAGCTTCTCTTTCTGCAGAGCCGATGGTTGAGACCTCTCCACGAGAGGAGGTTCAGGAGGCAGGACCGACTTCTGAGATCGAGCCATCTTGCTCCCAAAGGGCTCCTGGTACAGAGTCTGCCCTTCCCAGCATAGCTGAAGAGGGGGCTGCTATTGAGACAGGTACATAGCTGTCCTCTGAACTTTGACACCTTGTGCGTGCCACTTTATAGATAAGCATTTACATGCTATTGCTTAACTGCAGAGGGTGGGGACACAAACGTCCTGCCTGGTGGACTAGGATCAACTTCTGTCGTTGATTCTTCCCCAGCTGTTGAGGATGGACATGAGTCTGCGGCAGCATCAGGTATATGACCGTGTTGTGCCTTTTTATAATGATTCGTGCATATCCATTTGGCTATGAACAAGCACTCATTCCAACTCCTTTTTCCTTTGCAGCTTCTGAGGAGGGAGCCCCAGGAGCACCAGTGGGGTTCCCGACTCTTGGAGTTGAATGGCTTGACGCCCCTACACTTGGGACAGCATTGCATGCTGCTATGGCTGACCAACTCCTGCAGAGTCTTGATCAATTGCTCCAGACTGATCCACTGCCCTCTGTGGAGGCTTTGAGGGCTGATCTGGAGGTATTCACCAGGAGCTACCACGGACTGAGTCTTCCCCGGGATGCCTGGGCCACGAAGCTGGAAAGCTTATGGAGCGAGTTCGCTCGCCTTCATCTTGCACAGGAGCAGAGACAGAGGGCCCAGTTACAGATCCAAGAGCAGGAGGAGCGGCTACGTGAGCTTTGAGCGGCTCAGGCAGAGGCCGGTCTTCACCTTGCGAGCTTCGAGGGGGATAGCCGGAGGACCTCTCTCCGAGTGGAGGAGCTGCAGAGAGAGCTCCATGAGGCTGCTGAGGAGCATCGTGTTGTCCAGGCGAGGGTGGAGACCTGCCGTCGCCGATTTGATGAGCTTCGGGAGGAGATCTTCCAGCAGGAGACTCGCCTTGCAGAGTTGCGGAAGGACTAGCACAGTGGTTGACGAGCTCTAGCACTTTCTTGTACATAGGGCTCTCACGCCTCATTTTTTGTTGGAGTTACTCCTGAGGGCTTGTCTCGGGCTCCCTTGACGACATTAATGAATGAAGGACAGAACTTAGCATAGCTGTTTCTTGCTTCTATCCTCTTGCATGTATGTCTTCTTTTTTTTTCTTCTCTTTTTTTTTATCACTTTACCAGCCCTATCGCCCTTTCGGGTTTTCGCCAGGACTGGCCCCCTTTAGCTTTTTCCAGTGCGCCCTTTCGGGTTTTCACACTGAGGGGTACCCATTTTTTGCCTAAGGCGCCCTTTCGGGTTTTCACCTTAGCCGGGTTAAAACCTTTTTGCCCTTGATTGCTCTTCTAACAGAAACAACCAAGTCCGCTGGGGTCTCAATATTTTTAACCCCCATTTTTTCTTTCTTTTTTTTTTATATAATGTCAAAAGGCGAAGAGAAGGTGGCACTCCCGTAGGGACGTGTGTGCCACAGAGGTGGGACAAATGGGTAGATTTGATTGTCCAAGTGGGACAAATGAATCAAATCTGTGAGCCGAAAGGCGAAAAGGGTTGGTAGCCTGAGAGGGCGTACTGAAACCAAACCCAAGAGGATAGAAACGAGCCAAAGGGCGTAATGGGTTGGCAACCCGAGAGAGCATACTGAGGCCAAGCCCGGTGTGACAAGATGGGTGGATTCGACTGTCCCAGTGGGACGTAATTAGCCAAATCCAAAACCGAAGGTTGACCGAGTTAGCAACCCGAAAAGGGTGTGCGTACGCCAAGCCCGGTTGGAACAACAAAGGAGTTGGTTTAACAGTCCGAAAGGGACATGTGAGTTAAACCTGGCGGCCGATAGGCGGGATGGGTTGGCAGCCCGAGAGAGCATGCACATGCCAGACCCGAAACGATGAAAGGAAGGGATTTGACAGCCCGGGTGGGACATATAAGTCAAATCCGTGAGCCGATAGGCAAATAGGGTTGGCAGCCTGAGAGGACATGCTGAGGCCAAGCCCGTGGGGACAAAGGAGTAAACTTGGCGATCCCGGTGGGATATATGAGTCAAGTCTAAAGTCAAGAGGCGAGATGGGTTGACAGCTCGAGAGAGCATGCAGAGGTCAGACCCAGAAGAAGAAAAAGGGTGGACTTGACAGCCCTAGTGGGACGTGAGAGTCAAATACGAGAGCCGATAGGCGAGAGAGGTTGGCAGCCCGAGAGAGCATACTGAGGCCATTCCCGATGGGACAAAGATAGGTTTGACCACCCTAATGGGACGTGAAAGTCAAACTCGAAAGCCGATAGGCGAGTAGGTGGGTTGGCAGCCCGAGAGGACATGCTGAGGCCAGACCCGGTGGGACATGTGCCAGAAGACACGATGGATTGGTAGCCCGAGAGAGCATACTGAGACCAGATCCCAAGAAGATAAGATGAGCCGAAAGGCATGATGGGTTGGCAGCCCGAGAGGGCGTACTGAGACCAATCCCAAGGAGGTTAGATGAGCCGAAAGGCATAAAGGGTTGGCAGCCTGAGAGAGCATACTGAGGCCATTCCCTAGAATGAAAAAGGTGCCGAAAGGCATGAAAAGTTGGCAGCCCGAGAGAGCATACATAGGCCATTCCCTAGAATGAAAAAGGAGCCGAAAGGCATGAAAAGTTGGCAGCCCGAGAGAGCATACATAGGCCGAGCCCGATGGGACAAAGTATGACACCGTCAGAATGCCAGTGGGACTAGGTGTCATAGGATGACATGCAAGGTGTAGCCCTGACATCAATATGATGTTTTGGTCGAGATGGGGTGGAGTCATTGACTTAGAGCCACCCATAGAATAGACAGAGAGAGGATTTTTTTTTCACATTACCAACCTCACCGCCCTTTCGGGTTTTCGCCGAGGCTAGCCCCCTTTAGCTTTTTCCGATGCGCCCTTTCGGGTTTTCACACCGAGGGGTTGCCCATTTTTGCCCGAGGCGCCCTTTCGGGTTTTCACCTCGACCGGGTCTGTGGCCTTTTTACCCTCAGCCAACCGTTGAAGGCTGACTGAGTCCGCCGGGGTATCAGTATTTTTAACCCCTTTTGCTCTTTTTTTTTTTGAACCTTCACGAGGAGAGGTACCGTCTTGTGAGGACTGCTATGGAAACTCCTGCGGTGGCGCATGGTAGAGCTTCATATGCTTGCCATTGAGAGGAGGGAAGGGATTGTCTCCCTTGTGGTCAAGGACCGTATAGGCCCCTCTTTCGTAGACCTTCTAGATGACGTAAGGCCCACGCCAATTGGGCTAGAGTTTGCCGCTGGATCTTCCCGCGAGAACCTCCTTTTCTTTGACCATGACGAGGTCACCTTTCTTGAACGCCCGTTGCTTGACCACCTTATCATAGGCACGTGTCATGCGGGCTTGATACACTTGTAAGTGTTTGTAAGCTTTGAGCCTTTGACCTTCAAGGTTGGACAATTCCTCGAGCCTTCTTTCAATTTCAGATTGGTCTTGGCCTGGCAATCCGGCGTGCACAGCAACGCGGTAAGATGCTAGCTCGATCTCCACAGGGACCACCGCTTCAGCTCCATAGACCAAAGAGAATGGGGAACATCCCGTAGGGGTTTTGTAAATAGTCTGGTAGGCCCATAGGGCTTCATGGACCTTCTCGCCCCAATCCCGCTTGCGGCCACCTACTATCTTGGACAGCAGCTTGCAGAGGGTTTTGTTGAAGGCCTCGGCTAACCCATTGGCCTGGGGATTGTAGACCGACGACGCTCTCCAGTCAATATGGAACTTGGTCGCCAGAGCATAAACAATCTTGTTTTTGAATGGCGTGCCATTATCGAATATAATCCGACTGGGGGTGCCGAATCTGTATATGATATAGTGCCGCACAAAACGAGTAACTATCTCCCCTGTAACTTCCCTTAGTGGAACGGCTTCCGCCCATCTGGAGAAATAATCGGTGGCAGCGAGTATGAACTTGTGCCCCTGGGACGATGGTGGGAATGGTCCCACAATATCCATACCCCACTCTGCAAATGGCCAAGTAGGCGCTGTTGGATGGAGCGGGTTAGGTGGCCGCCGAGGGACTGGGCCGAATGCTTGGCATTGATGACATGTACGAGCATATTGATTGCAATCTTCGTATATGGTGGGCCAGTAGAACCCTTTGAGCTTGATGCTATTCTTCATCTTAGCTCCTGCCTGGTGGGCTCCGCACAATCCGGAGTGAATCTTGTGCATGACGGTCTTCGCTTCCTTAGGTGAAAGACACCGTAGGAGGACTGATCGGTCCTTTTCATGGACGAGCCTAAAGAGTAAGCCGTCAATTAGCTGGTAGGATGTCGCCCTACGTAGCAGTTGCACCCTCTGAGCCCGATCAGAAGGAAGCCAACCGTTCTTTATCTTTATGATCGGCTCACGCCAATCTTCTTCTTCGGGAGCAACCTCCTCTTGAATGTTGTCGACCTCATAAATAGTGAGACCGGATTCTTCGTCGAGCATGCTTGGCATGAGCCTTCGGTGTCTGACTGTAATATTTAATTCTCCCTCAGGCGGGAGTTTTAGGGCTGCTGCCAACTTTGCAAGAGCATCAGCCTGGGAGTTGCTGCCTCTGGGGACATGGCCTATTTCAAATAGGTAGAATTTTTCCTTGAGTCTCATGACGGCTGCATGGTAGGGGACAAGCTCCTTTTTACGGACATCATAGACGCCCAGTACTTGTCGGATGACGAGCTGAGAATCCCCGTACACTTTTATGCACTTGATGTCTATCTCCAGTGCCAGTTGAAGCCCAATGATTAGCGCTTCATATTCCGCCTCATTATTAGTCAGGGACTTCATGAGAGCGCAAGAATTATGGAAGATGCCACCTTGTGGAGACACAAAGACTACCCCCGCGCCTGAGACATAGTCTGTGAGGCCGCCGGCCCTTTTGATTGGCCGAGAGGCCCCATCAAAATATAACTCCCAATGTGGGAGATCAAGGGTGAAGACACCCGGCTCCATCTGTGGTGGGACTTTCTCATAATGTTCCCCAGTAACTTGAGAAGGTACTAACACCTCTTCATCGGGGAGCTCAAAGTTGAGTGGCGAATCTTCCGGCAGAGGGTGCGCTGCTAAGAACTCTGCCATTCCTTGTCCCTTGACCGCCTTGCGTGGGACGAAGGTGATGTCGAACTCCATGAGGATAAGCGCCCATTTGCCGAGCCTACCAGAGAGGACAGGCTGGCATAGCAGAAATTTGAGTGGATTGCATTTTGAGATGAGCTCCACCCGGTGGGCTAGGAGATAGTGCCTTAGCTTCTTGACAGCAAACACCAGAGCTAGGCACATCTTTTCCATAGGAGCGTACCGATGCTCAGGCCCGATCAGTTTTCGGCTAAGGTAATACAGCGGCTGCTCCTTGCCCTCATCGTTGACCTGGGCTAGCAGAGCCCCCAAAGAGGCATCCATGGCAGCAATATATAAGATAAGGGGTTCCCTCTGACAGGTGCCCCTAAGACAGGAGGAGTCAATAGATACTCCTTGATTTGCTCGAAGGCCTTCTGACAGTCTTCGTCCCATATGAAGGGTGCTCCTTTCTTCATCAGTCTGCCGAAAGGTAGGCATCTTCCCGAGAGATTAGAAATAAACCGCCTAATATAAGCGAGTCTTCCTTGAAGAGATCTGAGCTCTGTCAAGTTCTTGGGCGGAGGTAGTCCTCTTATGGCCTTGATTTTGTCAGGGTCGATTTCTATGCCCCGGTACCTGACAATGAAGCCGAGGAACTTGCCGCTGGAGACACCGAAGGCGAAGACTCGACGCAAGTCAGCTAAGTGATCCTCCCGCTTCTTTGTCTTGACGACCAGATCATCGACATAGCATTCGACAAGGTCATGTAGCATCTCGTCGAAGATCTTGGTCATTGCCCTTTGGTAGGTTGCGCCGGCATTTTTCAGACCGAACGGCATCCTTTTATAGTTGAAGATCCCCTTAGGAGACCGGAAAGCCGTATGGTCTTTGTCCTTGACGGCCATGCGGATTTGATTATAGCCCGACGACCCGTCCATAAAAGACAAAGCTTCGTGACCAGTGGTCATATCAACCATTGTCTCGGTGATCGGGACAGGAAAGTCGTCCTTTGGGCATGCCTTATTCAAATCCCTGAAGTCGATGCAGACTCGGACTTGGCCATTCTTCTTCTTGACAGGGACTATATTGGCGAGCCACACAGGGTACATGCAAGACTCTATGAAGTCTACATTGAGCATTTTGTCAACATCAGCATTGACCTTCAGCTCCAGCTCGTGGCGCATACGCCTTTGAGCTTGCTTGACTGACTTGACTGTTGAAAGTATTGCCAGCGCATGTTCAGCCACAGAAGGGTCGAGCCCGGGCATTTCTTTGTAAGTCCAGGCGAAACAATCCCTGAACTCTTCTAGGAGCTGTCGATACGACTGCCTTTCTTTCTCACTGAGGAGAGCACTTATAAAGGTGGGACGGTAGTCATTTTTGCTTCCGAGATTGATTTCAATCAACTCGTCCACAGTTGCTTGACCACCGTCTTCAAGCTCTGGTGGAGCTGGTTGGAGGTCGACGAAGTCTCCCTCATCATCGGTGTTGGCTTCATAGACCTCAAATTCTTCGAAGCACCCTTGCTCGTGGCTTGAAGCCCGAGGGCTTGCTTTGTTTTGCGGATGTTTAGCAGGCTGGGCTGCTTTTATCTCTGAAGGGTGACCATTGTCAGCTCCTGATGAAGGTGAGGGTGTCAAGGACACGTCACCGGACTCCCTTACAGAGTCATCAACCTTGGGCTCAGCTTCAGCTTGCCCATTAGGGAGAGGTAGCAGTCCTATGGTGTTGACTGCAAAGTGGACCTCGAAGTCCTTCTCCTGGTCATAGCCAAGGCCCCTTGTATCTTTGCAGGAGAAGGGAGGCTGCCCGCGGACCTGCGAAGGGTTCCATAGCTTGTGGAAGTATGCCGCTCGCGCAGGGTCCAGAGTTTGCGGGATGTGCTGCTTTTTGCACATTTCCTTGATGTACTCTGGCATATCGTCCATCTCCTGGACTGGCTCTGGCACCACATCGGCGGGAGTATCCCAGCCGAAATGATCTTCAGGAGGGCACGGCGGGACTAAATCACCTTTGTAAAAGATGATCGGCTTGTCCCTCTTGCTCTTGTTACGTCTCCTTCTCCGTTGATAGGAGACTGTAAAGGTCTTCAACTGCTCCACCTCCTGTTCTTCCCATTGGGAGTCTGCCCATAGTGATCTCCTCTGGGTAGGTGACCAACACAGCTTCAACTTGAGGGCTTTGCTGCGGTCATGCAGGCTCTTCATACCTATACCACCGTCTGCGATTGGTCTGGTTATCTCTTTCCATGAAACCCAATGATGTTTGGGTTTTCCATTATCAAATTTCCATAAAAAATGGACATTAACCCTTTGAGCCTACCAAGAATAGCAATCGGAGGGGATGAGGCGGCCAGTAAATGAACGGGCATGGAGGATAATACGTGATTGATCAGTATAATCTGACCACCGGCAGATAATATTTTTCCATGCCAACCGCTGAAAGTCTTCTTTTAATGTAATGACCTAGGCCTTCTAGAGCGCTTTTTTTGAGCAGATGTGGCACCTTAACGGCCTATTTTATTTGGACAATTCTTCCTGCAAACAGGCAAAGATGGCATGGAGGTCTCGACGAGCCTTTCCTTTGTGAACATTTAATTGCCTTTGCCTTTCCTTCCTAGATGGAGAGAATCCTAAAGTAGGAATAAGAGCATTGGGGAGGGGCCTATCTGCAGTTGTCGACTCTGAACGCTGTTCATGGCACGGTTAGCGGTGAAAAAGAATAGCGATTGTTGAATCAGTTTGCTCTTTCGACTGTGATTGCTCTTGTGAAGCTCTGAGGTGAGGAAAGCACTTCCTTTAGGAGTGAAGGCAAGATCCGACTTTCAATCGAGTGAATAGCAGGCTTGTAGTTGAATCGAGATTGGCGATTAGTACAAGATAAAAATCTATCTCTTTCTCGCAGCTCGTGCTTTAAAGTGAACGAATGGAACTAAAGGAATGATTGTTGACTAGACTTCTACCCTTCACAAAAGCACTCTGTTCCTCAGAGACAAGAAGCGGTAGTATGCTGCCCAACCTGATTGCCATAACTTTAGAAATGATCTTCTATATGAAATAACACAAACTGATCGGCCGAAACTCAGAAAGAAGAGTCGGATTGTCTACTTTAGGAAGCAACACAATGAAGGATGATGTGTATGATCGCGGAAGATTAGCACCTCTGAAAAAGTCCTTCACAGCTGCACATACATCTTCTGCGATAATGTCCCAGCAATGAATGAAAAAACTACCGGCCGTCGGGACCCGGTGAACTGTCCGGGGGCATACTCTGAATAGCGGCCTTGATCTCTTCATTCGTAGGAACCGTACACAGCATGGCATTATGAGCATCCGTCACAAGATGAGGAATGACTTCCACCATTCTTTCTAATGCATATACAACCTGTGAAGTGAATAAAGAAGAAAAGTAATCCACAGCCATCATATGCATAGTCTGAACATCAGTCACCCAAGATATTACAAGCTTGCCTTCATCATTTTTGAGTTTAGCAAAAAAATTCCTCTGTCTTCTTTGCATAACAATTGAATGAAAATATTTAGTGTTTATGATATAGGCACCCTCTCTAAGCCACTTCACATTTGCCTTCTCTTTCCAGTATGTCTCTTCCATTAGATGAGCATCATTGAGAGCTGAATTTATATTTTGAAAATTTCCATCTGTAGGGTCTGCATCATACTTTGCTTCTAGCTCCAAAACTTTATCTTCGGCATCAACCACCTTCTGAAAAACATTGCCAAAATCGTTCACATTCCACCCCCGGGTCTTTAAAGCCTTTAACTTGGCATGCAAAGCATCATATAAAGGAGACTATTACTCCATGAAACAACATTCAAAAAGTCTTTATGCAAACACCACATGGATTGAAATCTCCACGGCTTGGGCCCTGAACAGGCACTTTGTCAGCAGGAAATTCAAAGTTGAGAGTGCCCCTCTTATTGTGTAATTCATTTCAGGCGGAGTGTTTTTAGGCAAGTGCTTGAATGAGTTGAAGGCACTTAGGCGGTAAGGAGATACTCCCGTTAATGACCCGGCTGATGAGGTTGGCTTCAAAGTCAACACTTCGCCTCTCTGGTTGAGTTGGCTTGGAGGCGGCACTGAGGCTCAGCTTGTGCAATTTTACCATGTCTTGGTTGACAGTGAAGAGCTGCCCTTCTTCGACTTCAGGGTCCACCTTCTGCTTCCCTTTGTCCTTTAAAGGCTCGGGGATTGTTAAAGTGGGCTTCCCAAAATATAGCGAAGCATCGGCCAGATGGCACTCATTGGGATGGAACGGGGCCTGGTCTGCGAAGACCGTATGTTGTTCCCCTTCCTTGGCATATTTAATGCACTGATGCAGAGTTGAAGGAACAACCCAGTTCTCATGAAGCCAGGGTCTTCCAAGCAGCATCTTGTAAGATGTGTCGGAGTTGATGATATAAAATGTCGCCTGAGTGACGAAATCGCCCAAAGCTAGCTTGACTACAACCCGACCAAGCGCTTCCTCGGAACCCTGATTGAATCCCGAGATCTTGACGTCGGTCACCTTTTGAAAATAAGGTGCCAAGTATAGAGACTTGAAAGTCTTCAGAGGCATGATGTAGACGGCTGCTCCGGCGTCCACCAGGATGCGATTCACATCATGTCCATTGATCGTCCCCCTCATATATAAGGGACGATTATGGCACGGAGAAGACAGCAACATGTCTTTATCCGTGAAGGAGATGTTGGCTGTGAGTGCTTCATATGCCTGAGCTTGCAACTCTGCAACATGGGTTTCATATGCCTGCGGGTCTTGAAGTATCTTGACAAGAGTCTCTCTGAGGTCTTTGCTCCAGGCAATGGCTTCCCAAATAGTGACATTTGTTGGGAACCGCTTCATATGATGAATGATTTTACGGTCTGCCCGAGCACGGGTCTTATCAAATGGCGGGATGATCTCCGCCAGAGTCTTCGACGCCTGGCGAGGCTTCTCCCGCTTAGAAGGGCGCTCCTCCGCATTCTGGCCTTCCACATCTTCTTGGAACAGCGGTGCCAAGGATTCCTCTGGAGGTGGCAAAAGCTCATCAGGCTGGTCTTCATTAGAAGGACCTACTGGGCTTGTGGTCTCGACCCTGTTGGAGGGGCCGCCCTGCTCTGACACCTTCTCGCACACTGGCGACTTGGCTGGCTCCTCTTCTTCATCGGAGGATGTGATTATAAAAGGGACTCCACCCGGCTTAGCCGTTGAGGCGGGGTTTGGACCCTCTGAGGAGTTGAGGATGAAAGGGATCCCCCGAACATGAGTTTCCGGGACAGGACCCGGCTTCTCCCCTCTGAATATTATGACCCGGTCAGGAGCCAGGGGACTTTCACGTCCTCGGCCACGACCTCGGCCACGTCCCCGGCCATTTCTTGCCGAGCGGCGCTAATATGTCGCCATAGGAGCCTGGCCTCCAGTGCTATCAGCTGTAGGACAGTAAATATTGTCGGGCGGCGGAATCGCCACCATATTGCAGGAGAGCTCTTGCAGCATTTCCTCGAGCATCTCGACAGTGAGCTCCTCATCTTTATAGAATAAGGAGAGCTCCTCTGGGATTGGGAAGTCTTCACCCTTTTCAAGGCGGTGGGCCATTTCCCGGAGCCATCGCAGAAGACGGGCTTTGCGTCCAAGTTTGTCCCAGAGAATATATTCGTCTAGAGTGACGACCCTGGGGGGATGAAGGGGAGTGTACTCCTCCAGCTCATCTATGAGCTTTTGAAGTCTTTGTAGAGGAGTTGGCTCCTTAGGAGCCTCCATAGCAGCGGCTTGCTTCTTTAACCTCCTCTTCAAATTCTTCCTGCGATTCTTCTCTTGCTTCTTTTGTCCTGCTGCCTCTTGAGAAAAGAGAGGAGTTTGCTTCGGCAGTGGGACTCGCTTGCCCCCAGAATTTTGCTTTTTGCTCCGGCCTGGCTCCTTAGGAGTTTTAGTGCCATGCCTCTTTTTGGAAGTGACTTTGGTCCAGCTGACCTCTTCCGGTTGAGCCTGGAAGGTAGCATTGATTGCCTGAGCAATTATTTCAGGAGGTAACTCCTGGAACTCTGCCAATCCGCAGTGGGGCCTCCGGGAGCTTTGTGGTTCTACCAACTTTACTTGGACCGGTGGGTTTGCTTGCTTGAGCGGCTGAGGCCTTTCTACAATTGGCGACCGCAGTGGGGCCTCTGGGAACTTTGTGGTTCCACCGACTTTGCTTGGACCGGTGGGTTGGCTTGCTTGAGCTGCTGAGGCCTTTCTACAATTGGCGGTTGCGCCAGCTTGATAGAAGCTTTCACTGGGGTCTTCGCGGGCTCAAGAGGTCGAGTCCTCTCCACGACTAACAGCCTTGCTGACTGGGCAGGAGCTTTGGCTGAAGGCTCTGACGCCTTGGCTTTGCCTTTATTATTGTTGTGTCCCTGTGGTCACATGGGTCATTCGACATCATTCTATAGTCATATGAGTTTTGTGTATTCTTGGTTTTGATAATGGCTTAACACTATTAGTCATTGTTATTTTCCACGCTCTTATAACTGACATATGTTATGTTTTGTTCATGACAGATATGCACATGAAAGCTCAATGTTGCGCCCTCGCACGCGGATCGACCTGCGCGGTCAAGGTCGATGCCACAAACATGAACGGGCGGCTAACGGACTCAAGCGACGGAGCTGGTGCGGCCAACGGACCGAACCGGGATGACCCGGGCTCTGCCCAGCTGGCGGTCGACCGCCAGCACAGGGGCGGTCGACCGCCCCAGCCAGGGACCGCCCAGCTGCAGGTCTGGCAGCTGGCGGTCGACCGCCAGCCAGTGGCGGTCGACCGGTTTTCCCAGGGATCGCCCGGTTGTATGTGTTTCAGTGGCGGTCGACCGCCAGGAGCCTTAGGTCGACCGCCTGCCCCGATGCAGCCTTGTTTGACCTCGAAATCCACCTCGTGGCTAGCCCCTTTCCATGGATTTGTTTAATCAAATCTTACCTAATCTTCCATGATTTGTGGATCTGGTCTAGGGGGCATCTATGGACCATTCAAGGGTTATAAAACCAACACTTGAGGGGATGGAAAACCTAATGCTTCAAGGAGCTTCTTGTAAGATCTAGGGTGGCTGCAAGAGAGCTTGGAGACGAGCTACTGTTCACGTGAACAGTAGTTCGTGAAGGTGTTCTTCATCCAATCAAAGGGGAATCAAGCTCAAATCAAAGCCAGCAATCTTCAAGGAAGATTACATCAAAGCAAGGCTATCAAAGTGATCTAAGGAAGCCGGTTTGATTCAAGTTCTTCAAGGGAAATCATCTTCATCCATTCAAGTTCTTTCAAGTTCATTCAAGGTGATATTTCAAGCATTCAAACTCCTAGAAGCTAAAGAAGCAATCAAGATTCAAGGTAGCTTCATCATCTCCTTCATTCATTCAAAGAAGTTCAAAGAGAAGATCAAGTGAGAAGAATTGAAGGAAGATGTACTGTTCACGTGAACAGTACTCCGTGAAGAACATTCATCCAATCAAGGGTGAATCAAGATGATTGAGTTGAAGCCAAGAGGAGCCTTGTTGCTGATCAACATTCCATACAAGGGCCAATTCATTTTCACTCATAACTCAATCTCTTGTTTTAGTTCATTCACATTTGTTTCATTTTCATTATTGTTTAAACATTGAAAGTGTGATTCGTCCCTACCGGTGGTTAGTAGGAAGGCAATTAGAGGGTGTTCCAATTTGCGGTTGACGTCCCTACCGTTGGTGAGTAGGAAGGCAATCGGTGGTTTCCGATTTGCGGTTTGGTGCGCTGCACAAGTGAAGCCTCACCGGGTTTTGGTGAGGGGTGGACGTAGGGCTGAGGATTCAGTCCGAACCACCTTAAAATCCTGTCTAGTGTGGTTTGCTTGTGTGATTGAATCGTTCTAGATGCATGCTTAGGATCGAATTGTTATATATCTTACTTATCTTGCTAAGCAAATCATAGCATACTTCCAAACTAGTTTCTATTCCGCTGCAATTCTTTTTATCTAGCTTTATAGAGGGCTACATTGCGAAAAGAGGGGCAGATCTATTCACCCCTCCCCTCTAGATCCGCTGTCCACTACACAACAATTATCTGGCCGAGAATTTCCTCTTATGACGATGCCGGGCTGACTGGACCTGGGACGGACCTTGGAACTCTCTCCCATGGCTTGGCATCTTGGGTTCTGGACCTTAGCCCTTTTATAGGTGGCCTTGCCTTTAGTGAGTAATGGGAATTCATCATTTTCCGCAGGCTCACTTGGCCGGGCTAATCGGGAGAAAGCTTCAGTTTCTCGCCGAGCCTGCTGGAGAGTCTCCCTGGCAGCCTCTGCAAGGCGTAACCTTGTCATGGAATTCCCCTGAGTATCGACAACCCCTCTCTGGATGAGGGCTTCAATGAAGTCCTGGACCTTTGAGCATTGCCGAGTGGGGTGAGACACCCTTGCATGATACTTACAATAACGGGGGTGACTCTTGGCCGTCTCATTGTAATATGATGGCGGGTCATGTGTCAGCACCCAACCATCTTCCAGAAGCTTGTCAAAAATCTTCTCAGTGTCCTCCTTGGGGAAAGAACACTGGTAAGAGGGTCGCCACCCTGGATACCAGAGTGTGGACTTGGGTGATTGGGAACTGGCTCCCTGGGAACTAACTCCCTCCTCCTGCGGCTCGGGGAACTGGAAGGCTGCTGCAGCATGTATGACGTTGACGGAGAAGTGAAGACTCCTTCGTGCATGCGGCTGCGGTGGGTTGACTAGAAATTCGCCCATATCCACCTTCCCTCGCCTGATCAAGTCTTCGGCGAGGTCCTTGAACGACTCACAATTGTGGATAACATGGCCAACAATTTCATGATATGGGCAATAGCCCTGATGAAAAGCAGCACCTGGTGCCTGCTCCAGAGGTGACGGGCTAATCAACCCCGCCCGCTGACATGCGAAGAAGATATTGGGAGTTTTCTCCAAAGGGAAGGAGTATAACTTCTCTGGGAGCTCGACTTGAAGTGGAGCCTCCACGTCTTCCGGTGGGTCCTTCTCGTCTTCAGATGAATCCGAGGACTCTTCAGAGAGCCAACCCCTGAGCGGGGCCCGACCGGCAGGTGATACACCTGCCTCCCGTATGTGGGCTGGAGCTAACTCCCTGGCAAATGGGCCAAAAGGGAAAGTGGACAACTGCTGATCAATGTTCTCTAGGAACTGCAGCAAGCGCCTTTGTTCCAGTTGCAATTGCCGGATCTCCCCTCGGATTTTCCGAATGGTTCTTCGCAATGCTAGACATTCAGGGACTGGAGGAGGAGTGGCTCTGGGACCACCATTGGGCTGTCGACTTGAGGGCCCGGCTTCGGAGGCATTAGAGCTTGAAGCCATCGCCACCATATGGACCACGTTGGCCGACCGGTTCGATCGGCTCCACGGATGAGGCTGGGGTGGGTCGACTGTATAGCCCAGCATATTTACCAGGCTTTTTTGAATGAGCTCTTCTGCTATATTCTTGAAAACATAGCAATCCCCGACAGTGTGACCCAACCTCCGGTGATACACACAATAGGTTGGATCATCTGTCTTATCCACCTCCGCGGGCTTCCGCGGATCCGGCAGAGTAACGAGCTGCTCCTTCATACATAGATCAAAGAGCATCTTGGTATGCTCCTTTCTGAAGGAATAAGGCGTCTTCATGTTCTCCGCTAAGAAAGACGCATTTGTCTTATCACCAGACTTCTTGCCTTTCCCTTTGGATTTTCCTTCCCCTTTATCTCCATTCGTCGGGGAGAAAGTCCACGGCATTCACCTTCTTACCGCTAGCCAGATGGTCTTTGGAGGGTTTGCCCTTGGCAGAAGCTTGTGTAGGATGGTCGGCAAAGAACATCTCAATCTCCGCCACCACTGTATTCAACTGGTCAAAACTGCTGATGTTGGAGCCTAGAAGCTTTTCACTGACTTCCGCCGAAAGACCCCTACGGCAGATGGTGATCGCATCTTCAGGCGTCGGAGGATTATCGCAGCACATGCTGACGTCCCTCCATCGCTTGATGAAGTCCAATGCCGTTTCACCCTTCTTCTGTCGAAGGGAACAAAGCTCTGCTAAGGAGACTTTGCGTTCGACCATTTGGAAGCGGTCGACAAACTTCTTTTGCATATCAGCCCAATCAGATACTGAATTGGGCTTTAACCTTGAATACCACTGGAAGGCGGTGCCAGTCAAGGACATGGCGAAATACCGCAGCAAATATGCCTCTTCCAGGGCTAATTCACCCATGGCCGTCATGTAATAGGCCAGGTGTTCATGCAGAGAACCCTCCCGTTAAACTTCTGGAGCTTCGGGGATTTAGGACAATCAGGCGGAAGCTTCTTAAACTGATGATGGAGGGGATATGGCACGCTGTACAAATCAACGGTAGCCACACCCTCGCCATGTTGAGCAAACTTCGCTTCCACGATGCGCTCAATCATCTGCTTCTGCACCATGAGGCTTTCTACGGCAGGAGCAGCAGACGACCGCACATTGGCTTCATGCGGCGGGACTTCGAAGTCCACCGCCAGTGGGAGTCTTGCAGCGGTGACAGAGGCATTGGCTGCTGCTGGAACGGGAGAAGGCTGTTGATCCGCTCCAGCCGGTGCCGCCTGAGGCGGGACAGGAACCTCCTTTTCGCGCAAGAGCGACTGTAAGAGGTTCTTGAGCTCTTGGTTTTCCCGTTGGAGCTCGTCCAATGTGGGGGCCCGTGGCTCTTCCCCCAGCTCTTCTTCATGCCGGGAGTGACTGTCCCCATCAATACTGTGGACGTCTTCCTGGCGCTCTTCGTGCCGTGCCGGCTCAGGCTGAGATATACCGGCGGCCGGCACCTGTTGTATTTGTGCCAGGCCCCGGGACCCGGACCTTGACCTCCTCGAGTATTGAAGAGGCTGATTGAGTTCTCCCGAGGTGCCTTCAGGCTGTTTTTCGCCGGAGGTGGTGTAACAGGTGAACACTTTGACGGTGTCATCGGTCACCTGGACCACCCGCTTTTTCTTGGGCAGTTGTCGCTCCGGCTTGGGCGGCCTCCCAAGTCTGTCAAAGACGGACACTCGGGATGTGGCTGCTTGAGGTAAGCAATCCTCCTCCGTGTGCGTGGAACTGGCCCACGGGGAAGTCGGCCGCACCTTCTTGCCAGCTCCACGGCGCTTCTGCCCCCGTAGGGACTGATTTGTAAAATGCGGAGAGACCGAGGCCTCAGTGCTTCTCGGACTCCGCATTCGTCGAAGATATGACATGCGAAAGGGCTCCTCCGCCCTGGCACGTCTTATAATTCGGGCCTCCTCCTTGGTGACCCAGATCTTCTTCAAGTGGAGCTGGCGCTCCTCTACTTGGTTACCCCCTGTCCTTGGACGGGGAGCTCGTGGCTTGGGCCGTTGCAGAAGGCCCGGAGTTGCCGCCGGTACGGCAGACTTCTCCTTCTTCGCTCCTTTCTCCCGGACTTCCCGGAGGGGCTCGAAGCGATTGGAGGTAGAAATAGTCGGGACATGATGATCTCGTGGCAGGATCGGCTCGCCTCCATCGAGCCGGATGCGGATGTCTCCGACAATTACCGTCTTGCCGGAGCGCGAGACAGCCACTTCGGGCCTTGCACCCTTGCGGCTTCGGCGTTGCCCCCATTGGGTAGGGGCGGCAGTGGTGGCGCCCGCCATAGGCATGGCGTCATCCTGACGACGGCGGCGTTGCCCCCGTTGAGCAGGTACAACACCTCTGAGGGTAGCCGCAGTAGGTTTGGATCCCTAACTCCCTAAGGCGATGAGGCTCTTTCTGTAGGGTTTTAGGAGGCTACTAGGCCACTTTTAGGTCGTAGGGGTATTTTGGTAATTTTACCAGACCCTAAACCTAGGTTTGAGATGATACCCAAGTGTTGGACTGAGCTGACAACACTTCTGGACCGAAGGAATGACAAGGGGCTTCATAGAAGGCACACATCTGTCAATTTGGCCGAAGGAGAGGTATATATACAATTTTGACAAGTCAGGGGTTTTCTTGTAATTTTTCCTCGAGGATACACATGGAGCATGCTGAGAGCTTTTCATAATCCGAATAAGTACAAAGGTTGTCGGCGAGTTGTCGACTGTACAAAAGTCCACGTTAGAGCAGGAGATAGGGACGTAGTCCCAATTACAAAAGATTACAGGGTATAACTGTAAATTACAGGACTTTGGTCTTTTACGGTCCCGGGAAGGACATTTTTGTAATTCCGCCATTGTAAGGACAGAACCACGTGACTTAGTCGTCCCGAGACGTAAAGACTTACAAGACACGGCCCGCTGAGGAGCATAATTACAAATATGGCCCACTAAGGGGCATAAACGTAAATATACCCCGTAGGGGCATAAATACAAGGCCCGGGGACTTATCCCTCACAGGCCAAAACAAACGAACAAACTCCAAATGCTCCGAGTGCGAGAAGTGCTCCGTACGTACGTCGTTGGTTTCCTCTCTCCCCTTCCACTTGGACCCTTAGGGTCTATTTATAGATGGCGGGAGGACCCAGAGGGGTCAAACGAGCAAAATTGCCCCGATTCTGTCAAGGTGGGGTGGCAAAAAGCCATTTTGACCCCTCTGGCCACCAAAAAAGGCCAAATGACCCCTCTGAGGGGGTTAAAAATCCTTTTTTTTAAAAAAAAAATATATATATATATATATTCTTTTGAAGGCCCAGACCCCGGAGGGTGGGCGGACCCGGGCGGGGTCGCGCGGTTCCCCCTGGGTCGCGCGACCCCGCCAAGGGGTGGACCCGGGCGGGGTCGCGCGGCCCTCGGGGGTCACGCGCGACCCCGCTGGACCCCCCAGCTGGGTCACGCGCGCCTCGGGGCACGCGCACGACCCCGCTGGGTCCCAGCGGGGTCGCGTGACCCGACTGGGCCCCCGGGGAGGCCGCGCGGCTCCCTCCTCCTTGGTTCGGACCCCGAGGGGTCATTTGACCTGCCGGGACGCCTTTTGACCCCTTTGGCCGTCGTTTCGCCCTCTTTTTGTCGTTCTGAGTCGGAGAAACGTCAGTGTGGAGCTATATATCTCGGGGAGATCGCTCCTTCGCCGCGTGGCAACATCGCGTCCGCAGAGGGAGCATTTTTTTGTTTGTCTGGTCGCTTGTCGCCGCGTAGGGAGGAAGCTTTGCGTCCGTCTGTGCCGTGTGATACACTTGTTCGGCTACTCGGACCGGTATACACGTGTTTCTTCCTTGTTAACCTTCTTGCCGCAACGTCGACCATGACAATATTGTCGGATCAATAGACCCTAAATCACGGAGATACTCCGTAGTTCGACGGTGATGACGATACGCCATCCTTGTCGTCGAACGTTGCATAGCAACAATTTGTCAAAGTAACTTGAGATAATTTCGGGTGCAACAAATGTCCCCCACGGGACGTCCGTCACGGCCGAAGGCATGGGGCGGATGGCCCGTGCCCTTTGTAGGGATTAAACAAAGTCGGCATAGCCGTTGCATACTTTAGCCTGACGCTTCTCCATTTTTGTTTCTCCTCTTTGTGCTTTCAGCCATGGCTCGCAGCAGTGGGAGTGGGAGTCGGTCGAGAAGGTCCCGTGCTAGGGGCGCTGACGACTGCGGGGTCGAGCGCATAGACCGGCGGATGCCGCCCTTTCCTCCTCGTACCATTGATGATAACAACGTCAACCAACTCGACCTTGGCTATTCATGGGTCGCTGAGGGCCCGACAGAGAGTGTCGGAGCAGCTGAAGGTCTTGTTGATGTGTCACGGATTGCGAGGTAAGGCGGTCTTTATACATATGACCGCACTGGAGGGTATCCATGCCACTATTGTAATGTCCCGGAACTTTTGGATCCTTCTTTGTGGGTCTCGGATCTGGTTTATCGGAGTGTCCGACCCTGTTGTGTCCGAAATTTCGTTTCGGACATCTTTCGTGTTCGGATCGGCGCGATCCGGAGTCGTTTCGGAGGCCCGGAGTGTGTCCGCGGCTTTTCTGTGCGTGTTTTCCGGTTTCCGCGTACGGGTTTCGGCGAATCCTTCGGAACCCTGTAGCGGGTGAACTGGGTCGTTCACCAACCCGCGAGTGGTGCCGTTGCGATCAGCGCGTCGAGACGGTCGAGGAGGTGTATTTTTCTATTTTTCGGGATTTTTCCGATTTTTCGGATTTTCTATATATATCAACTCTTTTTCTTTTCTTTTTACCCTTTTCTTTTCTTCTTCTTCTTCCTCCTTCCTTCAACCGTGAGAGCTCCCCCTCTCCCCCGTGGCCGATCTTCTTCCCCCGGGAGACCGAGACGCGGCCCCTCTCACTCCGGCAACGGCGTGGCAGCGGCGGCGGCGGCGAGGCGGTCCCGGTGGCGTGCTTTTCGCGACGAGAGGCGGGGCGTTCGTGGGAGTAAAAGCTTCATCCTTTATTTCGGCGGTGATTCGGCGGAGCTTTCGCTCCATTGAGGTAGGGAGACGAACCCCCATGCTCATCCCATCGTTCCCCGTGCTTTGTAGGCCGAGGGGAGGTCGAGAGGGGCGTTTTTGAGCGGGTTTGGGTGAAACCATGTTTTTGGGGTTTGTGAGCCGATCCGCCGTTTCTTCGCATTTTTGGCCGATCCGAGGCGGTAGATGCATGCTAGGAGGGTTGGGGAGGGTTCCCCCTTTGTTTCCCCATCATCGGGGGGTGATTGGGGCGTGGAATGGAGTTTTCGGCCATTTCCCGTCGTTCTCGGTTTTCCGGGGTGATCGCGGTTCACCAGTAACCGCTATCAATGGTAGCGGTCAGGTGAGGACCGCCTTCATCGGATTTTTGACCGTTAGGCCTTAGAGTGTCGGTGGCTGGTCGCGGTCTTGCGACAGACCGCGACTGTTAGTCGCGGTCTGGGGACGACCGCTATCACCGTGGGGACCGGCACGGGCCTCGAGGCATTTTTTTGACCGTTGGTTCCTGGTCGCGGTCCCCTAGGGACCGCTACTGTGTGAAGGCGGTCATCAGGCGACCGCCTTCATTTTTCTGGTGCCGGGGTGGTCGCGGTCCCAAGAGGACCGCTACCAGGTGGTTGCGGTCCAGGGCAGACCGCTACCACCGGAGGCGGTCCTCCGGTGACCGCGTCTGCCGTTTCGTGCCGATCAAGCCAAGGTGCGTGGGTCCTGACTCCTTTGTGTTGTCTTACGGTCCGACTGATGCTTGGCATCGTGTGGGGACTGTACGAGGGTGCCGCGGGGATCCCGGGATGTGATACGTCGGCTGGTGCTACCGAGAGTCGGTGTGGTACAGAGGATGACCTCTGCACCTTGTTAGTGTTGGTCGGTGGTTTCCGTGGATTAGTCCTTACTTCCAGTGACCCTACCACTAGTCGTAGCTTTCCCACGGCACGCGTGTGCTGGCTCGCCTGGGAGTGGCTGAGCGGCGTACCCGAGAGAGGCGGTGAGTAGGCTGGTTACCGCAGGGCCCCCGCGTACTTCCGAGTCCGGGTTTAGGGGGAAATACCAGCTAGAGGACAGGCCTAGGGCGTACGGTCTGAGTGTGCACACGAGGCTGAGGGTTCGGACCCGCGCTGACGAGCGTGACCTCAGCTAGTCCTTGTTTTGCGGTTACTTCTGGTTACTGAGTGTGTCTGAGTCTCACGCCCGGGGCGTAGTAGCTAGACACTTGTGACGCGGTATAAGACGTCAGGGGACGCATCCGGTCGTTCTTCTAGTGGGTGGTGCTCCTGTTCACTGGCAGGCGTGGACTCGTGTTTTCTGGGACCGAGGTTCTGTAGTACGGTACTGTTAGAGTAGACGACTTTTCTGTTTATTTATTTCAGCTTGTTGGTTCTACCGTACTCCTGTTAGGTAGGGTTACCTTCCGCCTTCTCGCTTCTCGTGCGAGGTGGGGATTCGCGGGATCCCTACTGGGCCAATGAAATGAGGCTCACCCCTGCTTTTCAGGTGAGGCGGGGTCTTCGAGAGGCGCGGCCGAGTTTCAGCGCGGTTCTTCTAGCCAGGGTTAGTCGCCAGTCTGCCAGAGCCGGGGATGCCCCGTGTAGTTGTACTCGGGGATGCCCCGTGTAGTTGTACTTTCTTTTCTGTTGACTGTACTTTCTTTTGGACATGAGACACTGTGGACCTTGTAGCAGTTTATTTATTTATATTATTATGTGCATTTTATTTTGGATTATTGTGATATCTCTGTGGTCGTTGCAGCTTCTCTTGTACCCCCACACCACTCCTTTCTACCCTTCCGAGTCTTCGGGCTCGTGGGTTGGCGGGCCGAGATTCGAGACGCGCCGGTTCCTTTCCGGTACTCGGATCCTCGGGTCGTCACAGCTGGTATCAGAGCGAGGTTGTGGAGGTGCATCGGAACTTGGAACGAATTGCAGTGGTCCAGAAGGTCCATGAATGTCCTGTACAGTCGGCGACTGGCTTAGGGTCGTGTGTTTTATTGATTTCCGGTTGCTTTTCTTTGATGCCAGGTGTGTTATGGCGCCACGGAGGAGGACTCGTGCCCAGCAGGGAGAGTCTAGTGGTGGTCCGGAGGAGCAGAGCAGGGCTTCAGTTTCCGAGGGTGTATCTGGAGATGCGAGAGCTCCAGGGATGGACGACTTCTTCCGAGGCATGTTTGAGTATGTGTTTCAGCGGCAGCAGGGAGATCATCAGCAGCAGGGTGGCGATGGTGGTGAGGACCGGACTCGTGGTGGTCATGGTCGTGTGCTGAAGGAGTTTTTGCTGTTCCAGCCCCCTTCTTTCGGTGGGCAGCCAGATCCTGAGGTGGCCAGAGAGTGGCTGGATGATATCCGGCGGATTTTCAGTGCGATGGAGTGCCCCGAGGAGGAGCAGGTAGCGTTGGCTACTCATCGTCTTCAGGGACCGGCCCGTACTTGGTGGACGTCAGAGTGGGGTTCAGTGTTCCAGTCTCGTCCTCTTCGACAGATTGCGTGGCAGGAGTTCGTCACGGCTTTCGAGCGTGCCTTCTGTCCGTCCTTTGTCAGGTCGCAGAGGTTGCGTGAGTTCATGGAGCTGACTCAGGGTGACATGTCGGTGATGCAGTACCGTGCCAGGTTTATCGAGTTGGGCCGTTATGCTCCTCATATCATGGCAGATGAGGAGGTGAAGACCGATCAGTTTGTGGGTGGTTTGAGGCTGGAGTTGAGGCATCATCTTCTTGCGTCGGGATTGACCACTTTGGATGCGGCGTGCAAGGCAGCATCGGCACTGGAGAGAGATTTGCAGAAGGTTCGAGGGCAGGGCAGTGCTAGTCAGGTGCAGGCAGGTTTTGGCCAGCCGTCAGTAGCGCAGCAGCAGAGTACCGCCCAGCTCTCGGCAGGTGGTTCAGTGGCGACGCAGTCTGTGGCTCCTGTGCCAGAGTCTTCGTCCTTTGGCTCGAGGCTCAAGAAGTTACTCAAGGAGGCGGGCCTTGGCGGGAGACGCCGGGGTAAGAAGGGGCAGTCACAGCAGGAGTCGTCGGCCAGTGATCAGCAGTCCGTGGCTTTGCAGCGTCAGGGTTCGGTTTCAGGTGCTCGGGGCAGTTGTCCCAAGTGCGGTGGTTCTCATCCAGGCAGACCGTGTTCGGCGCCCGTGATTTGCTTCAGGTGCGACCAGCCGGGGCACATGGCACGTGACTGTCCGCAGAGACCGCGCCAGCCGCACGAGTTTCAGCAGCAGCAGCAGTTTCAGCCCCAGCAGTCGTCAGCACAGCCGCAGCAGTACCAGCAGCAGGGACAGTTTCCTCAGTTGTCGCGGTCAGCTACTGTGGGGAGGCAGAGATCTCGAGGCAGAGTGACTCACATGACCAGAGCAGAGGCTGAGGCGTCGCATCTGGTGGAAGGTACTCTTTCGATTTTGGGTTGTGCGGCTCGTGTTTTGTTCGATTCAGGTGCTTCTCATTCGTTCATCTCAGAGGATTTTGCTCAGAGTGTAGAGGACCCGGTGACCGAGGTGTCCTGTGACTTGGCGGTAGAGTTGCCTACCGGTGACTTCATGATCACCCCGTACTGCTACGAGAAGGTACCTGTATGGGTAGAAGGGCGGAACTTGCCGGCTAGACTCTACGCGTTACCGCTTCAGGACTTTGATGTGATTTTGGGCATGGATTGGCTCGAGGCTTATCATGCCTTGGTGGATTGCGGCTCGAAGAAGGTCTACTTCCGACAGCTTCATGGACGCACCTTCTATTTCCAAGGTATTCGGTCTTCCTCTTCTCGCTTGTTTATTTCGGCTATCTGTGCGCGTCGTTTGCTTGATGCAGGTTGTCAGGGCTTTCTCGCATCCGTGATTTTGGTCGAGCGACAGGGTCCTGAGGTAGAGGACATTCCTGTCGTGTGCGAGTTTCCTGACGTTTTTCCCGAGGAGCTACCAGGGTTGCCACCGCAGCGAGAGATTGATTTCGTGATTGAGGTGGTGCCGGGAACGACGCCTATGTCGAAGGCCCCTTATCGGATGGCGCCTGCCGAGTTGCGAGAGCTGAAGGCGCAGTTGCAGGAGTTGCTGGCCAAGGGGTATATTCGTCCTAGTTATTCCCCGTGGGGTGCGCCGGTGTTGTTTGTGAAGAAGAAGGATGGTAGTTTGAGGCTGTGCATCGACTACCGTCAGTTGAACCAGGCGACTGTTAAGAACAAGTATCCGTTGCCTCGGATTGATAACTTGTTCGATCAGCTTCAGTCGGCCCGAGTGTTTTCGAGGATCGATTTGAGATCGGGCTACTATCAGCTGCGGATCCGAGAGTCGGACGTGGAGAAGATAGCGTTTCGGTCGAGGTATGGGCATTATGAGTTCTTGGTGATGCCGTTTGGGCTCACCAATGCCCCCGCAGCGTTTATGGACTTGATGCATAGGGTGTTTCGTCCGTACTTGGACCACTTTGTGGTCGTGTTCGTGGACGATATCCTTGTGTATTCGCGGTCTGCTGAGGAGCATGTGCATCACTTGAGGGTGGTGTTGCAGACCCTGCGTGGTCACCAATTGTATGCGAAGCTTAGTAAGTGCGAGTTCTGACTTCGTGAGGTGCACTTTTTGGGGCACGTGATTTCTAGTGATGGTGTTTCCGTGGACCCGGCCAAGGTCG
The DNA here is from genome assembly GCA_022559845.1 of Amorphophallus konjac. Taxonomy (NCBI): domain Eukaryota; kingdom Viridiplantae; phylum Streptophyta; class Magnoliopsida; order Alismatales; family Araceae; genus Amorphophallus; species Amorphophallus konjac. Next base: position 409,277,796 of record CM040122.1, on the reverse strand, counting down.
GGGCGGTGGTGCAGTGGCCGAGGCCGAGTTCTGTCACGGAGATTCGGAGTTTCTTGGGGCTCGCAGGTTATTATCGGAGGTTTATTCAGGATTTCTCTCGTATTGCGGTCCCGATGACCAGGCTTACGCGGAAGGACATGCCGTTCGTCTGGACGGAGGAGTGTGAGCGGAGCTTCGTGGAGCTGAAGAGATTGCTTACCACTGCTCCGGTTTTGGTGTTGCCATCTGGCTTGGGTGGTTTCGTGGTGTGTACGGATGCTTCCGGGGTAGGCCTCGGTGCTGTGTTGATGCAGCATGGGAGAGTTGTGGCGTATGCGTCGCGGCAGTTGAAGCCACATGAGGCGAACTACCCTACTCATGATCTTGAGTTGGCAGCGGTGATCTTCGCTCTGAAGATCTGGAGGCATTATTTATACGGCGAGAGGTTTGAGCTTTTCACTGACCATCAGAGTTTGAGGTATGTGTTCACGCAGAAGGATCTTAACCTCAGGCAGAGGAGGTGGATGGAGTACATGAAGGATTATGATGTTGCTCTGTCTTATCAGCCTGGCAGGATGAACGTCGTGGCTGATGCCCTGAGTAGGAGGGTATCGGTCAGTCGGTTGTTGTTGAGGAAGTGGAAGCTTTGGGAGCAGGTTCCGGCCATGACTTTTAGACTCAAGGTCCCGCAGGACCAGGGTTCGGCTGTCCTTGCGAGTCTGACTGTCACGCCCACGGTGCGTCGACAGGTGACTGAGGCTCAGCGAGCGGACCCCGAGCTACCCCGTATTCTGTCGATGGCCGAGGTGGAGCTTGGCGAGGATGGAGCTGTGAGGTTCAGAGGTAGATTATATGTGCCGTCCGAGGGGCAGGTGCGGCGTACTGTATTGCGTGAGGCTCACGGGAGTCGGTATGCCGTGCACCCCGGATCAGCTAAGATGTACCAGAACCTGAAGAGGCAGTTTTGGTGGCCTGGTATGAAGAGAGATGTTGCAGAGTTTGTGGCCAGGTGTTTGACCTGTCAGCAGGTGAAGGCTGAGCACCAGCGACCAGGAGGCACACTTCAGCCCTTGGACCTTCCTGCGTGGAAGTGGGACCACGTGACCACTGATTTCGTGGTTGGATTGCCGAGGACGTCCAGTGGGGAAGATAGTATCTGGTTGCTAGTGGATAGACTGACGAAGACGGCGCGGTTGCTGCCGGTCAAGGTCAGTTGGAGCGTGCAGCGTTTGGCTCGTCTGTACGTGGAGCGGATAGTCCCGTTGCATGGAGTCCCTATCTCCATTGTATCGGATCGTGATCCCCGTTTCACTTCTGGATTCTGGAAGAGTTTCCAGAGGGCTCTAGGCACTGAGTTGGCATTCAGCTCAGCCTATCATCCTCAGTCGGACGGCCAGTCTGAGCGGACCATCCAGACTTTGGAGGACATGTTGCGAGCGAGTTGCTTGGAATGGCAGGGGAGTTGGACCCACCATTTGCCATTAGTGGAGTTTGCTTATAACAACATCTATCATTCGAGCATCGGTATGGCTCCCTATGAGGCATTGTATGGGCGACCTTGTCGGACTCCGCTTGATTGGTTCGAGGTAGGTGAGCGTGCCTTGACCGGACCAGATTTGGTGCAGCAGTGTGTTGAGGTGGTGCATCTCGTTCGGCAGAAGATGTTGGCAGCTCAGAGCCGACAGAAGAGTTATGCCGATCGTAGGAGGCGACCTCTCAGCTTTGCTGTCGGAGATCGAGTTTTCTTGAGAGTGTCTCCCATGAAGGGCGTGATGGGCTTCGGTAGGCGTGGGAAGCTGAGTCCCCGCTACATTGGTCCCTTTCCCATCGTTGAGCGCGTTGAAGAAGTTGCTTATCGGTTGCAGCTACCTCCGGAGCTTTCCGCGGTGCATGATGTGTTCCACGTGTCGATGCTTCGGAAGTATATGCCCGATGATTCTCATGTTCTCGAGGATGCCGTTTGGCCTGAGGTGACCCCAGATCTGTCCCTTCCGGAGTTTCCTGTTCGAATTGAGGATCGGCGGGAGCAGCGCCTGCGAAACAAGGTTATCCCTCTGGTTAAGGTGGTCTGGCAGCGTCATTCTGGCGGCGAGGCGTCTTGGGAACGCGAGGATGAGATGCGAGAGTTATATCCGTATTTGTTTGTGTGAGTCTGTCCCCCGTCCTTGTGCTATGTTCTTGAATTTCGAGGACGAAATTCCTTTAAGGGGGGAGGGCTGTAATGTCCCGGAACTTTTGGATCCTTCTTTGTGGGTCTCGGATCTGGTTTATCGGAGTGTCCGACCCTGTTGTGTCCGAAATTTCGTTTCGAACATCTTTCGTGTTCGGATCGGCGCGATCCGGAGTCGTTTCGGAGGCCCGGAGTGTGTCCGCGGCTTTTCCGTGCGTGTTTTCCGGTTTCCGCGTACGGGTTTCGGCGAATCCTTCGGAACCCTGTAGCGGGTGAACTGGGTCGTTCACCAACCCGCGAGTGGTGCCGTTGCGATCAGCGCGTCGAGACGGTCGAGGAGGTGTATTTTTCTATTTTTCGGGATTTTTCCGATTTTCCGGATTTTCTATATATATCAACTCTTTTTCTTTTCTTTTTACCCTTTTCTTTTCTTCTTCTTCTTCCTCCTTCCTTCAACCGTGAGAGCTCCCCCTCTCCCCCGTGGCCGATCTTCTTCCCCCGAGAGACCGAGACGCAGCCCCTCTCACTCCGGCAACGGCGTGGCAGCGGCGGCGGCGGCGAGGCGGGTCCCGGTGGCGTGCTTTTCGCGGCGAGAGGCGGGGCGTTCGTGGGAGTAAAAGCTTCATCCTTGATTTCGGCGGTGATTCAGCGGAGCTTTTGCTCCATTGAGGTAGGGAGACGAACCCCCATGCTCATCCCATCGTTCCCCGTGCTTTGTAGGCCGAGGGGAGGTCGAGAGGGGCGTTTTTGAGCGGGATTGGGTGAAACCATGTTTTTGGGGTTTGTGAGCCGATCCGCCGTTTCTTCGCATCTTTGGTCGATCCGAGGCGGTAGATGCATGCTAGGAGGGTTGGGGAGGGTTCCCCCTTTGTTTCCCCATCATCGGGGGGTGATTGGGGCGTGGAATGGAGTTTTCGGCCATTTCCCGTCGTTCTCGGTTTTCCGGGGTGATCGCGGTTCACCAGTAACCGCTATCAATGGTAGCGGTCAGGTGAGGACCGCCTTCATCGGATTTTTGACTGTTAGGCCTTAGAGTGTCGGTGGCTGGTCGCGGTCTTGCGACAGACCGCGACTGTTAGTCGCGGTCTGGGGACGACCGCTATCACCGTGGGGACCGGCACGGGCCTCGAGGCATTTTTTTGACCGTTGGTTCCTAGTCGCGGTCCCCTAGGGACCGCTACTGTGTGAAGGCGGTCATCAGGCGACCGCCTTCATTTTTCTGGTGCCGGGGTGGTCGCGGTCCCAAGAGGACCGCTACCAGGTGGTTGCGGTCCAGGGCAGACCGCTACCACCGGAGGCGGTCCTCCGGTGACCGCGTCTGCCATTTCGTGCCGATCAAGCCCAGGTGAGTGGGTCCTGACTCCTTTGTGTTGTCTTACGGTCCGACTGATGCTTGGCATCGTGTGAGGACTGTACGAGGGTGCCGCGGGGATCCCGGGATGTGATACGTCGGCTGGTGCTACCGAGAGTCGGTGTGGTACAGAGGATGACCTCTGCACCTTGTTAGTGTTGGTCGGTGGTTTCCGTGGATTAGTCCTGACTTCCAGTGACCCTACCACTAGTCGTAGCTTTCCCACGGTACGCGTGTGCTGGCTCGCCTGGGAGTGGCTGAGCGGCGTACCCGAGAGAGGCGGTGAGTAGGCTGGTTACCGCAGGGCCCCCGCGTACTTCCGAGTCCGGGTTTAGGGGGAAATACCAGCTAGAGGACAGGCCTAGGGCGTACGGTCTGAGTGTGCACACGAGGCTGAGGGTTCGGACCCGCGCTGACGAGCGTGACCTCAGCTAGTCCTTGTTTTGCGGTTACTTCTGGTTACTGAGTGTGTCTAAGTCTCACGCCCGGGGCGTAGTAGCTAGACACTTGTGACGCGGTATAAGACGTCAGGGGACGCATCCGGTCGTTCTTCTAGTGGGTGGTGCTCCTGTTCACTGGCAGGCGTGGACTCGTATTTTCTGGGACCGAGGTTCTGTAGTACGGTACTGTTAGAGTAGACGACTTTTCTGTTTATTTATTTCAACTTGTTGGTTCTACCGTACTCCTGTTAGGTAGGGTTACCTTCCGCCTTCTCGCTTCTCGTGCGAGGTGGGGATTCGCGGGATCCCTACTGGGCCAATGAAATGAGGCTCACCCCTGCTTTTCAGGTGAGGCGGGGTCTTCGAGAGGCGCGGCCGAGTTTCAGCGCGGTTCTTCTAGCCAGGGTTAGTCGCCAGTCTGCCAGAACCGGGGGATGCCCCGTGTAGTTGTACTCCGGGGGATGCCCCGTGTAGTTGTACTTTCTTTTCTGTTGACTGTACTTTCTTTTGGACATGAGACACTGTGGACCTTGTAGCAGTTTATTTATTTATATTATTATGTGCATTTTATTTTGGATTATTGTGATATCTCTGTGGTCGTTGCAGCTTCTCTTGTACCCCCACACCACTCCTTTCTACCCTTCCGAGTCTTCGGGCTCGTGGGTTGGCGGGCCGAGATTCGAGACGCGCCGGTTCCTTTCCGGTACTCGGATCCTCGGGTCGTCACAGCTGGTATCAGAGCGAGGTTGTGGAGGTGCATCGGAACTTGGAACGAATTGCAGTGGTCCAGAAGGTCCATGAATGTCCTGTACAGTCGGCGACTGGCTTAGGGTCGTGTGTTTTATTGATTTCCGGTTGCTTTTCTTTGATGCCAGGTGTGTTATGGCGCCACGGAGGAGGACTCGTGCCCAGCAGGGAGAGTCTAGTGGTGGTCCGGAGGAGCAGAGCAGGGCTTCAGTTTCCGAGGGTGTATCTGGAGATGCGAGAGCTCCAGGGATGGACGACTTCTTCCGAGGCATGTTTGAGTATGTGTTTCAGCGGCAGCAGGGAGATCATCAGCAACAGGGTGGTGATGGTGGTGAGGACCGGACTCGTGGTGGTCATGGTCGTGTGCTGAAGGAGTTTTTGCTGTTCCAGCCCCCTTCTTTCGGTGGGCAGCCAGATCCTGAGGTGGCCAGAGAGTGGCTGGATGATATCCGGCGGATTTTCAGTACGATGGAGTGCCCCGAGGAGGAGCAGGTAGCGTTGGCTACTCATCGTCTTCAGGGACCGGCCCGTACTTGGTGGACGTCAGAGTGGGGTTCAGTGTTCCAGTCTCGTCCTCTTCGGCAGATTGCGTGGCAGGAGTTCGTCACGGCTTTCGAGCGTGCATTCTGTCCATCCTTTGTCAGGTCGCAGAGGTTGCGTGAGTTCATGGAGCTGACTCAGGGTGACACGTCGGTGATGCAGTACCGTGCCAGGTTTATCGAGTTGGGCCGTTATGCTCCTCATATCATGGCAGATGAGGAGGTGAAGACCGATCAGTTTGTGGGTGGTTTGAGGCTGGAGTTGAGGCATCATCTTCTTGCGTCGGGATTGACCACTTTGGATGCGGCGTGCAAGGCAGCATCGGCACTGGAGAGAGATTTGCAGAAGGTTCGAGGGCAGGGCAGTGCTAGTCAGGTGCAGGCAGGTTTTGGCCAGCCGTCAGTAGCGCAGCAGCAGAGTACCGCCCAGCTCTCGGCAGGTGGTTCAGTGGCGACGCAGTCTGTGGCTCCTGTGCCAGAGTCTTCGTCCTTTGGCTCGAGGCTCAAGAAGTTACTCAAGGAGGCGGGCCTTGGCGGGAGACGCCGGGGTAAGAAGGCGCAGTCACAGCAGGAGTCGTCGGCCAGTGATCAGCAGTCCGTGGCTTTGCAGCGTCAGGGTTCGGTGTCAGGTGCTCGGGGCAGTTGTCCCAAGTGCGGTGGTTCTCATCCAGGCAGACCGTGTTCGGCGCCCGTGATTTGCTTCAGGTGCGACCAGCCGGGGCACATGGCACGTGACTGTCCGCAGAGACCGCGCCAGCCGCACGAGTTTCAGCAGCAGCAGCAGTTTCAGCCCAAGCAGTCGTCAGCACAGCCGGGGGCTACATCCTGTTACTTATCTGGCGGCTTATCTGGCATATTGGCTTTCCAGCTTTGTCGTCCCTCATGGAGAGGAGGGAGTCCTGCGGGTGGAGGTGATCTATCCTGCATGCATGCTTGCCTGTGGACAGAGACTCGCCATTGCACCAGCAGCCTTGGCGAATATTTTTCATTCGCTTGGGGCTTTGTCTTCCCACTCCTCGCCACGAGAGAAGGGTATATTGCTGCCCACTCATTATTTGAGTGCTTGGGCAGGGCTACTGTTTCCAGAGTTGTCGAGGAGGACTCCGGCCGAGAATCCAGCAGCTCCGTTGATTTTATGGTTTACCGGGCGGCCATCCCAGGATCCAGTTGCACAGTTAGTAGGGGCTAGGTGGGCCTTGTCTTTTGTTCCGGTGAAGAGGGGAGAGGGCATAGCCCTTGACTACTTCTCTTACCCTCACCGTCCTTTTGCCAGGCAGGAGGGAGATGTTGTCGTCAGCCGGGTTTCCACCCATGCTTTACCTTCCCCACAGGGCTTAGCAGAGTGGGTCGTCAGCATTCGGCCCAGTGTTCTTGTCTATCGACGTTCCAGCACGGCGATACTTGAGCCTTACTGCCCACATCGGTTCGCCAGGAACTTTGGGTATGATCAGGCTATCCCTTCCAGTGGAGAGTTCTCTTTGCCCCTCCGGTTATACAGGCACAGGGACATGCATTTGGTCGCGGCAGCTTGGCAGGACTTCCTTTGCCGCGAGACAGGGCCGGGGTACCCGGTCCCAGAGCAGGAGCGCAGAGGCTATTTCGACATTTATTATGCTCGCTGGTGGTTCAAAGCCAGTAACCTCTTCCGGGAGCGCCGAGATGCCATTCGTACCGCTGAGGAGCAGCGGTTGGAGTGGGAGGATCTACCTCCTTTGTGCGTCGACCCCACTTTCCTCAGATCTCATTTTTCGGGGATTGCCCGAATTGTGAGTGAGATTGAGGAGCGATGGCGAGCAAAAGGCTGGACGCCCACTATTGACAGGAGCCAGTATAATGGGGTTTTAAAGCCCTTGAAGAGCAAGACGGGGTCGGCTCTTGGAGTCCCTTCTTCCTCCACCACAGGCGTAGCCTCAGGCCCCTCAAAGGCCTATTCTTGGTGGGAGGATTTGCAGACATCTTGCGGGGTGAGGAAAAAGTTCCAGTTGTCCCAGCCGATACCTGACGGAGCACTTGGGGGCAGTACCTTTGCTGAGTGGAGGGCTCATGTGATCAACGCGGTGGGCTGCGCAGGTCCACTGGAGTACCTCTCTGGCCTTGAGTTGGCGACGACTCCACTTGCCATTTACGACGCCGTAAAGGCAGTTGCACGCGCCCTCCGAGTGAAGACGAAGCAAATAGTATTAAAGCCGATGGAGCCCATAGCGGCTACAGGTAATTCCTGTTCTTCCTGGCTTTAATATACATATGTAAATTTATACTCTGGGACAGGCATTTACATATTCCCGTGACACTTGCAGGTGGGGCTGTCATGGTAGCCGGTGCTGCACCACTGAGGGGTCCTCCTGATGCTGAGATTGGGGGGAATTCTGCTACCGCCAAGAGACCTCGGATCGAGGTTCCTGAGGAAGGGGATGTGAGGTCAGCATCCCGTCCTCGGCTTGAGGTTGAAACCCCTGAGGTTGAGGCTGTGTCTAGTAAGTAGCTCTCCCAGATACTGGTCATTTCTGAGCATATATATATAGTGTTATAACACATGCTTGCTTCGTTCAACGCAGCTCCCCCGGAAGCTAGGGTTGACATGAGTTTCTCTCCTCCTCCAGCGGGAGATAACATGCCACTGGATGAGTCCGTGCCCGACGTTACTTTCAGCTTCAAGGAGCTGATGTCAGACGATTATATGCCGGTGACGGCCAACTCTCCCTCGCCTCTTACAGTAGGGACCACAGAAGGTCAGGCTTCAGGTAGCATGCTCAACCGTGCTTTCTCCATTGATACATGAAGATTTGAACAGCAATAACCCCTTAGTGTTTTGCTGGCTGTGCAGGGGTTCATGAGGTTGCTCCACCTGGCCCGTCAGTAGAAGGTGATGTCGGCTCTTCCTCCGGGGCCGGACCCGCTCCTGGGAGTAGATCCACTATTAAGAGTGGGAGCTCTGCGGCCACAGGCTCTCTCCCTGACGGGAGCTCGAGCCCTACTTCCAGCGCCACGACCTCCAGTTCTTCATCCAGTGAGAGTGACTCTCAAGAGGAAGGAGAAATAATAGACACCGGAGGTGAATGCAGCGACATACATTCTGTTTAATTGAGTCCTTCTTATAAAGATTTGCTTGACTCATATAATTGCTTGTCCCACAGGAGTGGACTTGGCCCGATCCATGGAGGAGTTCTCACAACTTTTGGGATCTGGCTCACTTGTGGACCTTTTGACTGGTGGCAGTGCCTCGACAGGCACAAAGGCCATGGAGGTAGCAGGTGTTGACACCACAACACCGGGAGATCCTACGCCAGTGGGGTCCTCCGATGTCGATATTGGTGAGGGCATCATAGCTAAGGACGGCATAGCTGATCCTTCAGGTAAGGGATGTTAGAGGCTAATGGTAGACCTCTTTACCACTTTGCATCTGCTTTTGCTAAGCTGATTAATGCATCTGCTATGTGGGCAGCGTCAGGCCAGGCCATCGAAGAAAGCGCATCCCACCCCGGTGAGATAGCTCCAGCAGGGGAAGCTCCTCAGGGCGCACCCGCGGGCCTGCAGACTCTAGGGGAGAATGCCTCAGCAGTAGGCAGCCACGCTACAGGTACTGCTCGCTTCTGACAACGAACATAGCAAATGATATATGCATTCTGTTTGTGGCACTGACCCCTCTTCTGTTTTTGCTATGTAGCTTCTCTTTCTGGGGAGTCGATGGTTGAAACCTCCTCATGAGAGGAGGTTCAGGAGGCAGAGCCGACTTCTGAGATCGAGCCATTTTGCTCCCAAAGGGCCACTGGTACAGAGTCTGCCCTTCCCAGGATAGCTGAAGAAGGGGCTGCTACTGAGACAAGTACATAGCTGTCCTCTGAACTTTGGCATCTTATGTGTGCCACTTTATAGATAAGCACTTACATGCTATTGCTTAACTGCAGAGGATGGGGACACAAATGTCCAGCCCAGTGAACTATGCTCAGCTTCTAACACTGGTTCTTCCCCGACTATTGCGGAGGAACAGGGGTCTGCAGCAGTCTCAGGTATATAATCACGCTATGCCTTTTTATAACCATTCGTGTATGCCCATTTGGTTATGAACAAGCACTCACTTGGCATTCTGCTTTCTTTGCAGCTCCTGAAGAAGGGGCACCAGAGGTGCCTGTGGATTTCCCACCTCTTGGAGTTGAATGGCCTGACGCCCCTGCACTTGGGGTGGCATTACATGCTGGCATGGCTGATCAGCTTCTGCAGAGTCTTGACCAGCTTCTTCAGGCCGATCCATTGCCCACCGTGGAGACTTTGAGGACCGGTCTAGAAGTATTCACCCCGAGCTACCATGGATTAAATCTTCCCCGAGATGCATGGGCCACAAAGCTGGAAAGCTTGTGGAGTGAGTTTGCCCGCCTCCATTCTGCACATGAGCGGAGGCGGAGAGCCCAGTTACAGGTCCAGGAGCAGGAGGAGCAGCTGCGTGAGCTTCGAGCCGCCAGGGCTGAGACCGACCTCCACCTTGCGAGCTTCGAGGGGGATAGCCGGAGGACCTCTCTCCGAGTGGAGGAGCTGTAGAGAGAGCTCCAGGAGGCGGCTGAGGAGCACCGTGTTGTCCAGGCAAAGGTGGAGACCTGCCGTCGCCGATCCGATGAGCTTCGGGAGGAGATCATCCAGGGGGAGACTCGCCTTACGGAGTTGCAGAGGGATGTGCACCGTGGTTGATGAGCTCTGGCACTTTCTTGTGCATAGGGCTCTTACGCCCCATTTTTTATTTGAGTTATCCCCAAGGGCTTGTCTCGGGCTCCCTTGATGACATTAATGAATAAAGGATAGAGCTTAACATAGCTGTTTCTGCTTCCATCCTCTTGCATGTATGTCTCTCTTTTTCTTTTTCTTTTTTTTTATATCACTTTACCAGCCCTACCGCCCTTTCGGGTTTTTGCCAGGACTGGCCCCCTTTAGCTTTTTCCAGTGCGCCCTTTCGGGTTTTTACACTGAGGGGTACCCATTTTTACTTAAGGCGCCCTTTCGGGTTTTCACCTTAACCGGGTTAAAGCCTTCTTACCCTTGATTGCTCCCCTAACGGAAACAATCGAGTCCGCTGGGGCATCAATATTTTTAACCCCATTTCTTTTTTCTTTTTTTTTGACCCTATAACGCCGAAAGGCAAGGAGAAAGTGGCACTCCCGTAGGGACGTGTGTGCCGCAGAAGTGGGACAAGTGGGTAGATTTGATTGTCCGGGTGGGACGAATGAATCAAATCTGTGAGTCGAAAGGCGAAACGGGTTGGTAGCCTAAGAGGACGTACTGAGACCGAACCCAAGAGGATATAAACGAGCCGAAACGAGTAATGGGTCGGCAGCCCGAGAGAGCATGCTGAGACCGAACCCGGTGGGATAGACAGGAGCCGAAAGGCATAGTGGGTTGGCAGCCCGAGAGAACATACTGAGGCCAAGCCCGGTGTGACAAGATGGGTGGATTCGACTGTCCTAGTGGGACGTAATTAGCCAAATCCAAAATCGAAGGTTGACTGGGTTAGCAACCCGAAAAGGGTGTGCATATGCCAAGCCCGGTTGGAACAACAAAGGAGTTGGTTTAACAGTCCAAAAGGGACATGCGGGTTAAACCTGGAGGCCGATAGGCGGGATGGGTTGGCAGCCCGAAAAGAACATACATAGGCCAGACCCGAAACGACGACAAGAAGGGATTCGACAGCCCGGGTGGGACGTATAAGTCAAATCCGTGAGCCGATAGGTAAATAGGGTTGGCAGCCTAAGAGGGCATTCTGAGGCCAAACCCGTGGGGGCAAAGTGGTCAGACCCGGAAGAAGACAAAGGGTGGACTTGACAGCCCTAGTGGGACGTGAGAGTCAAATCCGAAAGCCAATAGGCAAAGAGGTGGGTTGGCAGCCCGAGAGGACATGCTGAGGCCAGACCCGGTAGGACATGTGCCAGAAGACACGATGGATTGGCAGCCCGAGAGAGCATACTGAGACCAGATCCCAAGAAGATAAGATGAGCCGAAAGGCACGATGGGTTGGCAGCCCGAGAGGGCGTACTGAGACCAATCCCAAGGAGGTTAGATGAGCCGAAAGGCATGGAGGGTTGGCAGCCCGAGAGAGCATACTGAGGCCATTCCCTAGACTGAAAAAGGAGCCGAAAGGCATGAAGGGTTGACAGCTCGAGAGAGCATACTGAGGCCATTCCCTAGAATGAAAAAGGAGCCGAAAGGCATGAAAAGTTAGTAGCCCAAGAGAGCATAATGAGGCCATTCCCTAGAATGAAAAAGGAGCCGAAAGGCATGAAAAGTTGGCAGCCCGAAAGAGCATACTGAGGCCAGTCCCAGTGGGACAAGAGAGTAAACGGGTTTAACTGCTCAGAAGAGACATGTGAGGTGAACCCGGAAGCCGATAGGCGGAATGGGTCGGTAGCCTGGAAGAGGCGTGCATAGGTCGAGCCCGATGGGACAAAGTATGACACCGTCAGAATGCCAGTGGGACTAGGTGTCATAGGACGACATGCAAGGTGTAGCCCTGATATCAGTATGATGTTTTGGTCGAAATGGGGTGGAGTCATTGACATAGAGCCACCTAAAGAATAGACAGAGAGAGGATTTTTTTTTTCACATTACCAACCTCACCGCCCTTTCGGGTTTTCGCCGAGACTAGCCCCCTTTAACTTTTTCCGGTGCGCCCTTTTGGATTTTCACACCGAGGGGTTGCCCATTTTTGCCCGAGGCGCTCTTTCGGGTTTTCACCTCGACCGGGTCTGTGGCCTTTTTACCCCCAACCAACAGTTGAAGGCTGACTGAGTCCGCCGGGGTATCAGTATTTCTAACCCCTTTTCATTTTTTTTCTTTTTTTTTCTTTTTTTTTTCTTTGAACCTTCACTGAGGAGAGATATTGTCCTGTGAGGACTGCTGCAGAAACTCTTGCGGTGGCGCATGATAGAGCTTCATATGCTTGCTGTTGAGAGGAGGGAAGGGATTGTCTCCCTTGTGGTCAAGGACCGTATAGGCCGCTCCTTCGTAGACCTTCTGAATGACGTAAGGCCCACGCCAATTAGGCTGGAGTTTGCCGCTGGATCTTCCCGCGAGAACCTCCTTTTCTTTGACCATGACGAGGTCGCCTTTCTTGAACGCCCGTTGCTTGACCAGCTTATCATAGGCACGTGTCATGCGGGCTTGATACACTTGTAAGTGTTTATAGGCTTCTTTGACCTTTCAAGTTGGACAATTCCTCGAGCCTTCTTTCAATTTCAGATTGGTCTTGGCCTGGCAATCCGGCGTGCACAGCAACACGGTAAGATGCTAGCTCGATCTCCACAGGGATCACTGCTTCAGCTCCGTAGACCAGAGAGAAAGGGGAACATCCCGTAGAGGTTTTGTAAATAGTCCGGTAGGCCCATAGGGCTTCGTGGACCTTCTCGCCCCAATCCCGTTTGCGGCCACCTACTATCTTGGACAGCAGCTTGCAGAGGGTTTTGTTGAAGGCCTCGGCTAACCCATTGGCATGGGGATTGTAGACCGACGACGCTCTCCAGTCAATATGGAACTTGGCCGCCAGAGCATAAACAGTCTTATTCTTGAACGGCGTGCCATTATCGGATATAATCCGACTAGGGGTGCCGAATCTGTATATGATATAGTGCCGCACAAAACGAGCAACTATCTCCCCTGTAACTTCCCGTAGTGGAACGGCTTCCGCCCATCTTGAGAAGTAATCGGTGGCGGCAAGTATGAACTTGTGGCCTTGGGAAGATGGTGGGAATGGTCCCACAATATCCATGCCCCACTCTGCAAATGGCCAAGTAGGCGCTGTTGGATGGAGCGGGTTAGGTGGCCGCCGAGGGACTGGGCCGAATGCTTGGCATTGATGACATGTACGAGCATATTGATTGCAATCTTCGTACATGGTAGGCCAGTAGAACCCTTTGAGCTTGATGCTATTTTTCATCTTAGCTCCTGCCAGGTGAGCTCCACACAATCCGGAGTGGACCTCGTGCATGACAGTCTTTGCTTCCTTGGACGAAAGACACCAGAGGAGAACCGATCGGTCCTTTTCATGGACGATCCTGAAGAGCATGCCGTCAATCAGCTGGTAGGATGTCGCCCTGCGTAGCAGTTGCACCCTCTGAGCCCGCTCAGGAGGGAGCCAGCCGTTCTTTATCTTTATAATTGGCTCGCGCCAATCTTCTTCTTCGAGAGCATTGTCCTCTTGAATGTTGTCGACCTCATAGACAGTGAGGCCGGATTCTTCGTCGAGCACACTTGGCATGAGCCTTCGGTGTCTGACTGTAATATTCAATTCTCCCTCAGGCGGGAGTTTTAGGGCTGCTGCCAATTTTGCAAGAGCATCAGCCTGGGAGTTGCTGCCTCTGGGGACATGGCCTATTTCAAATAGGTAGAATTTTTCCTTGAGCCTCATGACGGCTGCATGGTAGGGGACGAGCTCCTTCTTCCGGACATCATAGACGCCCAGTACTTGTCGGATGACGAGCTGAGAGTCCCCGTACACTTTGATGCACTTGATGTCCATCTCCAATGCCAGTTGAAGCCCAATAATTAGCGCTTCATATTCTGCCTCATTTTTCGTCAGCGACTTCGTGAGAGCGCAAGAGTTGTGGAGGATGCCGCCCTGTGGAGATACAAAGACTACCCCCGCGCCTGAGACATAGTCTGTAAGGCAGCCGGCCCTTTTGATTGTCCGAGAGGCACCATCAAAGTATAACTCCCAATGTGGGAGATCAAGGGTGAGGACGCCTAGCTCCATCTGTGGTGAGACTTTTTCAGAAGACTCCCCGATTTCTTGGGAAGGCACTAACACCTCTTCGTCAGGTAGCTCGAAGTTGAGTGGCAAATCTTCCGGCACAGGGTGCGCTGCTAAGAACTCCGCCATTCCTTGTCCCTTGATCGCCTTGCGTGGGACGAAGGTGATGTCGAACTCCATGAGGATAAGTGCCCATTTACCAAGCCTACCGGAAAGGACAGGCTGGCTGAGCAGAAACTTGAGTGGGTCACATTTTGAGATGAGCTCCACCCGATGAGCTAGGAGATAGTGCCTTAGCTTCTTGACAGCAAACACCAGAGCTAGGCACATCTTTTCCATGGGAGCGTACCGATGCTCAGGCCCGATCAGTTTTCGGCTGAGGTAGTACAGCGGCTGCTCCTTGCCCTCATCGTTGACCTGGGCTAGCAGAGCCCCCAAAGAGGCATCCATAGCAGCAATATATAAGATAAGGGGTTTCCCTCTGACGGGTGCCCCTAAGACTGGAGGAGTCAGCAGATACTCCTTGATTTGCTCGAAGGCCTTCTGACAATCTTCGTCCCATATGAAGGGTGCCCCTTTCTTCATCAGTTTGCCGAAAGGTAGGCATCTTCCTGAGAGGTTAGAAATAAACCGCCTAATATAGGCGAGCCTTCCCTGAAGAGATCTGAGCTCTGTCAAGTTCTTAGGCGGAGGTAGTCCTCTTATAGCCTTGATTTTGTCAGGGTCGATTTCTATGCCCCGGTACCTGACAATGAAGCCGAGGAACTTGCCGCTAGAGACACCGAAGGCGCACTTCATCGGGTTCATCTTGAGTTGAAATTGTCGAAGCCTTTCAAAGACTCAACGCAGGTCAGCTAAGTGATCCTTCCGCTTCTTCGTCTGACGACCAGATCATCCACATAGCATTCGACAAGGTCATGTAGCATCTCCTCAAAGATCTTGGTCATTGCCCTTTGATAGGTCGCGCCGGCATTCTTCAGACCGAACGGCATTCTTTTGTAGTTGAAGATCCCCTTAGGAGAACGGAAAGCCGTATGGTCTTTATCTTTGACGGCCATGCGGATTTGATTATAACCCGACGACCCGTCCATAAAAGACAAGGCTTCGTGACCAGTGGTCATATCAACCATTGTCTCGGTGATTGGGACAGGGAAGTCATCTTTCGGGCATGCTTTGTTCAAATCCCTGAAGTCAATGCAGACTCGGACTTGGCCGTTCTTCTTCTTGACAGGGACGATGTTGGCGAGCCATACGGGATACATGCAAGGCTCTATGAAGTCCACATTGAGCATCTTGTCAACCTCAGCATTGACCTTCAGCTCCAGCTCGTGACGCATACGCCTTTGAGTTTGCTTGACTGGCTTGACTGTTGAAAGTATTGCCAGCTCATGTTCAGCCACAGAAGGGTCGAGCTCGGGCATTTCTTTGTAAGTCCAGGCGAAACAATCCCTGAACTCTTCTAAAAGCTGTCGATACGACTGCCTTTCTTCCTCGCTGAGGAGAGCACTTATGAAGGTGGGACGATGGTCACTTTTGCTTCCGAGATTGATCTCAATCAACTCGTCCACGGTTGCTTGACCACCGTCCTCTAGCTCCGGTGGAGCTGGTTGGAGGTCGACGAAGTCTCCCTCATCATCAGTGTTCGCTTCATAGACATCAAATTCTTCGAAGCACTCGTGCTCGCGGCTTGAAGCCGAGGGGCTTGCTTCATCTTGCTGATGGTTAGCAGGCTGAGCTGCTCCTTCCTCTGAGGGGTGGTCATTGTCGACTCCTGATGAAGGTGATGATGTGGTAGACACATCAACGGACTCCCTTACAGAGTCATCAATCTTAGGCTCAGCTTTTGCTTGCCTGTGATGGAGAGGTAGCAGTCCTATGGTGTTGACTGCAAAGTGGACCTCAAAGTCCGTCTCCTGGTCATAGCCAAGGCCCCTTGTATCTTTGCGGGAGAAGGGAGGTTGCCCGCGGACTTGTGAAGGATTCCATAGTTGATGGAAATATGCCGCTCGAGCAGGGTCCAGAGCCTGCGGGATGTGCTGCTTTTTACACATCTCCTTGATGTACTCTGGCATATCGTCCATCTCTGGGACTGGCTCTGGCGCCACATCATCTTCAGGAGGGCACGGTGGGACTAAATCACCTTTGTAAAAGATGATCGGTTTGACCTCCTTGCCCTTGTTGCGTCTCCTTCTCCGTTGATAGGAGACTACGAAGGTCTTCAACTGCTCCACCTCATACTCTTCCCGTTGGGACGAGAGTTGAAGGCACTTAGGCGATAAGGAGATACTCCCGTCAATGACCCGGCTGATAAGGTTGGCTTCAAAGTCAACACTCCGCCTTTCTGGTCGGGTCGGCTTGGAGGCGGGACTGAGGCTCAGCTTGTGCAATTTTACCATGTCTTGGTTGACAGTGAAGAGCTGCCCTTCTTCAACTTCAGGGTCCACCTTTTGCTTCCATTTACCTTTTAAAGGCTCGGGGATTGTTAAGGTGGACTTCCCAAAATATAGTGAAGCATCGGCCAGATGGCACTCATTGGGATGGAACGGGGCTTGATCTGCGAAGACCGTATGCTGCTCCCCTTCCTTAGCATATTTAATGCACTGATGCAACGTTGAAGGAACGACCCAATTCTCATGCAGCCAGGGTCTTCCAAGCAACATCTTGTAAGATGTGTCAGAGTTGATGATATAGAATGTCGCTTGGGTGACAAAATCGCCCAAAGCAAGCTTGACTACAACTCGACCAAGCGCTTCCTCGGAACCCTGATTGAATCCCGAGATCTTGACATCAGTCACCTTTTGCAAATAAGGTGCCAAGTATGGAGACTTGAAAGTCTTCAGAGGCATGATGTTGACGGCTGCTCCGGCGTCCACCAGGATGCGATTCACATCATGTCCATTAATCGTCCCCTTCATATATAAGGGGCGATTATGACACGGAGAGGACAGCAACATGTCTTTGTCCGTGAAGGAGATGTTGGCTGTGAGTGCCTCATATGCTTGGGCTTGCAACTCTGCAACATGGGCTTTATATGCCTCTGGATCTTGAAGGATCTTCACAAGAGCCTCTCTGAGGTCTTTGCTCCAGGCAATGGCTTCCCAAATAGTGACATTTGTTGGGAACCGCTTCATATGATGAATGATTTTGCGGTCTGCCCGAGCACGGGTCTTATCAAATGGCGGGATGATCTCTGCTAGAGTCTTCGGCGCCTGGCGAGGCTTCTCCCGCTTAGAAGGGCGCTCCTCCTCATTCTCGCCTTCCGCATCTTCTTGGAACAACGGTGCCAAGGATTCCTTTGGGGGTAGCAAAGGTTCTTCAGGCTGGTCTTCATTAGAAGGACCTGCTGAACTTGCGGGCTCGACCCTGTTGGAGGGGCCGGCTTGCTCTGATGCCTCCTCGCGCACTGGCGACTTGGCTGGCTCCTCTTCTTCATCGGAGGATGTGATTATAAAAGGGACTCCACCCGGCTTAGCCGTTGAGGCAGGGCTTGGACCCTCTGAGGGGTTGAGGATGAAAGGGATTCCCCGGACTTGGGTTTCTGGGACAGGACCCGGCTTCTCCCCTCTGAATATTATGACCCGATCAAGAGTTGGGGGACCTTCCCGTCCACGACCTCGGCCACGTCCCCGGCCATTTCTTGCCGAGCGACGCTGATATGTCGCCACAGGAGCCTGGCCTCCAGTGCTATCAGCCGTGGGACAGTAAATATTGTCGGGCGGCGGAATCGCCACCATATTGCAGGAGAGCTCCTGCAGCATTTCCTCGAGCATCTCGACAGTGAGCTCCTCATCTTTATAGAATAAGGAGAGCTCCTCCGGGATTGGGAAGTCTTCACCTTCTTCAAGACGGTGACCCATTTCTCGGAGCCATTGCAGAAGACGGGCTTTGCGCCCAAGCTTGTCCCAGGGAATATATTCGTCTAGAGTGACGACCCTGGTGGGATGAGGGGGAGTGTACTCCTCCAGCTCATCTATGAGCTTTTGAAGTCTTTGTAGAGGAGTCGGTTCCTTAGGAGCCTCCATAGCAGCGGCTTGTTCGGCTTGCTTCTTTAACCTCCTCTTCAAATTCTTCCTGCGATTCTTCTCCTGCTTCTTTTGGCGTGCTGCCTCTTGAGAAGAGAGAGGAGTTTGCTTTGGAGGTGGGACTTGCTTGCCCCCAGCATTTTGCTTTCTGCTCCGGGCTGGCTCCTTAGGAGCTTTAGTGCCACGGTTCTTTCTGGGGGCAACCTTGGTCCAATAGGCCTCCTCCGGCTGAGCTTGGAAGGTGGTATTGATTGCCTGAGCAATTATTTCAGGAGGCAACTCCTGGAACTCTGCCAGTCCGCAATGGGGCGTCTGGGAGCTTTGTAGCTCCACCGACTTTGCTTGGACCGGTGGGTTGGCTTGCTTGAGCTGTTGAGGCCTTTCTACGATTGGCGGTTGCGCCAGCTTGACAGAAGCTTTAACTGAGGCCTTTACGGGCTCAAGAGGTTGAGTCCTCCCCACGACTAACAGCCTTGCTGACTGGGCAGGAGCTTTGGCTGAAGGCTCTGACGCCTTAGCTTTGCCTTTGTTGTCTGGCCGAGAATTCTCTCTTAGGACGATGCCAGGCTGACTGGACCTGGGACGGACCTTGGAACTCTCTCCCACGGCTTGGCATCTTGGGTTCTGAACCTTAGGCTCTTTATAGGTGGCCTTGCTTTTAGTGAGTAATGGGAATTCATCATTTTCCGCAGGATCACTTGGCAGGGCTAATCGGGAGAAAGCTTCAGTTTCCCGCCGAGCCTGTTGGAGAGTCTCCCTGGCGGCCTCTGCAAGGCGTAACCTTGTCATGGAATTCCCCTGAGTATCGACAACCCCTCTCTGGATGAGGGCTTCAATGAAGTCCTGGACCTCTGAGCATTGCCGAGTGGGGTGAGACACCCTTACATGATACTTGCAATAGCGGGGGTGCCTCTTGGCCGTCTCATTGTAATAAGACGGCGGGTCATGTGTCAGCACCCAGCCATCTTCCAGAAGTTTGTCAAAAATCTTCTCAGTGTCCTCCTTGGGGAAAGAACACTGGTGAGAGGGTCGCCACCCTGGATACCAGAGTGTGGACTTGGGCGATTGGGAACTGGCTCCCTGGGAACTAACTCCCTCCTCCTGCGGCTCGGGGAACTGGAAGGCTGCTGCAACATGTATGACGTTGACGGAGAAGTGGAGACTCCTTCGTGCATGCGGCTGCGGTGGGTTGACTAGAAATTCGCCCATATCCACCTTCCCTCGCCTGATCAAGTCTTCGGCGAGGTCCTTGAACGACTCACAATTGTGGATAACAAGGCCAACAATTTCATGATACGGGCAATAGCCCTGATGAAAAGCAGCACCTGGTGCCTGCTCCAGAGGTGACGGGCTAATCAACCCCGCCCGCTGACATGCGAAGAAGATATTAGGAGTTTTCTCCAAAGGGAAGGAGTATAACTTCTCTGGGAGCTCGACTTGAAGTGGAGCCTCCACGTCTTCGGGTGAGTCCTCCTCGTCCTCAGATGAATCCGAGGACTCTTCAGAGAGCCAACCCCTGAGCGGAGCCCGACCCGTGTGTGATACACCTGCCTCCCGTATGTGGGCTGGAGCTAACTCCTTGGCAAATGGGCCAAAAGGGAAAGTGGACAACTGTTGATCAATACTTTCCAGGAACTGCAGCAGGCGCCTTTGTTCTCGTCGCAACTGCCGGACTTCCCCTCAGATCTTCCGGATGGTCCTCCGCAGCGCCAAACATTCTGGGAATGGAGGAGGAGTGGCTCTGGGACAACCATTGGGCTGTCGACTTGGGGGCCCGACTTCGGAGGCATTGGAGCTTGAAGCTATCGTCACCATATGGACCACGTTGGCCGACCGGTTCGATCGGCTCCACGGATGAGGCTGGGGTGGGTCGACTGCATGGCCCAGCATATTTACCAGGCCCTTTTGAATGAGCTCTTCTGCTATATTCTTGAAAACATAGCAATCCCCGACAGTGTGACCCAACCTCCGGTGATACACACAATAGGTTGGATCATCTGTCTTATCTACCTCCGCGAGCTTCCGCGGATCCGGCATAGTGACCAGCTGCTCCTTCATACATAGATCAAAGAGCATCTTGGTGTGCTCCTTTCTAAAGGAATAAGGCGTCTTCATGTTCTCCGCTAAGAGAGACGCATTTGTCTTATCACCAGACTTCTTGCCTTTCCCTTTAGATTTTCCTTCCCCTTTGTCTCCATTCGTCGGGGAGAAGTCCACGGCATTCACCTCCTTACCGCTAGCCAGACGGTCTTTGGAGGGTTTGCCCTTGGCAGAAGCTTGTGTAGGATGGTCGGCAAAGAACATCTCAATCTCCGCCACGACCGTGTCGAGCTGGTCGAAGCCTCTGATATTGGAGCCCAGAAGCTTTTCACTGACTTCTGCCGAGATACCCCTGCGGCAGATGGTGATCGCATCTTCAGGCGTCGGAGGATTATCGCAGCGCATGCTGACGTCCCTCCATCGCTTGATGAAATCCAATGCTGTTTCACCCTTCTTCTGTCGAAGGGAACAAACCTCTGCTAGGGAGACTTTGCGTTCGACCATTTGGAAGCGGTCGACAAACTTCTTTTGCATATCAGCCCAATCAGATACTGAGTTGGGCTTTAACCTTGAATACCATTGGAAGGCGGTGCCAGTCAAGGACGTGGCGAAATACCGCAGCAAATATGCCTCTTCCAGGGCTAGTTCACCCATGGTCGTCATGTAATAGGCCAGGTGTTCATGCGGAGAACCCTGCCCGTTGAACTTCTGAAGTTTCGGGGCCTTCGGGCAATCTGGTGGAAGCTTCTTAAATTGGTGATGGAGGGGATATGGCACGCTGTACAAATCAACGGTGGCCACACCCTCGCCATGTTGAGCGAATTTCGCTTCCACAATGCGCTCGATCATCTTCTTCTGCGCCATGAGGCTTTCTGCAGCAGGAGAAGCAGATGACCGCGCATTGGCTTCATGCGGCGGGACTCCGCATTCGTCGAAGATCTGACATGCGAAAGGGCTCCTCCGCCCTGGCATGTCTTATAATCCGGGCCTCCTCTTTGGTGACCCAGATCTTCTTCAAGTGAAGCTGGCGCTCCTCCACTTGGTTACCCCCTGTCCTTGGACGGGGAGCTCGTGGCTTGGGCCGTTGCAGAAGGCCCTGGGTTGCCGCCGGTACGGCAGACTTCTCCTTCTTCGCTCCTTTCTCTCGGACTTGCCGGAGGGGCTCGAAGCGATTGGAGGTAGAAATAGTCGGGACATGATGATCCCGTGGCAGGATCGGCTCGCCTCCATCGAGCCGGATGCCGATGTCTCCGACAATTACCGTCTTGCCGGAGCGCGAGACAGCCGCTTCGGGCCTTGCACCCTTGCGGCTTCGGTGTTACCCCCATTGGGTAGGGGCGACAGTGGTGGCGCCCGCCATAGGCATGGCGTCACCCTGACGACGGCGGCGTTGCCCCCGTTGAGCCGGGGCAGCACCTCTGAGGGTGGCCGCATTGGATTTGGCGCCGTTACGGCGGCGGCGTTGCCCCCGTTGAGCAGGGGTGGCGCCGGCAGTGATTTGATTGACCGAGAAGACTCGGCCAACAGCCGGGGCAGAAGGCCTGACACCTTCGGCCGTTGACGGAGCAGCCAATGGAACTCGGCTGGTTGTTGGGATGAAGGGCTTGACACCCTTAAAAGCTGGAGAATTGACCGGATGGACCCGGCCGGTTGCTGCAGTAGAGGGTCTGGCACCCTTGGTTTGTGAAAAGTTGACCAGACGAAGCCGGCCGGCTGCTGCAACAGAGGGTCTGGCACCCTCAGAAGTTGGTTTGTTGGCCGAACAGACTCGACCAATTGTTGAAGCCGAAGGCTTGACACCCCCGACGGCTGGCTTGTTGACTGGGCGAACCCGGCCGGTTGTTGCAGTAGAGGGCCTAACACCCCCAGTGACGGTCTTGTTGACCGGACTGACCCGGCCAGTTGCTGGAGTCGAAGGCCTGGCGCCCCCGATAGTTGTCTTGTCGACCGGACTGACTCGGCCAGTTGCTGGAGTCGAAGGCCTGGCGCCTCCGACAGTTGCCTTGTCGACCGGACTGACCCGGCCAGTTGCTGGAGTCGAAGGCTTGGCACCTCCGACAGTTGTCTTGTTAACCGGGCGGACCCGATCAGCTGAAGCAGAAGGCCTGACGCCCTCAAAAGTCTTCTTGGCCGAATAAAACCGGCCAGTTGATGAAGCAGAGGGTCTGACACCTTCAACGACTGTCTTCTTGACCGGGCGGACCCGGCTAGTTAATGGGGCCGAGGGCCTGACGCCCCCGACAGTTGTTGCAGGCATGGCTGAACTGGCTTCAGCCACCGGTACCACGCCCAAGAAGAAGGGCGAGCCGACGACCGCTGGGAAGTCGCCAAAAACAAGTGGCGTTGCCAGGTAGCCGATCTTGGCATGGTTGGCAATGATCTCGGGGCCGTAGGTGACGGCTGCCATCACTGTTGCTGGTGTTGGTGGTGGTGGTGGTGCGTAGCACGAACGGAGTGACGTGCAGATGCACAAAGAACTCTCAAACGAACAGAGAGATGCGCCCTCCTCTTCCCGTCCTGTAAGAGGAAGAGGGGCAATCAGAACCTTAAGAAGGTTTAGAGACTTTCTTTGACAGAAAGAAGAAAGGCGGGAAAAGTCCCACCGGGCGTGCCAGTCTGTGAGACACGGAAAAAATCTAGAGTCGACTTTTATCGTAGATAAAAGGTATATTTCGTTCTTTTTGAAAAGAAACATCCCCCCCATCTGAGTAGAGGGTGATTCCGTGTATGCGCGTCGTATCAGACGATTTGGGTTCGAGTGCTGGACCTTTCCCCACTGATCGGAGTCAGTGTTGATTTACATCGGCCTAACGTCCGAACACCTTTGTTTGACTGTCAAAGAAGTTCCAAAAGGTTTCTACAGGGGTTCTGATGTGGAGGGCAGACTCACTCGAGAGACTCTCCATGACCACTCATTTACCACCAATATATTAATAGAGTTAGGGCTAAGTCTGAACAAAACCCTGAGATTTAGGAATAGAAACGCAAATATGCGGAAGCCACAGGCATTTTTGAAGTGGAGAGAAGTTTTCTAGACCCCGAGGGTATTTTGGTAATTTTACCACCCCAAGGGTATTTTGGTAATTTTCCCAGGCCAGGGGTATTTATGAAATTTCTGGGCTGGAATGGGAGTAGGATTGGATCCCTAACTCCCTAAGGCGCTGAGGCTCTTTCTGTAGGGTTTTAGGAGGCTACTAGGCCACTTTTAGGTCGTAGGGGTATTTTGGTAATTTTACCAGACCCTAAACCTAGGTTTGAGATGATACCCGAGTGTTGGACTGAGCTGACAACACTTCCGGACCGAAGGAATGACAAGGGGCTTCATAGAAGGCACACATCTGTCAATTTGGCCGAAGGAGGGGTATATATACAATTTTGACAAGTCAAGGGTTTTCTTGTAATTTTTCCTCGAGGATACACATGGAGCATGCTGAGAGCTTTTCATAATCCGAATAAGTACAAAGGTTGTCGGCGAGTTGTCGACTGTACAAAAGTCTGCGTTAGAGCAGGAGATAGGGACGTAGTCCCAATTACAAAAGATTGCATGGTATAACTGTAAATTACAGGACTTTGGTCTTTTACGGTCCCGAGAAGGACATTTACATAATTCCGCCATTGTAAGGACAGAACAACGTGACTTAGTCGTCCCGAGACGTAAAGACTTACAAGACACGGCCCGCTGAGGAGCATAATTACAAACATGGCCCACTGAGGAGCATAAACGTAAATATACCCCGTAGGGGCATAAATACAAGGCCCGGGGACTTACCCCTCACAGGCCAAAACAAACGAACAAACTCCAAATGCTCCGAGTGCGAGAAGTGCTCCGTACGTACGTCGTTGGTTTCCTCTCTCCCCTTCCACTTGGACCCTTAGGGTCTATTTATAGAAGGCGGGAGGACCCAGAGGGGTCAAAGAGCAAAATTGTCCCGATTCTGTCAAGGTGGGGTGGCAAAAAGCCATTTTGACCCCTCTGGCCACCAAAAAAGGCCAAATGACCCCTCTGAGGGGGTTAAAAATCCTTTTTTTAAAATATATATATATATATATATATATATATTTTTAAGGCCCGGACCCCAGAGGGTGGGCGGACCCGGGCGGGGTCGCGCGGGTCCCCCTGGGTCGCGCGACCCCGCCAAGGGGCGGACCCGGGCGGGGTCGCGCGGACCCGGGAGGGGTCGCGTGACCCCGCCAGGGGGCCAGCGGGTTCGCGCGGCCCTCGGGGGTCGCGCGCGACCCCGCTGGGTCCCAGCGGGGTCGCGTGACCCGACTGGGCCCCCGGGGAGGCCGCGCGGCTCCCTCCTCCTTGGTTCGGACCCCGAGGGGTCATTTGACCTGCCGGGACGCCTTTTGACCCCTTTGGCCGTCGCTTCGCCCTCTTTTTGTCGTTCTGAGTCGGAGAAACGTCGGTGTGGAGCTATATATCTCGGGGAGATCGCTCCTTCGCCGCGTGGCAGCATCGCGTCCGCAGAGGGAGCATTTTTTTGTTTGTCTGGTCGCTTGTCGCCACGTAGGGAGGAAGCTTTGCGCCCGTCTGTGCCGTGTGATACACTTGTTCGGCTACTCGGACCGGTATACACGTGTTTCTTCCTTGTTAACTTTCTTGCCGCAACGTCGACCATGACAATATTGTCGGATCAATAGACCCTAAATCACGGAGATACTCCGTAGTTCGACGGTGTTGACGATACGCCATCCTTGTCGTCGAACGTTGCATAGCAACAATTTGTCAAAGTAACTTGAGATAATTTCGGGTGCAACAACGGACCAACCAATTCAAGCCCATTTGTCTACACCTTCACCCCAAGAAACTCACGAGCAGCCCATGTGCAATCAACTTCAGCCCAACTCATCTCACCCAAACATTCAAAGCAATATCGATATTAGGGGTGATTCACCGGGCCACTACTTTGAACCTCAAGTCGTGTACTCTCAGTCTACTTACCATGGCCCTCCTTCAACATTCAACCAACCCCCTCCATACGTGAATGATGATGATGATGATCTGATGCCTGCAATTTTGGCTATGATGGAGGGTGCACTCGTAATACCATGATGGAGGACGGGAAGGAAGTAGGGGGCGGATTGAAAGATAAAAATGATCATATTGATATCGTCACCCCCTCCTATGAATGTTTTGAGATTGAGAATATCACTGTGAAGAATAGTGGCCCACACAACTCAATTGAGGATATACATGACGAGGAGGATTGCTTTGTAATCAACAATCTTGGTGATTTAATGATAATAAATTCTGAATATCCTCCTCCCCTGGAAGAACATGATGATGGGGCCTTGTTAGAAAAATTTACATTTCATCTACCGACCTCATTTCTGGAAAATTTGATTCATAATCTTCAGTTGAGTGATGAGTGTGATGATGGGTCCGTCTTAGAGAAATTCACCTTTGATCTGACCCATGATGAAAGGGTCGGGCTAGAAACATTTACATTTAATCTTCCCACCTCATTATTAAAAAGTTTGATTGATAATATTCATTTGAGTGATGAGTGTCATAAAGGATCCGTGTTAGAAAATTTCACATTTGATCTGACCCTTGAGCCCTATCCAATGAAGTTTGAATCTTTGGATGAGTTAGATCCTGGCCACACTCTTCCTTCTAATTTGATTCCCCCGACAGTACAGCCTCTCCACTATGACATTCTAGGACTTGAGGGGGACGTGCCAATCACATTCACCTTCAATTTAATTTCCCATCATGAAAACTAGTTGATTACTGCCCTTACTACTCATGAGGCTATTACTGAGAGGAATGTGGCTAATAATATCAATCTTATTCATCAGCCACCAGTGTCTAATCAAGTTACCATGGAGGAAGTTATCACAAAAGGGTTACTCAGGCAGGAAGATGCAGGACAAGGGGGACAATGGGTTGATGTTGGGCAAAGGTTCAACCTCGATCTTGACAGATTATTAATCATTGATTATTTCTTGATCCCTAAAGATGACAACTGTCTCACACACATGGTTAAAATTAAAATCAATAATGTGCGAGCCCTGCCTATTTCTAGCCCCAGTCTGTACATGCTTACTCTTGTCTTCCAATGGTATGAGGGCTGGAATTTGAAGGAGGACAAGATCACTTGGTAGCTCATTCTGAATGCCACACGTTGGTTAGTGAGCTTTCATGCGTCTGGCTGAAGACGTTAAACTTAGCGCTTCTTGGGAGGCAACCCTTAATTTTCGTGATTTATGTGTGCTAATAAATGACTTCTTGGGAGGCAGCCCAAGTTTTTATTGAATTTTTATTTTTATTTTGCAGGTGTGAATAAAGGATAAGTTGGGAGGAAAGAGATGATTGCTTGCATTATTGTCTAGATTTTCAAAGCCAAGTACCACCTTTGGTCAGCAAGGATGCCTGTCGAAGTTCACTGCCTTTAGGTTGTCCCGTTTCTTAACATATTTCATATCTACATTATTCTATTCATCCCTATTATTCATGCCATTGAGGACAATGTCATTTAAGTTGGGGGGACGGAAATCATGTTGCACATGTTGCATTCATATACAACCGCATTTGTCCAAAAAAAAAAACTTATTTTGAGTTTCATGATTCATGCTTAAATTAAAAGTAATTCTGGAATAGAACAAACTAGGGAGAAGGATAATGGAAAATTTAGTCAATCTAGCCATGGAAAACTGATTTAAGAATCCCTTTAAAATACATGTGCACTTTATAAAAAAGAAATTCACGTTGCACACTAATGAAACAAGCAAGACAAGCCCTCTGTTATTTTGGGTATATTGTCTGATATTTTACACTTCTTAAGAAAAGAGATCTCTTTACAAAACTTTCTGCCAAATTATCTATCAAATAAGTGCAATGGCACTAAAAAAAAAGAAAAAAAAAGAGAGAGAGAAAAAACACCATGAAAAATGTCCCTAATCTTAGTAACCGGGCCTACTTCACTTAAGACGTGTTGAGGTTCTTGTAAAACGGAAAAGGGAACCTGGATCTGTGAAACTGGGCCTGCTTCTCCTAAGGCAAGAGTCGAGGTTCACGTTGAGCAGTGAAGGGTAGTGCAGCATCATGTGTGGTATAAAAGATCCCAAAGGGACAAAGTAATAAGGCAGACAAAAAGCTAATATATTTAATGCTCTGATCTAAGAGGTGCAGGGTTGAAAGACATTTACTTGGAATAGCAAATGGGGATGCAATTATCTAAGCTGTGGATTTGGTAGTTACACATGCACAAGTGCTATTAAGCTTTGATTTGAATTCTTAATCATGTATTATTAGGTTCCTACATAAGGCTAGTGTGCATTAATGATTCCATATTCCTAATCTTTGGTTGATTCTATGAAGGGAGAGATGGATATGAGAGCATGAAATTTTCAAACTCTTGTTAGTCCTAAATTTCAATTTATTTGCATTGCTAAGGGACTAGCAATGAGTAAGTTGGGAGGTGTGATAAGTGTCTATTTTCTATAGTAATTCATCGCATGTACACCATTTTATGTGCATATAATTAGGCAATTATGCATATTTCATAGTTAACCTCAACTCCATATTTAAATTGGAGCTTTCACGCAAATTGATTAATTTAGTGATATTATTTAATAAATTAAAGTTGAGGGCCATGGGCATTAATTCTCCATTGCATAACTATGAGTATTTGAGATTCATGTGCACATTATGGTAACTTTTCTGGACTAAATCATAATTGTGTGTGTGCAGGACACAGAAGGTAATTACAAAAGAAGACGGGGGCAAAACGGTCATCACCACTTTGACCAAGTCAAATAAAGAATTCAAAATATTTTGGTTGGAGGGAAAAGAAAGTTCAAAATTTTGAATTCAAAGTTTGAAAAGGAAGAAGTTTGAAAAGCTTAAGTTTGAAAAGGAGGAAAAAGACATTCAAAATTTGAAAAGGAGATTCAAAGTTGGAAAGAGGGTGTCCAAAGTCCAAGAAAGGGGATGCCCAAAGACCAAGAAAGGGGGTGCCCACCTCCTTTTCCTTTCCCCCATGCATCATCTTCTACATAAATCTCAGCCATCCATCTCCTTTTGATACAATCTCCACCCTCCATTAACCCAACTTTCCCTATAAATAGCCCATGACAAGGAGGTGAAGGGAGTTCTTCTTTTGGCTCTTTCTTCTCTAACCTTAGGCCACGGTTTTCTCCCCTTTCTGTTCGTTTTCAACTCGTGCACTCTTCATCAAAGTTCTTTATTTTCAAGTCCTCTACAACTTCTTCTTCTGCATCATCTTATAATTCTCTCTATTTTGCATGGTATTTCGTGATTTTTACTGTTCTGTCTTGTGCATTTTCAGACTATGTTCTTCTCTGTTATTCCATATTTTTCGCCTTCCTCCTTCCCTATTCTCCTCTTACTGTCTTCATGCAAGTTCTTTGTTTTTAAGTGTTTTACAATTTCTTATTCTACATCATCTTCTAATTCTTTCTAGTTTTGAAGTTATTTCTCGTTTTTCAACTTGCTGTCCTGTGATTTTACTGTTCATCCGAGCAGACCACTCCCCTTCTTTCTCTGATTTAACCATCTTCCTTACATTTTCTCTCCCTGTGCCCTTCATCAAAGTTCTTTATCTCTTCTCCCTCTTCAACTGCTTCTTCTTGGGCATCTCCTAATTCCTCTTGAGTTCAAAGTTATTCACCCTCCAAAGGCAACTTCAACGACGAAGGTGACTTCCTCCCGGTGTAGACGACATCTTCCGCAAGGTGGTTCGTGATCCAAGGCCAAGAGAGGACGGCACCGTCATCACCATTGCTGCTACCATCTCCAAACTCCAAGCTTTTCTTGTTCTTATTGCTTTTGTGTTATTTCGCCTCATTGTAATCTTGTTGCGTCATTAGTGTAATCTTATTTCGCTTTTCATGTACTCTTTCTTTTAAGTTAATAAAAAGAGTTGTTCTTTTGATCTAGTTCTTGATCTTCTACCCTCTCTACCTCCTTCTTTTATCTCTTCTTTTCACTTCATGCAATTATTTTCTATAACATAGGCGCATAGTCATGGTGTTTTCAATTAAGTGTTTGGTTTGTTCATCATTTCACTATTTTCTTTAAGCAAAGCCAAATCACAAGTGTTTTACAAAGGACTCTAAGGTTTTGAAGTCTAAAAATCTCTTCTTCCCTGTGGATTCGACCCGTGCTTGCCATAGTACTACGTTCTCTTTTGATCATTTTGTGCGAGTTCGGTTTTAACATTGTTAGCGCACGTGTAGTAACAACATACATTTCCGCGTTATCAATTTTTGGCGCCGTTGTCAGGGAGGAATGATGATTTTTGATTTAGGAACTTTGTTTTCCTTGTGTATATAGTGTACTAATAATGCTCTCTTTTCTTTTTTTTGTAGGTTAAAAAAATTTAAAAAAATTAGAGGTAAGTTTGTATTTCTTTCTTTCATCTTTTGATTTTGTCATTCATTTCAAAAAAATGAGGGATCACTTTTCAAGTAAGTATCCAAACTTTCCCTCTTTCATTCTAGTTTCATTTTTCCATTTTACATATCTTGTGGTTAGATAGGTTCATTAAAAAAAATTAAAAAAATCACTTGTACTAAAAATAAAAGACTTCATTCAAGAGTAGAAACTACGCCATCCATGTTCTTGGCCATGCATCATTTAGCATATGATTTTTCCTTGTTATTTAATTTCTGCATTGCATTTTGGAGATTGCAAGGGACAAGGTACGTTCTACTTATCCTATTCTAGCATGTATATTGCATAAGAACCCCTTGTTTAAAATTATGGTGTACATTTCATTTTAAAATATTCTAAGGGCAACACCCCTAAATAACATAAGGTGGGGATTTCATCACCCTTCCTTAGCCCACAAACCACATTTTCCCTTGCATCTTTACATGACCTAAGCCTTAATAAAAGTCAGTAGACATTGGCCCTAGGGTCACACTGTGATTTTAGTATGATTTGAGTTTACCCTCTTGTGGAAACCGGTACCTAAGGCAAGACGGTCGGACGGCAAACGCCTTAAGCGGGCTAGTGGTTTGACATAATTAGGTCCCTACGAAAGTAGGGGGAGCCTCCCACTACCCCACCCCTTACCTGGCCGGTGAAAATATTGAGGGTGAATTTAAATTACACTTTAGTCATTTTGTGAAACCCCATTTATAGGTCTAGGTCACATTTAGGTCGTTAGGTAATTGGCATGTTAACTTGTTTGTGTCTGTAAAAAAAAATTAATAATAAAAAAATTAAAAAAATCCCTATCTTCTCTCTCTTCATCTGAGTTAATGTTATTTTCAAAAAAAATTGTAGTTTTTTAATCTTAATCAAAAAAAAGAGAGAATAAAATAAAAAAGGAGATCAATAAAGGAAAAATAAAGTTAAAAATTTTAAAAAATTGAAAAATTGAAAAAATTTTGAACAATCTTTCTGGGATCCGAAGCTTACGCGGAAATGGGCCGAAGCCGAAGCTTACGCGAAAATCAAGGCGTCAACAGTCTACAAGTTCATCATGAAGAACATCCTCACCAGGTTCGGTGTCCCAAGCACAATCGTCACCGACAATGGGCCACAGTTCATTTCTCAGGATCTTCAAGACCTCTGCAAAAGGTACGCAATCGCATTGCATCATTCATCACCTTATTACCCACAAGATAATGGCCAAGCAGAGGCCACCAACAAAACATTGATCAAAATCATAAAGAAAACATGCGAGTCTAGTAAGTTTTAAGACTGGCCAGAAAAGCTTATCGAAGCTCTATGGGCCTATCGCACCTCAATCCGTACCCCCACCGAGCAGACTCCGTTTGCCCTTACTTACGGAATGGAAGCGGTAGTCCCGTACGAGACTTTGATTCCTTCTCTCAGGGTACAATTGGATGAGGAATTTCCCCTCGACGAACGTCGTAATTCACTCCTTGCCCAATTGGAACACTTAGACGAGAAGCGGCTGGCCGCTGCCGAGCATGCACGTGTTTATCAAAATAGACTCGCTCATTTTTATCAAAAAAAGGTCATTGAGAGAAAATTCAAAGTTGGCAAGATGGTTGTAAAAAGAATTTTTGTCAAACTTGGAGGACCGCGTTCTAAACTCCAACCCAATTGGGAAGGACCATACCTGGTTCAAGCTATGTACCCTGGCAACGCCTATAAGCTAGTCAATGCCGAAGGGACCGAGTTATCCCACCCCTGGAACTGACTTTATCTTAAGAAATACTACCCTTAGATAAGTGTAACAACTAGCATGGTACGAGGACCATCGGAGCCGAAAATTCACTCTTCGGTCTTTATAGTCTAACTCAGGGTTAACGTGCGCATACTCCCACACCTCGCTTTCGGGATCAAACGAAGCGGAACTCGAGGAAGGCCAAAAAAAACACAAAAACAAAACAAAAACAAAAACAAAAAAAATAACAAGAAGGGGATTGCCTAGTTTTCATCATTGAGTCAAATCTTTGCATCTGTCCCTCATGTAGGATAGGACCCATTAAGGCTCGGTAGGTCTCGGGTCTTGGCCCGCCAGAACCGTGGAGATTCCTGTCCGGTCATGTTGGCTTACGCCCACTAAAAGGAGGCAACACGCGTACACGCATCTGTTTTAGCCAAAAAAATTGGTCGTATTGCTTATTGTGGGGCCATACTCGAAGGTCTCCAGGAAAGCCGTAATCTTTGTTCTCTCCTTTCTCGGCCCAATGAGACAGCCGGCGCCCTTAAAACGCTGAGCATAAGGGAACCAAAATACCATACCCTGAAGGCGAGAGTAGGATTCATCTCCTCGAACTCGAGTCAGAGCACGAGAAGAGGGCAGTGTCCCCGCAGGCATACAAGAGGGATTCCTACATATTAAATCATCATGTCTCCCTCAAAAAAAAAAAAAAAGAGCATGGTTGTGGCCGTGCCTGAGTTCAACAAGCGAAACCCCTCAAAACAAAAGCTAAATTCCACAAAGGGGTAACGTAATTCTATTCGAGGCTTGGTCCGAAGTCGCCCAAAAGGGAGAGGTCGAGTAGGTCCCGGTTAACTCGTCAGGTTAACGATTTTGTCGGTCCTCTCGGAAGGTTTACCCCCCGTACTCTTCTTTCTCCCCTCAAAGATGAAAGCTCAATGGAAATCCTGAAAGACGCGCCCCGCTAAGGCAAGCGACCACTTTTTAGCAAAGCACACATATAATTGTCTACTTCGAAAGGCAAAAGTCATCACCGCGAAGGAGTCTCGGTGTTTCTGGCCGGTCAAGACCTCTATCTACCACCTCGGTAGATTCTCACTTTAACCTCGGGCTTAGTTCAATGCAAGCGCGTCACCAATAGGTGCGACGGCGTCTGATTCCGGGTCAGCGTCGCGCGGTTGGCCGTTAGGGTTCCAGGGTGTTCCATCCTAATACCATCTAGAGTTGTGAGGAAATAGACCCGGGTCGGGCAAATCTTTTACCTCGAACGCTCTTTCAATGTACCCTTGCAGTCGGAAGCGATTGGGAGCCTAAGCATGGCACGACGGTTTTGTCATCAGGTTAAGTCTTAACCGGCAGGATTATCATTTGAGGAGTCTAGGGGCCCAAATCAATCTAGATGAGCACACAAGATACCTAGGAGGTTAGTAAGAAACCCTGTCTTCATAAGAGTCAGGTGCCACAAGAATGGTCGCTAGGCATTAGTTATAAAAAAAAAGAAAAAAAATTGTGAAGTGGCCCTCGGAAGACGCCATCAGGTAAGTCCCAAAGTGGGAATCCTCTTGGAGCACGTTAACCCCGTATTATGATACTTAAGAACGATTCAAACACCCCTAGTCCAAGAACCATGTCAGTTGTAATAACAAGTGTCTTTCAAAGAAAAAAAAAATTCAAAAAGAAAAAAAACATAAACAAACAAAATAAAAAAATGCATCCGTGTGATCTCATTTGTGTACTACATTTCTACATTATATTCCCATTTGTGTGTCCGTATGTTGCATTCATCATCTTTGCTCTTGCCTTAATCGATAAAGGCTTAGCCCCTTGACTCGTTATCAAGGCTAGTCTCAAAACAATCACCCACTCTTGAGCAAGGGGCCAAGTCAGAACGGAAAAATTGACTTGTTTCATTGAGCAATGTGTACAGGATTGAAAAATAGGAATGAAGGCAGAAGACATAAAACTGAACATTCCTTCCTTTATTTCCTTCTAGAAATTGTACATTAAGTTCCGTCCTCTCTCTCAATGTTACCCCTTTCTCCACTCTCCAGGCGAAGAACCCTGGAGGGTGTTGCTAAACCATGGGAGGCAGTGCCTCTGTTGC
Source organism: Amorphophallus konjac (assembly GCA_022559845.1). Classification (NCBI taxonomy): domain Eukaryota; kingdom Viridiplantae; phylum Streptophyta; class Magnoliopsida; order Alismatales; family Araceae; genus Amorphophallus; species Amorphophallus konjac. The sequence continues at coordinate 409,244,565 of CM040122.1, read as the reverse complement.
TCTGTACCCCTCTTCCCGTCTCTACTCCCCGTCGATCGATAGAGGCAGCAAAGAAGCTACTAACACAAAAGCCACGCTCTCGTGCTCTACGGTAGCGCTCTTCACCATCTCTCAGCCATTGTTCAGCAAGACCGAGGCTGGTTCGGAGTTCAAACAGTTGGGCCTCTATGGCCCTCCGCTCCTCCCTCTCAGCCAATCTGTCGGCTCTCTCTTTCGGTGTCTCTTTCCCTTTCCGCGTGTTCTCTCTCTCTGTCCTCCCTTTCCAGTTGAAGGATAATCCTCAGCTCCACGGCGTCCCGAGAGGAGCCATCGTCTAGGCGATGCCACAACTCTTCCTCCAGTTCCGCTATTCTAGCTTCCCCTTATGCGGTGCGAGCAAATGCATCTTGCACCTCTTTCGTCTGCCATAACCATCATTTCAGATATACGGAGGCATGGATAAGTGAAATTCAATAACAAAACTCTCACCTGTGCGGAGAGCATTCCTTCTGCCTCCGCGGCTCGCTGCGTAGTATGAGCAAGCTGCTCATGAAGCAAATCAAGTTCGGAAGTGGGGATCCACAAACTGGAAGAGACACCATCCGCCCCCATTGCTGAGGAAGCCGCATCAAGCTGGGCGCACTGCAACACACATAAGGTGACACCGAGGACCTAACGCCAGGAATCTTGGTCTATGATCGTGTGTATGTAGGCTTACCGAAGAACTCAAGGCGACGCGAGTATCATGTAACTGTCGCTCTGTGCCTATCAAGCGAGCTTCACGCTGCCCTAGCTCCTCAGCCTCTTGACCTAAGGACGTGAAATTGTGAGGGTAAGAAGATGAAACTAAGGTAATCAAAAAGTTCTAAATAACTGAACTCTAATTACCTTATTTAGACGTCCTAATTCCCTGATCTTCAGTGGCCTTTAGCTCTGATTCCTGGGTTACTATGGTCGAACAAGTAACTTTGAAAGCTTCAATCTCCTTGGTTGCTTGATCTCCTAGCACGAAATTTGGAGAACTATTAGTCTAAAGTATACTAAACAAAATCTTCTAAAGAACTTACCCCAAATTATATCTCCTTACCTTGATTCTTCACGAGCCAAAAGTAAGGGTCGCTCGGTTCAGAACTAGGTCCTATTTATAGGGTTTTGAAGATTAGATTGATTCTAGAGTCCTTAATTTGCCAGAACCTAATCCCTAAGAGTCCTTAGTAATGTTATAAGCTCTCCCAAGTCGATCTCTTGTAGATAAGATCTCAAGGTTCTAGTCTTTTTGCTCGTTCTTTCTTTCACAGAATTGTCAGAGTGCAACGCATCAACCTAGGTGCGTTACATGCTTGTAGCGGTCGCCCGATAGACCGTTACACCAAACGTATACATAGTTTCAATTAAATAAAACTCTCTTGTTCATTTATCCTTATAATTATCTATAAAAAAATAGTATTTATCTTTAAAATACGTGAATAAGTCAATTAACCTTCTAGAATATGGGCCAAACTTAATGGGCTTGGTCTATTAACATTTTGGATGATCTTTAAATAGACTAGGTTAATTATTTAACATAATTAGGCCTCATAATGACTTATTGATCTAATATTCTATTTATTAATTTATTTAGGCTTTTATAAATTCCAGAAAATAATTAAATATTCCAAAAATAATTTATAAAAATTCTGGGGTCTTACAAATTCATACCACATCTTCCAGGCTGGGCACCATGTGCCCCCAAGGCATCAAGAAAGCACGGCTCATTGGATCCCACCTTTCGCGCAATGCTTGGACGAGGGCAAGGTCGAGCCTGGTTGGCTCGATCCGAAGAAAGACTCCAAGCCCCATCACGTCTAGCCTGGCCTTCTGAAAATCTGGGAGACCCCGGTATGCAGCCACTACCAACTCCTATGGAATGTGTGATTTCATCACACCCTGCGCATACACAAGGAGGGGTTTTGTTAGAAGGGAGGAAGAAAGAATGAGAGAAGGGGCAAGAAAGCTCATCTTACGGGTTGCGATTGGGTCCTTTCACTGAAGTGCCCTTCAAGGTCTGAGAGTCTCCTGGAACTGCTACCACTGGACCTGCTTCTCTTCGAAGTGTGAGAAGATTCACCCTCCATTTTGAACCTTAGAACCCTTAGTTCTTCCGTTTCCGTGGAAACTTGTTGGCTACCGGTGCCCCTGGGGGGACGAACGAGGGCGGTATTTATAGAAATGGGAGAAGGGCGAGTCAAGACTGCCTACATCACTGTTAACGATAACCCTCGTGATAAGGCACCTTCCTTGCGGTCCTACATGTGTCACTTCACCACTCGCGCAGGGTAATTGATTGATGGTGCGATATGATGACTCACTCCCTACGTAGTCTAGGGATGCCCTGTCATGCTGTAGAGGTCGTCCGGGAAGATTGGAAGGTCGTCAAGAAGAAGGGGCTAGAGCCGTCATTATTGACTTCAGCGGCAGATTTCCGTGTGAAAAACGGTCGGAGCGAGATATGAGTCCCCGTTTTCGGACGGGTCTCGACAAGCACGTCACATGGGAACAGTGAAGAAGCGTAGGGGAGAACGCGCAAGAGAACAAATAAGCAACAGGAAACCAAATCACTCCATTCATAGATCTATATAAACAGTCATGAACATCACAATCATAGAGAGGAGGCGAGTATGCTAGCCCCGCTAACCCTCGCCATCACCTTCATGCTCGTCCCTCCGGACGTCACTCGCCTCACCCCGCAATGCCTGCTCAGCAGCGGCAGCTCGTTGCTGCTCCCCTGGCGTGGCGAAAAAGCCACCGACAGAAAGGTGGCCAGACTGGCGGAGTCGCGCCCCGAACTCTCGTGCTCTCTCGTAACACGTCTCCATGACTCCTAGCCTCTGTCCCATAACTCGAAGGCCTAGCTGAAGCTCCCTCACCCGGGCCTCCAAAGCCTTCCTCTCATCCCGATCCTGTTGTCGCTCGGCCCTTCTTTCCTCCCTCTCTTTCTCCCTCTCCTCTCTCTCCCTCTCTGCCTCCCTCCTCGCCACCTGGAGGAGGACCCTTAACTCCAGGATGTCCGGGGATGGCCTCTCTTCATCGTGACGCCACAGCTCTGCCATGGTTACTGCCCAGGCATCACACTCCTCTTCAGCCCGGGTCGCGCGGGCCACTACACTGGCAAGTTGCTCCCAATGGGAGGCGATCTCCAGAAAAGGAGCCTGAGAGCTGGAAGATGATCCGCCGGCCATCCCTGCTATCGCTGCCTGCTGGGCACGCTGGAACAAATAAACAACAGCTATCGACTAAGCCCCGGGTTATATATATATATAGATATATATAGGACTCTGCTTTCACCTCTGTCCATCTCCCGAGCTGAAGGGGCCCCACATGGCTCTCCCTGCACTGTCGCAGGTAGTCGGCACTCCCCTGCACAGGCACGTCACCTCGCTGCCCGTCTGGGAAATGAGCAGGGAAACGTATGCGCCAGTCTTCAAGTTTTGCCTTGCCGCGTCTCTCTCCCCCCGACGCGGTTTGGCTCATCCGCACTCGCCCACTCATCAGCCAAGCCCGGAATCCTTGTCATACCCTGCACGTCAGAAAAGAAGGGCCACATCATTATAAACAAAAATATAAAAAAAATGTGTCTCCTGTCAAAGACGCGTTCATCATTCGAGTACAACACTCACCGAACCCTCTCGTCCCTCTCTACTTCTTCGCTACAAAACTAAAAGGAAATCAAAGAGGTGGAGATCAAGGAGCTTACCGGGCCATGCTCGCCTCCCTCCATGTCTTCGGGTCCCCCGAGTGCCAGAAGAGGCCCTTCCTCTTTCGCGGCCGCCTCTCCGTGCTCTTGCACAAACCTCCTCGGGTGAGGAGTTCCTCATCCCCCTCGTCCTTCACCACGATGTGGCCCACCATACTCCATAGATCAAGAGTGGAAGAAGATGGAGCTAGGCAAGTAACTCTCGACGAGAGGAGTCGTCGTTCGCGGGCAAGGTAAGGAAGGAGAAAAGCCGTCCCGTGGTTCTCGGTGATTTAAATTTGAAATCAAGTTTAGAACGCGTCTTTGCGCCTAGATGCCTCTCCCAAAAAAAAACAAACAAAAACAAACAAAAACAAGAAAAATAAATAAAACAAGAAAAAGAGAGAGATAAAGAAAACTTTTTGCACACAATAACTTCTCATTTATTTCATTAAAACAGCAAAGTGAGTTACATCAGGGGCTTAGGCACTTTAGGCCTTAACTTCCCCAGTTCGGTTACATAAGTCCTCCACAGCTCGCATTCTTCCTCTACGTGCACTAATGCCTTCCCCGAGGTGCTCGTCTTCCACGACACTTTGACAGCCTTCACCTCCTTTGCATCTCCTTCCGCGCCCAACTCTCTCTTCCTTAGAGGAGCGATGCCAGATAACGGTGGGAACGAGTGACGGGGAAGACCGATTTGAATGCAGCACCGATGCGCGTTGTAAAGAACAAACTCTGTCGCGCCAATGAGTTGGAGTTCAGCTTCGGGGGAAGACCTCGTGAGGAGTTTGCGCGAGAGTAGACATGCCGGTGCACAAGTGAAGAAGCTTTGCGTCATAGTTCTGAAGTGAGACCTCCAGTCTTCACGCTTCCTCAACCATGGAACGCGGTTCACTATATTACCACCACAGCCTAACACATCGGCTATGTGGTAAAGGGGGCTTTGTTGAAAAATCTTCGAGGCAGTTGGCATCCCCTCACGGTGATCAAATTTGAAATGTAAATCAACCCAGCAATTCAGAAGAAGTGCGTAACCAAAAGGAGGCTTACCCATGCTGGAAGCAGTAAGGCCACTGTAGAGGTAAGCAAGAACGACAGGTCGACAGGTCCCACCCTTTTGCCATTCCAAATGCCGCAAATAGCACTCAGCTGATCTTCCTCCACTATGTTATCGGCATGAGGGAATAAGAGAGCACCCGCCAAACAGATTGTGAATCCCTTCATGATTTCTTCCAAACGATCATCATCTGCAATCCTCTCGGGGCATCCATGACCCATTCCGTGAGCTTCTGCAGGTTAATTCCCTTATGAGTCTGGACGTTTCTAATGGCACCAGACGGCATGAAGCTTCCGAGGACGTCCTCGGAAGTCGCCTTCTTCAGCATCGGCATGATCTTTATCCTGTCATCCCTTTTGAATCTCTTCAACCCAAGCAAGAGTTCCACCTCCTCAAGAAGGATGGACGCCTCGAAGGTGGGAAAAAAGAAAGTATGAGTCTGAGGATGCCAGATCTCCACCAGTGCACCCATGGCCGCCTAGTCCATGCGAATCTTTTCATAATGCTTGGCATGAATCAGGAGTCCCTGAAGATGCCACCTCGTAAGTATGGCCCTCATGCCGATAGAGATGTTGGAAGTTAGCTTCGAAAGCCATGGCAGTTTGGAGAACTTCCTCGGGCCTGGGAAGAGAGGGTACGGCTGGAAAAGAATGAGGAAAGAGGTGAAAGAGAGGTCGTACAGAAAATTTGAAATGAATCAACGCACCATACGCGACTGGATCATCCCACTCAGATGTCCTTCGAGGTCGGAGAGCCGCCTGAAATCGCTGCTAGGCCTGCTCCTCTTCGTAGGGCAGGAAGACTCGCCTTCCATCTTGAAGAACCCAAGATCCTTCTTCTCCTCCTCTTAAGTTTCAAGGCTCTCCTTGGTGCATTTGGCTGAACTAGACAAAGGGGGATACTTATAGGAAGGGAAGGGTGTATAAGCCAGAATGCATCACATCGATGTCGAGTCGTCGTCGTTGACTTTAGCAAAATGCATTTTGTCTTGATCTCTCTTCTGCTGTGGTGCACTTCTGCTGCTTTTGATGTGATGTTGTTCGGTGCAGGTTTCACTGGTGGACACCACTGTCCCATCACGTGACGCCATTCGGTAACTAGTCCCACCATGTCATGCATTGTATTATATAATATTTACGCTACTAGAACATGTCAAGTTTGCGACCTGAATGACTCTGGAATTTGAGTTCCCCTTCAACAAAAACAGTGATGATTTCAGAGGAATTTAAGTTGTGCGGATAGGTCGTTAAGTTGTGAAAGCGAGGGGACGATGATTCCATTCGGTGAGTTGGTGCGTGGATAAACGGGCCCCGGCTCAGTATCAGCTCACCGAATCGGTATCTTGACCCATCCTTAACAACTTGATAATATTATCCTTGGCTATTTTCTATTTTAGTTTGTTTTAAATTTTCCTTTAAACTCAGTATGCATTCATGTAGGACTTTGATTCCATTGCGAAAGATCATTCAAGGTAATTCGATTGTGAAGACCATTGTGCTCTAGTTCTTACAAATATGAGATATTCCACTCCGAATGTAACACTGAGCTTCCTTGAGACGGCCCTACGCTGTTCTTTCAAAAGAGACCCTTGTTTGGACTGATCCTCAAATATTCCTTTACTTTTACTCCATTTGACCCACCTTGGCCGCAGCACTTCCACATTGGTTGGTAACCGCTCCCCAAAGGTGAAACTTGCAGGTTTACGACCCAGGTACTTCCACACAGAGAAGTTGGTCTCTTTTTCTACTTGTGCCTAAGCGCACATTTTCCCTTCCTTGTTTGATTTCCGTCCAAACAATTGTTGAATTCGAAAGACCTTCTTCAAGGTCGTCTCATTGAAAACTCTGAAAACATTCCAAACCATAATGTTAAAAGCGTGTCTCATCACACCTTGGCATCTACTTTTCAGACCGCTCCCACTCCATTTCATTTCGCTCCGATGCCACTCTATTACGTGCCACTCCCTTGCAAAGCAGACGTCAAGACGGGACAGCTGTAGACACGCCGTTCTTGACATTACCGTGAGTAAATCTCATATTACACTATGATACCCCAAGGCGGCCTTCACATTTTTAATTACTCTGGTAATTTCCTATTTTTATGAATTTTTTTACATTTTTCTGAATTTTTTTTCGTGAAAAGTCTTTGACGTGTCAAGCTGCTTAGACGCCTCAATGTGTCTCATTGAGGTGTCCAGGAGCCTGGACACCTCACTTGCAGGCCTGTCCTTTGAGGCGTCCAGGTGCCTGGACGCCTCACTGCTTAGACACACGGACGGTGCCGATCCGCCGCTCGATTTGACGTTTCGAAAAAATCCAAAATATAAAAACGTCTTGTCAATTAGACGCGCCCTTCGTAAGTCACAGTTACGCGCCGAAACCACGAATCTTCTCCACTGTCGACGGCTTTCGGCGGCGATTCGGTGGGCGAAAATAGGCGCGTCCAGGGTCCCAGACGCCTCAAAGAAATAAAATAAAAATAAAAATATTAAGGCGTCCATATAGCTGGACGCCTCAAAGAAATAAAAAAATAAAAAAATAATAAATATTAAGGCGTCCACATGGTTGGACGCCTCAAAGAAATAAAAAAATAAAAGAAATAAAAATAATAAAAAAATGTTAGTGAGGCGTCCAAGTTCCTGGACGCCTCACTCAATTTTTCCTCTATAAATAGAGGACCCCCTCCCTCAAAGGGAGGGGGCTTCAGATCCGACAGAGGAAGGAGAGACTCTGCCGGATCCCATTTCTAACCCGTGGGTCTTTTGCAGGGGGAAGTTCTGTCGGCTTCTCGGGTGCCCGCGCTCGCGAGAGGAAGGCTAGCTCCATCCGTTCTGCTTCTACGTCGTCCCCACGCTGCCGAAGCTCCGCCGGATCCCGCCATCGGCACCTTCAATAAGCCATTCTCTCCCATTCTCTTTTGTCATTTCTATCGCATGCATCATCCCGTCATCCGTCATCTCCTTTCATAAGGAAGATCCGTTTTTATGCACGTTTGCACGATCCCCCATTCATCATAGCATTTTCCTCCTACTCGTGTTCGAGAGGGGTTTAAAAATAACACCAACCAGGTGTGTGTCTTACCATAATTTCATTATTCTTCATCAAGGGACTAATACTACACTGCCATCTTTTATGATCCACCTGTTATTTATATATTTCTTCTTTTACAAGGGTAACCAAGGAAAGCCCTCTCCATCGGCCGGCCGAAGGGAGAGGAAGAAGCAACCCGCCATCTCCCGCTTTTGAGGTAGGCGCGATCACTTTCTTTATTTTGGGGTCTCCGGCCCCTGGCGATCACAATTCGCGCAATGGCCGTTTAAATTTCTGTCACTAATATTCTGTGTTATTCTTATATCTGTTATATTCTCGAGGCCGCGGCGAGTCATTTCCCGCAATGGCCATTTAAGTTTCCGTCACTTACATTCTGTGCTTCTCATATCTGCTCATATTCTCGAGGCCGCGGCGAGTCATTTCCCGCAATGGCCGTTTAAATTTCTGTCACTTAAATTCTGTACTTTTCTCATCCCCCGAGGTCGCGGAGAGTCATTTCCCGCTATGGCCGTTTAATCCCCATATCTTATTACATTGCATCTGTCCCACACGCCCCGCCGGAGCAATCTCCCGTGGTGGTCTCTCTCCTCTTCTCTCTTCTTTCTGTGTTGCAGCAAAACGAGCCCGCGCACTCCGCTTCGCCTCCTCCAGCATTCCGCGTGACGTCGCTCACAGTGACAGCAAGAATGGCTATTGATGGAGCAGGCTTTGCACTGGCGACAGCTGAAGCGGAAGGACCACTCGGGGCAACCATCTATCTCCGAGGTGCAAAAGATTCAAAATCAGAATAAACCACAAGCAAAAGAAAAAAAGGAAGAAGACTAGGAGGAGCCACGTTAAAATAAAATAAACAGAACGCCGATAAATTTTTGACAAAATTTCGGCAAAGTCTCCCCTAGGCCGGGGGCGTAAAGGGAAGACACGGATGCTCGTCCACAGAGAGTGACGGCCCCAACAAAAATCACGGTGTGCACAGAAGGCAACACCGGATACTTCTTCAGTTCCGGGTGGCCTATACTTCACCAACGCGCTTCTGGTGCCCTTGCCCGGCACACCCTCTGTGCCCCTACCCGGCACAGTCTTCTGTACCCCTACCCGGCACAGTCCCCTGTGCCTCCACCGACACAGCCCTAGCACCTCTCGCCCGGCACACCCCGTGCCCCTATCCACCGACACACTCGTGCCCCCTCGCTACCCGGCACACCCGTGCCCCCCGTTCCACCGGCACACTTGTGCCCCCTCCACTCCGACACACTACCTAGTGCTCTCCACCGGCACACACCCGGAGCCCTACCACCGGCACACTCCGAACGACCCGCCACCGGCACACCGTGCCCCCGTCTCCGGCACGCTCCGGCCCTTTCCACCGACGCGCCCTTGACTGCCTAACACCTTGCTACGGTGTCGCCCTCTGGTTCGAGCAGGAAGGCCTCCACCTGACGAGGATGTGACCGGGGTCAACCTCGGACATAGTCATCATCATGAGGCCCTCGTCAGCGTCGGAGGTATAAAAACCTCTCACGAAGAAGACAACACGGGTGGTTGACACACAGTGAACGACAGACAGAGAGACGAAGACACACAGCGAGAGAAGAGAAGAAGAACGAGAAGAAGAAGGTAGAAGAGGGTTAGAGGATAGGGAGAGAGTGTGCCTGACTGTAGCAGGAGGGATGGGGTAGAGAGGGGAGTTCTTACCCCTCCTTGCTCCGGCCCTCTCAGTTTTCTTTGCTCTTTCTTTGTTCTTTCTTGCTTCTCCTTCTCTTCTGTTTGATTGCATCACCCTGTATTCGCCCCTTGGGCATGGTATGTGTTACCTTTTTTTTATATAAACGAAGATGGCATCTACTTATTGTTGTCCTGCTCAGTCCCTAATCTACGTTGCATTTCATGGTTTGATCCCCCCTTCCCTTTGGCCTTCTCACCACTCAGGTCGCTTGCTCCCCAAAGCGTGGCAGAGCCTGTCCAACTCAACGGGCAGTACCGCCGGCGTGATGGCATGAGGCCAGCCCCCTCCAATAATAATAATAATAAAATAAATAGAAGAAGAGTCCATAGCTCACGGGTAATAAAAGAAGGATCAAGGAACAAAATAATAATAATAATAATAAATGAATGATGATGATAATAAACAATAATAATAATAATAATGAGCAGAACGATATGACCTCCATTTCCCTCGGACCCCAGGTTCGGGAATATTAATGACGCCTTCGTAGGCCGGGCTTTGCCCTCGGGAGTTACCCCCCCCCCCCGTCATGGTTATTGCCCGACCTCATTTTGGGCCAACATCTCACCGAAGTCGCCCCCTTGCCACCGGGATCTAATCCCATCTTATCAAAATAGCGGTCTCTTGGCAGACATTTGCACGGGTTTGCTTCTGATGCCGCCTTGTTTTCTACACTGACCTTTGTCCGGACATGGAATGGTCCGTGAGTGACCAACATAATCTTAACGTTCAAATCCCGATGCGGGCTTTTAGCATAGTTCGACTGTCCCTCTCTTCTTGCATTAATAAGTAATTCTTTCGGCCGTAGGGCCCTTATTCCCGGCAATCAATCAAGGGTGTTCCCCTCTCCAAGGTGATGTAAACGACGCCGTGACCCTTATGGCGCGGCGGGTCTTGATCCCGACCCGAACCACACAATCGTCTGATTAGTCAGATCGAGCGCACCGAGGTCTTCCATGAAGCCCGAATAAACCGTCACTTTGTGACTGGCACGCCCACGCACTTAATAAACTAATAAGCGAACCCAACGAACGCATAAACAACAGATCTAACAAAAAGTGCGTCCACAGGTTCCATGAGGATAGACAGTTATATGTAAAAAAATCGCAGTTTCCAGATATCTGCGATAGACAACAAGATCCAATAAACACAATACTTGAGATACACAGATTCCCTAGTTGTAACAGTTAGCTCCACTGCAGAACATAAAAGTGAAAACTACAAAAGCGAAGGCAAAAATTAAAAAACTCAAGAATTCTGATATTCCACTATTTTTTCTTCATATTATATATGCTAGAACATACAAAAAAATACTCATCAGCAGCAAATTAAAAAGTTTGCATTAGCAAATGAGGAACAGCCCAAAAATTGAAAGAGCATAGTGTGAAACTCATCAATGGCCAACAGAGGAAAACCAACAGGTTTTTCTCACTACACATGGAAGGACAAATTATTCTAGGATTGGAAAAAAAATACAGACCTACTGCCACAACTAATATTCAAGATTCCATCAACAAATTAATATTGGAAAAGAGTAAACCAAAACCCAATCTGGATTTTGATCAAAACAGGAATGAGCTAATTTGAGTCTCACGTTCAAAGATAAGGGAGTAAATCAACTAGCGTGTGTGTGTTGAACAGCTCACCATTTGGCTTGATGAAAATATAGTTCAGCTCATTCAATGAAGTAAATGAGCTGAAGTTGAACACAATCTTAGACTCATACAATAAGCTTGGCAAGCTTGAACATAGGCATGTTTAGCTTCTGTCCATGAGCATACTTGACTAAGACTTATTCATGTTTGTTTAATAGGTTGATGTTTTTTCAATAGCTCACTTAGAATTCATTTATAACTCATTTAGTAATTTATCAATATGAAGACCTAGGCGACAAAATACACCAATTCACTAATTTAGTGCCTCAAACGACCTAGTGACAGATAGGCCTCATGTAGAATTCAAATAGCATGACTTTGGCTCAATTATTAAATGAATTCAGCTTGAACAGAGTGAATCTTGATTCTTTTAATATTCAAACAACTTGTACTTGATAAAATGTCAGCTCAATTAGTGAATAGAACAAGCTAAAACAGAGTAAAACTCAGCTAGACTTGACTGACTTACACCACCACCTGTAAAATTAGTGATAATAAGCAAATCTTGCATTATTATCATTACCATCCCCAACCCAAGAAAGCCCAATCTTGGCTGTCTATTGAGAACACATGCATCGCATGCTGCGCCAAGAATTTAAGCACCAACCACACAAGAACAAACATATTGCATTGCTAATTTATTTCACCAAAAATGTATTGTATGGAAGAAAATAAGCTAATCTGGTATACTTCAGACATTTGGATTTCAGAAAACCTGAGAAGGCATACCTTTGAAAACATTCTGCACAATTTGCAATACAACAGCAACTTCTACCATGTTTTTCCAACTTTGCCGGAAATCATCAAACTCTTCCCTTCCATCAGCAACATTTATAAAAGAATAAGTCCCATACATTCTTCCCGGAAGATAATGCTTCTCATACGATTTGCGTGTGACATTTGGAGAATCCAGAACTAGACCCGAGTAAAAACTATCATTGGGAAATGAGCTAATGGAAGGGTGCATTCTGTACTGAAGCCTTAACATATGCCTTGGATGTCCTAATAAAGTCAGTCTCTCAAATAGACTTCTTGCAAATCTAGCTTCTTCAGAAACCTAAAGAAAAAATAAGTCTTTGCATTAATATTTAGCATACTTTAATCTTAAAGCCAACAAATGACCTAACATTTACCTTGCTTTTAAGTGTTGAACGTAACTGGCATTCATCACCAAGCAATATGGCATGCCGAATGCCAAGAACTTGCAAGGGAATCACTGATTCACATTCTTTCAGTTGAGAGGCCTCATCAATAATCAGCAAATTAAACGACTTTTTCCCCAGGAGTTCGAAAGAATATTCAGCTGTGCAGAAAACGATCGAAGCCGAATGCAAACATAGATCCCTGATCTCTTTTCTGTCAAGGAATTGAGGAAGATTGAGGGAACGCTGGAGTAATTTTAGTATGTGAAGACACCTATGTCTGGTTCTAGAAAGTAAGATTGACAAAGGACAGACATTGTCTCCACCGTCATCCATTTCCACAAAAGTCAAATCACTGACATCCTCAGAATTACTAAATATTTCCTCCAATTCACTGTCACCTGCATCAGCTTGGGATAGCAGAATTTCAAGCTGTTCAAGTAAATTCAACAGAGATATCATGCTGTCAAAATTGGACCCTGAGATAAAATTTGATGGGAAGTGAGTGCACAAATATATAGTAAATCTTCTAAGTGATGATGCAATGGTGGCAAATCTCTTCTCCACAAATTGTAAAAAAGTTGTGGTTCCCTTGTTCTCTTCATTCTGTTTTGTTTCTTCATCTTCATTTTCTTGATTCTGTTTATATTTTTCATTTCCTACATATATTCTATATTGAGATATACAATCTTCCAAAAACTCTATCATGGATGTCATGCAGTACCCCCATCCGGATGGAGCAAGACTTTCCTCAAGCCTCTTCACACGATTATCCAAAAATATATCACAAAGATCACTATCATCAGCAATTTTCAAATGGTTCTTGTTTCCAAACAGTATGATCTCTCCCAGAGAACAATACGAGCTCTCATCCACTGTTCCTTTCCGACAATTCCTTCTTACCAAACTCAAAAGTCGCGAGGCCAGTTCTAAAACTGCGATGTTCGTTGAGGTGCATGTAAGGACTTTACAGTTCATTGTGAAGAGCAGCCAAAGCAATTCACAAATCACCTTTCTTTTTCCCGTTCCTGGAGGCCCCCATATAAGTCTAACAGAAGACCTGTGAACACAGTGCATCTCTCTTACAGATCCAAATATTGCTTCGATTTGTGAGTCATTCAGCTCAGGGAGCCTTCTTGCACAATCGTCATTCATGTTTTCATAGCTGCAGATGTCACAAACTCCTCGAACCTGCAATAAGGTAACAGTATCAACAAAAGTGCAACCACATATACTTCCATCACCAGAAATATTACAAAAAACTGTTTCCTAATAATGAGACAAGGAGAAAATGATTAAGGTGAGAGTTCAAACTCCAATAATACAGTAAATAATTGATATCGCACATGGTTGCAAAGGATGTTACATGAATTGCTTGGTTGCTAGCGAAACCTGTGATGTGTCAGAAAAAAGCCCACAACAATTCTACAAAAAGAATCCTGCTGAAAGTTTACAGTCCTTTCCAGGTCAAAATGTCCCTTGACAGGTAAAAAAAGTGTAACTTGGGAAAAGAAGCTCACATTAGACACTGATGCATTAGCGCACAGAATCTCCCGGATGATGTCCAGATTGCCAGCAACACTATTCCCTGTGCCAAGTGCTTTCCATATATGACATGACGTTGTTATGTTTAGCAAGAAAATCGCAACAAGTGACCTGCCCATCACATCAGGAACTGCAATTGAGTCTGACACTCTCAATCTGAAATCTGTCAGTGATTCACCATCATATTCGACCTTAGTAATTGAAGACAGCATGTAAGTCCCCCCATTCTCACGCAAATCTGATGGAGTTTCGGGTCTACTATCTGTTAAAAGAAGAACATCCCCTGGACTTGGCTTATAGATTTCCATTCCACCAGAAATAGATTCATTCCTCCAAGGGCGAATTTTGACATCATAGGACTTTCTGCCAAATGGCTCTGCTTCTTTGACAACCTCTATCTCTGAGAAAGGTGCATCGGCAACGGCCTCCATGCTTTCACGTAATGCTAGACGAGTTTCTTCAACTAAAGGGTACACAAAGCAACCCATATAATGACCAACTGACTGGAACGTTTGTGGAATCTCTTCCACCTGTGCAGCAAAACTGATCAGTGTCATTTTTCTTACACAGAAGATCGAATTTTTGGAAAATGCTTCACAACAACAACTGGAACATCTTAGATTTTCGCATATTATTTTCAAATCAAGAATGTAATAAAAAATTCAAAATAAGAAATTCAAATGAAAATAAACTCACAAAATGTCAAAATAAGAAGAGAAATGTGAGCTTATTTCGGACACATGCACACATCCTGAATTGGAACCCAAACTGAAACAGCTAAGAAGCAGTGTGGTTCCCAAAACTGATTCTCAACGTCTTTGTTAGAGTATGTTAGTCATATATTAGTCCTACAGGGTATGTTACCCTTGTACTCTCAATATAAGGAGCATTGCTCCCTGGAATAAGATATACACATATGAGCTCTCTCTTCTAACATGGTATCAGAGCGGGTTTGACTTCGCAGCCCCCCCTTCTCCTTCTCTTCCATCGTCTTCCACCTCCCCGGTCCGCTCGCCGGGCCGCTCCATCCCGTGGACGCGGGTCTCCCCACGCGCAGGCGTCCGCGGGCCTCCGCCTGCCGCGGACGCGGGGCACCCAACCCCGCCTGGGCAGCTCGGGGAAGAGCGGACGCAGAGCTCGCCGGCCGCGGACGCGGGTCTCCCCACGCGCAGCCTCCTCCTGCAGCGGACACGGGGCGCCCAACCCCGCCTGGGGGGCTCGAGGAAGCGCGGACGCGGAGCTCGCCGGGCCCCTCCGCCTGCGCGAACGGGGGTCTCCCCACGCGCGGACCTCCACCTCGGGCAGACGCAGGGCTCCGCCTCCCGCCCCACGCGCGGGCGTCCGCCTCCTGCAGACGCAGGGCTCCCACGCTGGCAGAGGCTGCTCGACCTCGCAGGGCCTCCGACTCTAACCCACACGAATGTTCACCGCCCTGCTTCCCTGCGTCGTGGGCTTGCGGGAACTAGCGTCAGAATAGTCGGTGACTTTCCTCTTCGCCATGATCCTATAGAAAGTGCTCTCTTATTCTCAGATGTCTGGTAAAATTATCTTTATGTGTTGATCTTCCGTCGGACGCTTGTCCTTCCTCTTGGCCATTGCGATGGCTTCCTCATCCTCGCCTTCCGACATCCGCACGACCAATTCTGCTCTTGGGATGACTGTTAAGTTAAACGGTTCCAATTATCTCCTTTGGTCACGCGCTTTCTGTTTTTTGTGTGGATCACAACGGAAGCTCTCTCACTTAGATTCTCCTCCTGTCGACAAGAAGGATGAACCGAAGTTCGCAACATGACAATCAGATGAATTATTTTGTCATGACACTTCTCATCAATAGCATGGAGCCTCATGTCAGTTCAAATGTGGTCTTTCTTGGTACTGCCAAAGAAATGTGGGATGCTCTGAAAGAGATGTACTCAGATGACAAGAATGTTTCGCGCATTTATTCTTTATATGAAGAAATCTTTTCTCTCAAGCAAGATGGAAAATCTATTCATGAATATTTTGCTGCTCTGAAAGGCAAGTGGGATGAGTTACAGGTGTACCATCCTTTGACAGCGGATATTAATGTCCTCAAGAAACAGCGGGAGGAGTTCTTGGTCGCAAAATTTTTATCTGGCCTAGATGATTCACTCAGCCATGTTCGCTCTCATCTGCTTTCGGACGACGTGGTTCCTTCTCTGGCAAATGCTATGTCACGTGTCCTTCGGGTTAGCTCCTCCAACTCTAATGCTGATGCTTCTCCTACTGTTGATCCGATGGCACATTCAACACATGAAGCAGGACGGGGTCGTGGTCGTGGTCGTGGTCGTGGTCGTGGTCGTGGTCGTGGCCGCAACTCCTTCCCTCCATGTCGTCATTGTGGTCGTCAGAATCATGCTTCTGAACGTTGTTGGCAGAAATTTGGTCATCCGAACAATGCCAAAGTGGTTGCTATCACTTCCGCTGCAGACACTCCTGCTGATAACCCTTCTGTGGTGCTACCAGAACCCTCATCAGAGGCGACCATCACTTTATCCAAGATTGACTACGAGCGCCTTCTTCAACAACAGTCGTTTCATGCGGTTCCCTCCACTTCAGGTAATGCGTCTGCTGTTTCTCATGGTTCATCATGGATCATTGACTCTGGGGCCTCTAGCCATATGTCAGGTAACAGATCATTTTTTCCTCCTTACATATTTCGTCTTCCTTGCCACCTGTTTCTGTTGCTGACGGCTCACCGTCCCCTATTCATGGGATCGGCACTGTTTGTATATCTCCATCTCTCACCCTCTCAAATGTTCTATATGTTCCCCAGTTTCCAGTAAATCTTCTTTCTACAAGTTGTCTTGTTCGTGATTATAACTGTTCAATCACCTTCTTTGCCACCTATTGTGTCTTTCAGGATCTCCGAACGAAGGCGACGATTGGTGGCGGGTGTGAGACTGGTGGCCTCTACTATCTGACAGATCAACCGTCTGGCACTCCTTCGGCTCTTGGCGTAGGTTCTCCGTACCACTGGCATTGTCGTCTTAGGCATCCGGCACCCTCAAAGCTCTGTTCCTTTGTTCATGTTCCTTCTAGTCTGTCTCAGTTTCAGTGTGATGCTTGTGAGCTTGGCAAGCATCATAGAGTGTCTTTCCCTTCTCATAAAAATAAACGGAGCATTTCTCCATTTCATTTGGTCCACAGTGACGTTTGGGGTCCATCTCTAGGTTTTTGATATTTTGTTACTTTCATTGATGACCACTCTCGGACGACTTAGGTTTATCTTCTGAAGAGTCGATCACAAGTCTTGGATGTCTTTAAACAATTTTATCAGGAAATAAAAACACAATTTTCCATTTCAATCAAGGTTCTTCGCTCTGATAATGCAAAAGAATACATGTCTTCTTCATTCAATGAGTTCTGTGCTGCTCATGGTATTCTCCACCAAACTTCCTGTGCCTACAACTCTCAACAGAATGGAGTGGCTGAACGTAAAAATCGGCATCTCCTTGTTGTTGCTCGGACACTCATGTTTCACATGAATGTTCCAAAACACTTTTGGGGTGATGCTGTTCTTACTGCATGTTATCTCATTAATCGGGTTCCCTCCTCACTACTCTCTGGCGACAGTCCGTTTTCGTGTCTGTATCCCTCCATTTAACCCTTTCCTCTACCTCCTCGGATTTTTGGGTGTCTTTGTTTTGTGCATGCTCTGGGACCAGGTCACGATAATCTATCTCCTCGCGTCATTCGTTGCGTCTTTCTCGGGTATTCGCGCACTCAAAAAGGCTATCGCTGTTTTGACCCGGTATCACGGCGTTGTTTTGTCACTGCTGATGTCACCTTCTTTGAAACCACATCTTATTTTTTGTCGTCTCCCGTGTCATCAGCACCTCCATTATTGCCGCTTCCTCCTTTGCCTCCTCCACCGGATGACTCAGGACAGAGTGATGAATTTATGCCTATTATGACGGACCCTACTCCAAAACCATTGCAAGTATACCAACGGCGGAAAGTCCTAGAGGCACCGACTTCACTGCCGCCGCCAGCGCCCTCGGTCGAAGATCTAGCTCCTATTCCTCCTCAGGATATATCTTTGGATCTTCCAATTGCTCTCAGAAAAGGTAAACGTACTGCCCCGTCACTTTCTGTGTCTGATCCTGACTTTCATTGGCCGTCCATTTCTAAAGAGGCTCGTCATCCTAGCTCTCATTCGATTGCTCAAGTTGCATCTTATAAACATCTCAGCCCGTCTTTTCGGGCTTTTGCATTCTCTCTTTCCTCGAATGCCATTCCTTCCTCCTATCATGATGTACTTGCACACCCTAAGTGGAAAGCTACTATGGATGAAGAGATGTCTGCCTTATTATCTCGTGGCACTTGAGAACTTGTTGATCATCCTCCTGGTGTGGTTCCTATAGCCTGCAAATGGGTTTTTACTCTGAAGTATCTTCCAGATGGCACTATTGATCGGTACAAGGCTCGTCTTGTTGCCAACAGTTTCACCTAGACATATGGCATTGATTACCTTGAGACTTTCTCTCCAGTGGCGCGTATTAGTTCTGTGCGAGTTCTTTTCTCTCTGGTCGCCAATCTTGGTTGGCGAATGTTCCAGATGGATGTCAAAAATGCTTTCCTCTATGGTGACCTTCATGAGGAAGTTTACATGGAGCAACCTCCCGGGTATGTTGCTCAAGGGGAGATAACCGTTTGCAGACTCCGAAAAGCGCTTTATGGCCTCAAACAAAGTCCTTGAGCCTGGTTTGACAAATTTAGTCAGATAGCATCAGAGATTGGTCTTGTACGCAGTCAGGCTGACCATTCGGCATTCATCAAGAAAAGTTCTACAGGTATTATGATCCTTGTTGTCTATGTTGATGATATGATTCTGACATGCAGTGATGAAAAAGGGATTACAGCTGTCAAAGAGCACCTACAGAAACAAGTTGTCACAAAAGATTTGGGACGACCACGATACTTTCTTGATATTGAAGTTGCATATAGCAAGGATGGCATCTCTCTTTCTCAAAGGAAATATACACTAGATTTGCTCCAAGAAACGGGTCTGCTTGATTGCAATCCAGATGACACACCTATGATCACTCGACCTGAGTTATGGGATCAGACCGGGGAGGACTTTCCTGATGTTGGTCGCTATCGGCGACTAGTTGGCAAGCTCATATATTTGACTAATACTAGACAAGATATCACCTTTGCAGTTAGTCTGGTGAGTCAATTCATGCAAACCCCCAAACAATGTCACTGGGAGGCCGTTTTGAGAATTCTGAAGTATGTAAAAGGGGCACCTGGTAAGGGTCTCTTATATAGACATCATGGTCATGTGCGTGTGGCAGCATTTTCTGATGCAGACTATGTTGGATCTATTTCTGACAGGAGATCTATAACAGGATATTACTCTTATGTTGGTGGCAATCTTGTTTCTTGGCGAAGTAAAAAGCAAAGTGTGGTAGCCCGCTCAAGTGCTGAAGCTGAGTATCGAGCTATGGCACACACTGCTTGTGAAATGTTGTGGCTCCAATCTCTTCTTCGAGACCTTGGTTTTCCCTCTAATGAAACTATGATGATGCATTGTGACAATCAAGCTGCAATCTATATTGCCAGTAATCGTATCTTCCATGAACGAACCAAACATATCGAGGTGGACTGTCATTTTGTTCGAGAAACAGTGATGTCCAAGAAGATAGCCACACCTTTTACCTCATCATCAGATCAACTGGCTGATTTGTTCACTAAGTCCCTGGGTTTCCCAAGGTTTACTACTTTATGTAACAAGCTGGGCCTCCTAGACATATATGCTCCAGCTTGAGGGGGAGTGTTAGAGTATCTTAGTCATATATTAGTCCTACAGGGTATGTTACCCTTGTACACTCAATATAAGGAGCATTGCTCCCTGGAATAAGATATACACATATGAGCTCTCTCTTCCAACAGTCTTGATCAGAGTTGAACTGGTTTCTGACGATTACAACCCAGTTCCCATCTAGTCCAGCCAGTTCGTCGCAATTCATAGTTCCAAAGGCAGAACTAACCTCTCTTCCCCATGAAACCAAGGTCTCAATTGCCCCATTCAAAATACACCGTAGACATAACTGAACTTAGTGACTACGACAATTTTGCATCCTCTATTCCGACAGGGCACTGCACCAGCCGGAGTGCTGTCGGGTGTGCACAGACGCTGCCTGGAACTCTGCCCTGCACGGAGTTCAGGATAGAACAACAGCCCGTCAACTTGGGAGGGCAAGGAAGGCTATATAACTCCGCAGCCTAAAAAAAACAAACATTCCCCATTTGAGTTCCCCATGCAAAGGTAACTGTTCGAGGGCCCCAACCCTGCTAAGGCATGTGTCACACACCCAGACACAGAAGCGACAACAGAACACCACCATGTCCGAAGTGGAAGAAACGAACGACCAGACGTCATTAGTTTGGAGAAATAAAGTATACTCAGTATTCTCCGAAGTAGGATAAAATGGGGAGCTTCGTTTTCTAAAGTAGCAAGCAAGAAACACGCTAGCGGTCCAGAAGATCACGACGCCCCTAGCTACGAACGAGATGAGCAAACCAGAGGATTACGAGATGACATGGTGAGTACTGGTAAGAGAGTCGAGGCAAATGGGTGCACCACCTTGTCGGCATACAGCTCTTCATTGAAAATATCATCCAGCGACCACGAGAACACCACGTCCAGTATGTCCGCGGGCAGCCGTGGCCTCTTCCCTTCCATACCCACCCAGCCGTCGGTTCCGAGGGTTTCACGTCGTCAGTGCAGCGGGTTCTTTGCTCCGGCCGGTTCTTCAGACGATGAGAAAAGAGTGAACCGGTGGGAGGATAAGAGTAGCGAAGAAAGATGCGAGTAGAACAAGAAGCAAGTGACAAGTTTCTTCCCCCCCTTCTCGGTTAGTGCGAGAAACATTAAAAAGGAAGGAAGAAAAAGGAGAAGAAGAAGGTAGAGAGTTGCTGTCTTTTCGACGACTCCGGTGACAGTGCGAGCAGAAGTGCAAACGGCGGAAGGGTCCTTCGGTCGTGTGGAAAGAGAGAGAGAGAGAGAGAGAGAGAGAGAGAGAGAAAGGAAGAGGAACAGGACCAGGGGGGCGAGGGGCGGGGAGTGATGTTGTGGGGTGCGTCAGAGATCAGAAAGGCAGCAAAAAGGAGCAACCATGGGAAGAGCTAAACGCAATGGAGCCTCCTGCCCCGCCCCCTGGGCATGCAGAAATACGAAGAGACGGAGAGAGAGAGTGATGACAAGACGTGGCCCCTAATTAAATGCGGCATTCCCACAAACAGATAGCATATAATCTGCAACATCAGTCTAGCTGATGAAGACGTCGTGTAAGTTTGCCTTTTAGTTGCGCATGTTGACGAGCGCAAACTTCGAGTTCAAGTAATGTATTCAACTTTATTAAAAGAACATTTGTTAGTTTGATTCTCCGATAAAATCAAAATTTGATTTTTTAGAATCTGGAACCAAGGGATGCTTGCCGAGAATTTCATGAGTCATAATCTATCATGAACCATTGATTTGTCAACTCAATCCGACTCATCCCGACTCGGAAGAAAAGTAGGCAGTGGATTTCGAGTCAACATCGTGCAATAACTATGAATTATTAAAATAATAATATAACTTTTAAACATTTAAAATTTATGATAATGATATAGTAATAGTCATAAATCTTATATTTTAATAGATTAAAAGAATTAAATCATATTATTTAATTTATTTTAAATATGCAACTCTCTGTCCGAGTCAACTTCAAGTCGATCAAATCGACTCTTATCCGATCAGGAGGAAATTAATCCGATACAAATTACAGAGGAGGCGGGTAGCCCGTGAGAAACACGAGAAATGCAATGTCTTTACCTAAAAAAAATTTAGAAATATATATTTTTTCATTGCAACTATTTACCTAAATAGTTGGTAACGTCACTATTTGTATATATCCCGGTGGTTCCCGATGAGCCCAAGTGTTTGTCCATTTTTTTTCTCTTTATTTATTCATCTTAGACATGTACGGCGTTTAATGTACGATCCTTACTTAACAAATAATTTTTCAAATCACATGAAAGTTAGAGCCAATCTTTATGACAATGAAACTGACAGGGATGCTTTTATCATGTTAAAGGGCTCTCCTTCGCAAGCAATTTCATGTAGAAGGCTCCTCCACTGATTCATTTCGGTGAAGGTTATTAAATGTAATTGCACATGTATTACCTTTGCCCACCGATATTCATGATGGTAGTGATTAGAAAAGAGTAATATTTTTATGTATCAAATTGAGTGCACAAATTTAACTCAAATTGTAATATTTCCATTCATTGGCTTCAAAAAAAGGTTGAAAGGACCATTTTTACCTTAAAAAGACACTCCGTGTCAGATCTGTACGACTCTGTGTCATATGCGTTCGATTCATTTTTTTGATCGACGAAAAAATATAGGAGTGAAATATTTTATAATATTGAAATATTTTGTTATATGAATAAAATATGTTGTTATAAGAATGAAACATTTTACTTGATTATAGAAATGAACGAATGAAATATTTTGTAAAAATGAAATATTTATTACAGGAACGAAATATTTGTTATAAAGATAATTTACTACATAAATGAAATATTTTGTTATAAAAAATAAATCTTAACAAAATATTTCAATTCTATATTAAATGTTTCATTCATATAACAAAATATTTTAGTCCTACAAATGTTTCATTCCCGTGTTTTCTCGCCGAGCAAAAAAGTGGACTGGAGGAGTCTGACACAGGATTATACGGGTATGACACATGGTGTAATGGTCATCTCAACCTCTTTTGGGACTAATGAGAGGGAAGATTACAATTTGAGTTAACTTTGTGTACCAGATTCGGCGCATAAGATATTACTCATTCGAAAAATAGACAGTCACAAGATTAACACGCGGAGGACATAATTCACATGACCATTGACACTGGTGATCTGAGTTTCAATTCAAGCATTCGATCGGGATCCCTGAGATCTATGGTGCGGAAGTTCATGGAGAGGAGAAAAGGGATTTAACTGTGAACACACAATGGGATTTAACTGTATATCCTCCACAATCATGTCATCTGCTACAAGGATTTGCGTGGGGAGGGGAGTGTTTGGAAGAGCCTTTTTTTTAAATCCCACAGGCATGATCTGCATCATTGGGATTCAGATTGAGATTAATAACAGGGAAGGCAGCAATGAAAACCGCCCCTCGCCCCCCTCAAAAAATAAAAAAAAGAGAGAAAGAAAAAACACCAAGAACATGGACATGGATGAATCAGGGTTCACGATACGAATTTTCAAAAGATTTCAGATCAAATTCAAGAGAGAAACTTTTGTTAATGGTAAAGCCCTAAAGATGTATTTTCTAACATAGACTTGATTCAGCATAAATGCATGATTATTTGGAAATAGATTTTTTCCGGCTCGTAATATAAAATATGGAAAACAAGCATCTATACTTGTTTTCATCCAACACAAACTTAAATAAGCATCTTATGTTACAGTGTGGAGTCAGAACTCTTTATCGTGGGCCCTCTGCACGGGATCACACCCTGTCTCAGGAGCGCATTCACTGCTTCATGGGAGCATCCTCGACGTCAGAGGAGAATGGCGAGCACATGCTATCTTTGGGGAGCAATCGCTGTTTCAAGAGAGCATCCTTGGTGTCAGGGGAGCATATGCAGTTTGGTCTTCGTGTGTTCTCAAACGAGAGTATATGTAGTCTCAGGGGAGCATCTATGGCCTCAAGACAGTATCCTCGGTGTCAGGGGAGAATGCAGTTACGTGTTCAAGGTAATTTGACAACAACCCTTGGGGGAGCATATGTAGTCTCTGAAGAGTATACTTGGTCTCAGGAGAGCATCATTTGAGACAGGCGAGCATGCATGACCAAGTTGCAGAGCCTTTTTTATATGTTAACTCCGGAAGAGGATTTATATTTAACAGGGGCATTGTTGTATTTAGCACCCTGTTAATGACGCCCTAATCTCCTTGTATAAAAAGGGTGTAAACCCTCTCTTGTGAAGTGGGTGTGAGATCTGTTGAGTGATTAACCTAGTGGATTACTGTTGCGGCCGTGGACGTAGGAAGACATCTTGCCTCCGAACCACGTAAAAATCCATGTGTTCCTTTGTGATTGTTGTTTTTTCTTCTACCTTTTTCTTGTGTCTCTCCCATCAACTAGTATCAGAGCCCTGTTCGTGTTATAGGAGCACTGGGAGTGAAGGCTGGAGAAGAAGGAAAGGTTAGGATTGAAAGGTTCGATGGGAAAGATTTCGACTTCTGGAAGATGCAGATCGAGGATTACTTGTATCAGAAGAAGCTCCATCTATCACTCGAGGGTACGATGCCGTAGGGGATGAAGAAGGAAGACTGGGATCTGATGGACAGACAAGCACTAGGAGTCATTCGGTTGACGTTGGCCAGAAACGTCGCGTTCAACATCGTGAACGAGAAGACCACGGCAGAGCTGATGAAGGCGTTATCAAATATGTATGAAAAGCCATCCGTCTCCAACAAGGTATACTTGATGCATCGTTTATTTATTCTGAAGATGGTCGAAGGTGCTTCTATTACAGATCATATTAATGAGTTTAACTTGATCATGAGTCAACTGAGTTCGGTAGAGATCACTCTGAGTACGAGATTAGAGCTTTGATTCTACTCTCCTCCTTACCATAAAGTTGGAATGCAGTCGTGACTGCTGTGAGTAGTTCTTCTGGCTCAAATAAGCTGAAGTTAAATGAGGTTCGAGATTTGATTCTAAGCGAAGATGTTCGCAGGAAAGAATCGGGTGAATCCTCGAGTTCTGCCTTGAATGTTGAAGACAAGGGAATAACAAATCAGCGTTGTCAAGATCGAAGCAGATCCAAATCTAAAAGAAGAAGTCAGTCAAGATTTCGCAATGATGGTTATTGGAACTATGGCAAAAAAGGGCACTTGAAGAGAGACTGCAAAGCACCAAAGAATAAGTTCCTAAATCAAAATCAAAAGGAAGAGTATGTGAATGCAACAACAGAAGAAGTAGAAGATGCCCTAGTTCTGAGTGTTGACAGTCCTATAGAGTCATGGATCCTAGACTCTGGAGCATCCTTCCATTCAACTTCACAGAAGGATTGCATGGATAATTATGTTGCTGGTAATTTTGGTAAGGTCTATCTTGATGATGATGAACCCTTGGACATTGTGGGCAAGGGAGATGTTAAAATCATGACAGCAAATAGGACCACATGGAAGTTGCATAATGTGAGACATGTACCCGGGTCAATGAGAAACTTGATTTTTGTGGGGCAGCTTGATAGTGAAGGTTATGTCACTACCTTTGTAGGTGGGTCTTGGAAGATCACCAAAGGTGCTATGATTATAGCACATGGCAATAAGATGAGTACTTTGTACATGACAACAAATACAAGAGACACAGTTGCTATGGTGGATTCTTGTGTTGACTCAAAAATTTGGCATTGCAGACTTGGACACATGAGTGAAAAGGAAATGAAGATATTACAAGCTAAAGGAAAGTTGTCTGGTTTGAAGAATGTGGATGTTGGATTATGTGAAGACTGTGTTTTCGGAAAGCAGAAAAATGTCAGCTTCTCCAAAGCTAGCAGAACATCAAAGTCTGAAAAACTAGAGCTTGTGCACACAGATGTGTGGGGGCCTTTACCGGTACCATCTCTTGGAGGCTCATATTACTATGTCACCTTCATTGATGACTCCACCAGGAAGGTATGGGTTTATTTTCTTAAGAGTAAATCTTATGTGTTTGCTACTTTTAAAAGGTGGAAGCTTCAAGTTGAAAATGAAACTGGATTGAAAATCAAGTGTCTAAGGTCAGATAGTGGTGGAGAATATGACAGTAAAGAATTCAAAGATTTATGTGCAATGAATGGAATTCGAATGCAGAAGACCATTCCAGGAATACCCCAGCAAAATGGTGTTGCAGAGCGGATGAACAGAACTTTGAATGAGCGTGCAAGAAGTATGAGGATTCATGCTGGTTTGCCCAAGACATTTTGGGAAGATGCAGTAAGTACATCAGCATACTTAATCAACAGAGGACCGTGTGTACCTTTGGATGGCAAGTTACCTGAGGAGGTATAGATAGGAAAGGAGGTAACTCTTTCACATCTAAAAGTATTTGGTTGTATTTCCTATGTGCTTATTAATTCTGAGAACAGAGACAAGCTAGACTCTAAGTCTAGGAAATATTTTTCCATTGGATATGGATCGAATGATTTTGGATATCGTTTCTGGGATGATAAGAACAGAACAATCATATGAGAAAGGAATGTAATATTTAATGAAAAAGTTTTGTACAGAGACGGGTCTACTATAGAATCTGATGATGTAGGGAAACAAACCAAAGATCAGGTGGAGCTGGAGGAAATCTCAGAGGAAGATGTTGCAAAGAGAGCTCAGGATAGTCCAAGGGATGCCATGACACAACCAGAACCTTGTACACCTGCAACTCAGGCAAGGAGATATAGCAGAGTACTCAAACCCACTAAAAGGTATTCTCCTTCTTTGCATTAATTGTTGTTGACTGATAATGGTGAAACAGAATGTTTCAGTGAAGCAATGCAGATGAAGGATTATGTCAAGTGAGAGCGTGCAATGAAAGAGAAAATGAACTCTTTACAGAGGAACCAGACTTGGGTACTTACTCATCTACCAGATGGTGTACAGAATAAAATAAGAATGTGATGGCAACAAAAGGTACAAGGCAAGGTTAGTTGTGAAAGACTTCCAGCAAAAGGGAGGTATTGATTACACTGAGATTTTTTCTCCAGTTGGCAAACTAACCACAATCAAGCTAGTATTGAGTATTGTTGCCGCTGAAGACTTATATCTAGAACAATCAGATGTAAAGATAGTTTTTATTTATGGTGATTTAGACGAGGACATTTACATGCTGCAACCAGAAGGTTTTCAGGTCCATGGAAAAGAAAACTTTGTGTGCAAGTTGAAGACAAGTCTGTATGGTTTGAAACAGGCCCCCAGACAATGGTATAAGAATTTTGATGGTTTCATGTGTAGAAGTGACTTTAGTAGATGTCAAGTTGATCACTGTTGCTATCTCAAGAAACTTGATGACTGCTATATTATTTTGCTCTTGTACGTGGACGATATGCTTATTGCAGGATCAAATATGCAAGAGAGCAACAAGCTGAAGGAGCAATTGTCAAAGGTGTTTGACATGAAGGACTTGGGACCTACAATAAGGATACTTGGGATGAAGATTGTTCAGAATAGAGAGGCAAAAATATTGAAGTTGACTCAGGAAAGCTACATTGAGAGGGTGTTGAACAGATTTCATATGTAGGATGCAAAGGCAGTCAGCACACCTTTGGCAAATCACTTCAAGCTGTCAAAGGAGAAATCACCCAAGACAAAAGAGGAACATGAACACATGAGTAAATTTCCTTATGCTTCAACTGTTGGTAGTCTCATGTATGCTATGGTTTGCACTAGACCAGATATAGCACATGCAGTGGGAGCAGTAAGTCGACACATGGAAAATCCATGCAAGAAATATTGGGAGACTGTCAAATGGATCCTACGATATTTAAGAGGCACCACAGGTATAGGCTTGTGCTTCACAAAGAGTGGTCTCAATTTACAAGGTTTTGTGGATGCAGATCTAGCTGGAGATGTGGATAGTAGAAGGAGCACAACATGTTACATTTACACCTTGGGTGGTACTGCAGTGAGCTGGGTTTCTCAGTTACATAAGATTGTGACTCTCTCCACAACTAAAGCTGAATACATTGTTGTTACAGAAGCAAGCAAGGAAATAATTTAGTTGAAGAATTTTCTTGAGAGTTGGACAGAAAACAAGGTAGCAGTGTTGTCTTCTGTGGTAGTCAGAGTGCAATTCATCTTGCAAATAATCCAGTGTTTCATGCAAGGACAAAACACATGCAGATGAAATATCATTTCATCCGAGAGCTATTGGATGATGGGACTTTGTCACTTGAAAAGATATGTGGGGCTGAGAATCCAGCAGATATGTTGACCAAGGTGGTGACTACAGAGAAACTGAAGTTATGCAAAACCTCAGTTGGCCTCCATGGATGATTGGTGGAGGGATGCCGCAGCATGTATTTCCTTTGGTACATTAAGGAGGATCAACACTCAGAGATGTTTGCTGTTTTTTTTGGAGTTCAGACTCCAAGTGGGAGATTGTTAGAGTGTGGAGTCAGAACTCTTCATCGTACGCCCTCTGCATGGGATCACACTCTATCTCAAGAGCACATTCACTACTTCATGAGAGCATCCTTGGCATCAGGGGAGAATGGCAAGCACATGCTGTCTCTGGGGAGCAATCGCTGCTTCAAGAGACCATCCTCGGTGTCAGGGGAGCATATGCAGTTAGGTCTTCGTGCGTTCTCGCACGGGAGGATATATAGTCTCAGGGGAGCATCTATGGCCTTAGGACAGCATCCTCAGTGTCAGGGGAGAATGCAGTTACGTGTTCAAGGCAATTTGACGACAACCCTTGGGGGAGCATATGTAGTCTCTAGAGAGCATACTCGGTCTCAGGAGAGCATCCTTTGAGACAGGCGAGCATGCATGACCAAGTTGCAGAGCCTTTTTAATATGTTAACCCTGGAAGAGGATTTCTGTTTAACAGGGGCATTGTTGTCTTTAACACCTTGTTAATGATGCCCTAATCTCCTTTGTATAAAAATGGTGTAAACCCTCTCTTGTGAAGTGGGTGCGAGATCTATTGAGTGATTAACCTAATGGATTATTGTTGCGGCCGTGGACGTAGGAAGGCATCTTGCCTCCGAACCACGTAAAAATCCATATGTTCCTGTGTGATTGTTATTTTTTCTTCTACCTTTTTCTTGTGTCTCTCCCATCATCTTAACATTACTGAGTTGAGATTAATACATTCACGGGGAAAAACCAAAAGACATTTTCTCATCTTAGAAAATATGTCATTACTTCCGTGTTTCACATTTCATACTGTAGCATAACATATATATATTGAAAGTGGACCGTACCACTAGTATATTAAATGAAAAGGGAGAATATACATGTACAGGGGTGGGCTAAAACCCAAAAAATGCAACCTCCCAAAACACTTATACAACAAAATACTAGCCAAGAGAGTGCGAAATAACTAGCCCCTTGAGCAGCTAAAGAGTTGGAAAACAAGGGAATTCACCTTTGAAAGAGTGACCGTCCATTCATTTACTCTAACCCAAACAAAAGAAAGAAGAGCATCCTCGACACGAGACTCCCTCCTGAAGATACGGTGATTCCGCTCCCCCCGCAGTGCCCATAACGTGACGTGAAAGATAAGTCACAAACCATTTTATCCGGCTTGGGGGGCTAAGGCATGCCCAATCCTAAAGCAAGTGGCGAGCGTCACTATGCGTGTCGATGACGCAGCTAGTTCTTCAAGCAATCTCCATCCACACCTCGTGCAAGGCTGCGAGTAAGAGCAATAGATAAAGAAGTGGTCGAGAGATTCGTCGGCGAGGCCACAGAGACAACAAGTAGGAACCATGTACGAAAGAAAACGTGACAACTTGTCTCGAGTTGGGAGCCTCCAATGGGAGATTCTCCATACCAAAACCTTGACTTTAAGAGGGCTCTTTGGTCTCTACACCTGATCATGAAAGTCGTGACGCACACCTCCATAAGAGATGGCATCATATGTCGACTTAACTATGAAGGAGCCCCTCTTCTCCCACATCTAGACTCACTCATCCTCTCTTGCCCGAAGATGGAAGTAGAGGAGGAGAGAAAGAAGGCCCTGGAACTACTCCAACTCTTCCTGATATAAATCTTGCCTGAAGATCGGTGCTCAGGAGCCACTCGAATGTGTTGATCGAAAGCCTGAAACACAGTGTCTAGCGGCACTGTAGTAATCACGAAGAGGATAGGAAACAAAGACTCCACGGGGGAGTCCCCACACCATCTATCCTTTCAAAATAGACACTTATGGCCATCTCCTAGTTGGACCCGACCACCGGTGATAAGAAAGTCCCTGCAAGAGAAGATGTCTCGCTAGAGAGGAGAAAGCTTGTTGAGCGGAGAAGGAGTCAAGTCTCAAGCTCTCTAAGAAAGGAAGTAGTGTTGTCTAATCACATGAGACCACAGCCCCTCCTCTCCGCGTGTCAACCTCCACATCCATTTGCACAAGAGGGCCAAATTGAAATTCCTTACAGGCTTCAACCCCAGACCTCCTTGTTCCTTACTATGTAGCATAACATATATAAGTTGCACTAGGGGAAATGAGAAAGAAAATCTCTGTGACTGAGGAATTTAGTTTGTGGGTAACTAGTTGTTTACACTTTGCATTCTATAGTAAAGATTCTTTCCAAGATATGAATGGTAACAGAACCCTTATAAATACTTTCCAAGTCACTGGATATCTAGCATGGAGTGGCAATCCACTCTTAAGTTGTAGTCCTTCTTGAAGCTGTAATAACTTGCCATGCCCAAGATCTAAGTGAAGCTCTCGAATGGATTTACTAGAAATAGCAGAAGGTAATTCCATGTTTCTATCTCCAAAAATAACAGCATCTGAAAGCACTGGGATAAGAACAATTTGAGCAGTCATAAAGAGAGATGTAAAAAGAATAGTATAGCAGTTATTATGCGAAAAAGAAACTCTCTTTTACCCCCTCAATGGACAAGATGGTGTAACTCAAACGAGTCTGCAAAAACTCCATCTAGAAGGCTTTCAATACTCACAAGAGTAAGCATCATGCTGGGATATGTCATCTAACTGAATGTCAAACCTCACGGAGGAAATCATATGGCGATGATCGAGAACCATCTCCCTTAAGATGACAATTCAATATTGAGAGCACTGACATGTTACTTGTAGTATGCAGCGGGCTTTTACATGAATCACGCAAAGCAAACTCTTGATCCAATAAAACTTGGAGTTGTGTATCATACAAGGTGCCATGCTTTCCTGAGAGTGAGCTTAGAAGATATCTGAGAACAAGGAATACACCCAATGATAGGAGAAGCACCGATCACCCAGATCATGATGACTATTCGAGCTATCTACCTGAAATGCATAGGAGGAGTGAAAGGATTACTAGAACAAATGATCAGACCAAGTAGTAAAATATGTTGGAATTTGGGCATAGTCCTCTGGACAATAGTCCCGTATTGGTTAAATGAGTTGTGGTTTATGTGCTTATGACCTTCGGCCTGTGTATCTCAACATTATGATTTTGTGGATTCAACATGATATCAGAGCAAGACAATTATCCAACTCTTGAACTCCTGGTTAAATGAGTTGTGGATATACCCTGGGTCTGTGTATTTCAACACCGTGATTTTGTGGATACAACAAAATATGCATAACAGGAGTGATCTCATAATATATTATATCATTTCTGTAGAACGTATGACATAAATGTGAGTCTAGCAAGCGAAAGATGAAGACCACCACACCAGCCTGATGAGACCTTATGCCAAGATCGGGCCATCCATTGTGGCTGGCCCATCAAGAGGACTCAGCCCACTTGAGGAGGATACCTCCGTTAGGCTGACCTAGGTGGCCTTGATGCACAACCACTAGATCCCCACGGGGGCACATTAGTCCCATATTGGAATCACACGAAGACGACATCCAGGGGTGACTGTCTATTCCTTTACTCTAACTCATATAAAAGAAACAAGAGCATCCTCGACATGAGACTCCCTCCTGAAGATACGGTCCTCGACATGAGACCCCCTCCTGAAGATACGGTAGTTCTGCTCCCCCCACAGTGCCCATAACGTGGCGTGAAAGATAAGCCACACACTGTTCTATCCAGCTTAAGGGGCTAAGGCTTGCCTAATCCTGAAGCAAGTGGCGAACATCACTACGTAGGTCGATGATGCAGCTGGTCCTTCAAGCAATCTCCATCCACACCTTGTGTGAGGCTGCGAGTAGGAGCAGCTGACAAAAAGGCAGTCGAGGGATTCGCCGGCGAGGCCACAAAGACAACAAGTACGTAGGAACCATGTTCGAAAGAAAACGTGATAGCTTGTCCCGAGTCGGGAGCCTCCCATGGGAGATTCTCCATACCAAAAGCTTGACTTTAAGAGCGCTCTTTGGTCTCTACACCTGATCATGAAAGTTATGGCGCACATCTCCATCAGAGATGGCATCATATGTCGACTTGACTGTGAAAGAGCCCCTCTTCTCCCACCTCCAGACTCACTCATCCTCTCTCGCCTGAAGGTGGAAGGAGAGGAGGAGAGAAAGAAGGCCCTCGAACTGCTCCAACTCTTCCTGACAGAAATCTCGCCTGAAGATCGACGCTCAGGAGCCACTTGAATGTGCTGATCGAAAGCCTGAAACACAATGCTTCGCGGCACCGTAGTAATCTCAAAGAGGATAGGAAACAAAGACTCCAAAGAGGAGTCCCCACACCATCTGTCATTCCAGAAGAGGCACTTATGGCTATCTCCCAATTAGACCCAGCCACCGGTGACGAGAAAGTCCCTGCAAGAGAAGATGTCTAGCTAGAGAGGAGAAGGCTTGTGAAGCATAGAAGGAGCCAAGTCCCAAACTCTCCAAGAAAGGAAGTAGCATTGTCTAATCACTTGGGACCACAACCCCTCTCTCCACACGTCAACCTCCACAGCTATTTGCACAGGAGGGCCAAACTGAAATTTCTTACAGGCTTCAGCCCCAGACCTCATTGTTCCTTGCTATATAGCAGAACATATATAAGTCGCACTAGTTGAAATGAGAAAGAAAATCTCTGTGACTGAGGAATTTAGTTTGTGGGTAATTAGTTGTTTACACTTTGCATTCTATAGCAAAGACTCTTTCCAAGATATGAATGGTAACAGAACCCTTATAAAAACTTTCCAAGTCACTGGATATCTAGCATGGAGCGGCAATCCACTCCTAAGTTGCAATCCTTTTGAAGCTGCAATAAGTTGCCATGCCCAAGATCCAAGTGAAGCTCGAGAATGGATTTACTGCAAAGAGCAGAAGGTAATTCCAGGTTTCTATCTCTAAAAATAACAGCATCTGAAAGCACTGGGATAAGAATAATTTGAGCAGTCATAAAGAGAGATGTAAAAAGAATAGTATAGCAGTTATTATGCGAAAAAGAAACTCTCTTTTACCCCCTCGATGGACAAGATGGTGTAACTCAAACGAGTCTGCAAAAACTCCATCTAGAAGGCTTTCAATACTCACAAGAGTAAGCATCATGCTGGGATATGTCATCTAATTGAATGTCAAATCTCATGGAGGAAATCAGATGGCGATGAGAACCATCTCCCTTAAGATGACAATTCAATATTGAGAGCACTGACATGTTACTTGTAGTATGCAGCGGGCTTTTACATGAATCACGCAAAGCAAACTTATGATCCAATAAAATTTGGAGTTGTGTATCATATAAGGTGTCATGTTTTCTTGAGAGTGAGCTTAGAAGATATCTGAGAACAAGGAACACACCCAATGATAGGAGAAGCACCACAGTCACCCAGATCATGATGACTATTAGAGCTATCTACCTGAAATGCATAGGAGGAGTGGACGGATTACTCGAACAAATGATCAGACCAAGTAGAAAAAATATGCATAACAGGAGTGATCTCATAATATATCATTTATGTAAAACGTACGACATAAATGTGAGTCGAGCAAGAGAAAGATGAAGACTACCGTACCAGCCTGACGAGGCCTTATGCCAAGATCGGGCCATCCACTGTGGCTGGAGATGAGGACTCGGCCCACTTGAGAAGGACACCTCAGTTAGGCTGACCAAGGTGGCATGATGCACAGCCACTGGATCCCCACGGGGGCACATTAGCCCCATCAGTGCACACGACCACGAAGAGAACCTGAAGAATGCCGACGGCCAAAACAAAGTGAAACAGTAATTGCCGGTTAGCATAGACTATAATAACTGATTAAAATGATCAGAAAATAAGAATAAGCAAAGAAATGTACGGAGAAATTCTGCACCAATCTAAATGAGGGTACATGGTATAAGATGCTATCAATGATTGAATCGCATCGTAATCTGAAGAATCGTCAAACATCAGTCCACATGTCAAGTCTGACAAATTGGATTGGGAACTGGAATCGGACAGAGCCATTTCTAGTTCCGGTTCTGGTCCAAGCCTGAAGCATTCGGTCGTCGTATATAGAAAAATGTGATTTTCATAACTATCTTGAAATGTAAAAAAGCAAAGAAAAATGAATCTTAGCTGGTCTCGGGCCACTCGGTAAGGCCAGCCAGTTCAGGACCTCTTCATAGTTCAGACCACTTTGGGCTGATCTAAAGCATCATTTTATATAATCATGTATTATTTAATTACAGATCTGTCCAGTTCAAAACTGGAACTGGCTGAATCAGTCTCACATAGACGATGGGAAGGCGATGGTTACAAGCGATGCGAGGGGGGGGGGGGCGGGGGGGGACGAACGGCGCTGGCGGCGTTGAGGCATCATGGGAGCAGATGGAATCCCAGTCGGGTTTCCGAGAGGAGTGAAACGAGAGTAGGACTCGGAAAATAGTTGTTTATCACCAAATATAATACTTAAATATTAAACATATAATTAAGTCACGTAAGTTAGGTATTAGGGCCGTCAATAGGTCGGGTCAGCTCGATAGACTCACGGATTTGACCAGATGTCGGGCTGAGTCGTAAGGTCATTTCCAGCTTGCGGGTCTTTAGTCGGGCTTAAAAATTGGACCCGATTAGACACACGGGTCGGGCTCGGACTTTGAGTTCGACCCGCAGACCGACTCGACTTGTTCTCTTTTTTTTCCTCCCTTCAAATTTTAAAAAAATATTTAGTTAAAATTATGTTATTTTACTTAATTAAAAAATCAAAAACTCTCTTTTCTAACAAATTAATTAATTAACCTTAAAATTTTAATTAATTTAGTGAGTTTATAAAATTTATATTATTAAATATATTATTTTATTTTATTTTATTTTATTTTATATTTAAAATTTTAGATCGGATTGAATTTTAGTCAAATTTTATATTTTTTTAATATTGTCAGTTCCGACCCGACATAACTCGGATCTCAACCAAATTCAGACTTAAGTCGAGTCAACCAAAATTAAACTCGTACCCAATTCATTGACAGCCCAGCTACCAACCAAATGTGTTATATTCTTATTGTCTTGTGTGCTTAGAGAGACCTTAATTCACAGAACCGAGAAGGTTGTTCACGTTTGTTGGCCCCTTGCTTTCAAGGCACAGTACTCCCAACGTCATGGCAGACCCAGAAGAAAGGAAGTCACGAGGTTTAACCTTCAAAGCATCTTGCTGCCATGTGGCCAAATAGGGAGTGGGAAAAGACTTTTTGTTCCACATGTGTGTGTGTGTGTGTGTGTGTGTGTGTGTGTGTGTGTGTGTGAGTGAGAGAGAGAGAGAGAGAGAGAGAGAGAGAGAAGCGTACAATGCAAGGATATTCGATTAGTGACAATGATAGCAGCATCTCCACAGCCACCTGATCGCAATGATTAATTTCCCGAGAAGTTATAGTCTCTATCTTAGTTAGCGTTTGGAACATATTTTGAGAGAGATTCTAGCGATTTCAATTATTGTAATATATGACAATATAGTAAGTCCAACTAATTGCAATTATATATCTCGATTTATGTGTCTAGATGGATTTTAAGATCAATATAAAGATAGACACATGGGAGGGAAGATGTAAAATCTTAAAAAACGAGTAAAATTAAAAGAGTTTATTGCAAATGTTTAGAAGATTGTTGACTCCTTTTATACTTTAACTCTCTTATCTCACATAAAAATACTAAAAAATGTAAGTTAGTAATTATCTCATCTCCATCACTCCACTGCACCAAAAAAATAAAATCAAACTAATATTTTTTAAAACTTAAAATCTATCTCATGTTAAAATAATTATGTTTTATACGAAATTTTTTCAAAATCTTCGTCCTCGTGCTTTACTTACGAACGCGCCCTTAAAAATAGTGAATACCACACATAAAAGTGATCCCGGTCATCAAAACCTTTCGATATTTTCACAGGTGATATTAATTAAAGTAAGTAAACATTTCCAATGGTTCTACGGTGACTGACGGAAAAGGGCCCCGGGGAGGGAGGAAAGCCGCAGCTCACGTGACGTTTCCCACGGGAACCCCGTATCTCTTCCCCAGCCCTCCCGGCCCCGCGCCCGAGCACGTGATGTTCTGTCCTTGGCGGCGGTGGCAAGCTTCTGTTGGGCCACCTCGGCGGTTCCGCCGTTCGCCGACGCCGCCGGCCACCCCCCATGACTCACTCTTGGAGGGCAGGGCACCCGCGCCGAGGAAAACTCTCACTGGGGCGCCCGGGCGCGGGTTCCTTGAGGTGGCCACAGAGTCGGAACCGAAACTCGGTTGGCGATTGGCGTAACCGTAATTTGGCGACGAAAAGGTCAAGACGTGGGAGGAAGGTGGAGGTTCACTGTGGGCCCCACACCTCCTAACAAAAATAAAAAAAACTTCTGACGTGGGCGGTGATCACACACACTGTTAACGGCAGAGTCGGGATGGCACATGTGTGGTGGCGTAATCGTAAATTGGGGCAAACAAAAGACGATGACGGAGCCGTCGGTCCCCGGCCGGTGTAAAATACCCGCTACGAGTCGAGACTCCTGCAAAACCGCCACTTAAAATGCTGAACAGAAGCCACGCAACATGGACGCGGGGCCTCTGATGACACTTCGCTGAACGTTTAGCTGCGGTTTGTTTTGGCGACAAAAGTCATGTGAGAGGTGAGTCCGTTTTGCGTCTACAAATCGCGTTCGTTCAGATTATCTACGTCCTCTTCCCTCATCCCCCATCCCCCGCCGAGCTGTCGTCTTCCCCCCTTCTCTATCCCCCTCTCTTCCACAGAGAGAGAGAGAGAGAAAGACAGACAGAGAGAGAACGAGAGCGGAGGGGAGGGAGGGGGTGGTGGGAGGAGGCAGAAGAGGAGACCGTTCGGTAGAGCAGCCCCTCCTCTCCTCGTTCCCTCCAAATCTTCTCTAGTTCCGTTCGAATACCCAGCTCCGAGTTCGCTGGCTGTGTCCCCTCCATTGGTTGGGGCAGATCGGGGAGAGGTGGACGGGTGCAGAGGTAGGCCGGAGAAGCGTGGGGGGGATGAGGAAGGCGCCCCTCCTGGACGCGTCGGGGGTCGCCCTCGCGGCGGCAGACTGGTGGACGGAGATCAACGAGTCCCAGCAGTGGCAGGACGGCATCTTCTATTCCCTGTGCGCGGCGTACGCCCTCGTGTCCTCCGTCGCACTGGTTGGTCCCTCTTCTCTTGTCCGCCGGCGGCGGCTTCCGATTTTCTTCATATTCGTGTCTCTGTTCGAGGGGATTTGTGGTTGTTGGGGACTGGGGAGATTTCTGAGCGCAAGTGGTTTGTTCCGTAGAAAAAGATTATTGGGCAGTTTGGTCGCTAGTTCTGTCGTCTTTGTCCGTCGTTCGTGTTGATCGAATTCGTGGGTGTGCCTGGTGTTTCTGTTCCTGCTGTTTGTGTTTTTTGCGGTCAGTTTCCATCGGAAATCCAGTAGAAATAGGGTTGTTAGCTGGGGTCTTGGACATTTTGCCCATGACTTAGGCTACGAACATATGCGGTGTGTGGTAATCTAAATTAGTGTTGGAAATGAGACGTGAGAAATCCAATGTTTACAATGTGTGAGTTGTGTTCTTTATTGGTGTGGGGCTTTAGTCCCGCATTGGAAAAACTAAAGATGTTGTGTGCGTTTATATATTAGTGGGCTTCTAACTCCTTGTTCTTATGAACTTGAGGAAGTTATGTTAACCCCCCCCCCCCCCACACACACACACACACGTGTGTGGCTAGGCTAGGGGTGCACGCGTGTCTTCTTTTTTTTGGTCAATGCCCTCATATAAAGGGGCGCGACTCTTGGAGAACCGAAGGGTCGTGAGAATCCTAATCGACCGGAGAGTCTACAAAAGGGACTCTTCGTCTAACCCTCGGGGACGACGAAACTCTCGCATTGGAGTTTTGGTTCTTCTTGTCTCTATTTTCTCACTCTGCACACAGAATGTGGACGAGTTCTTGAGGTCGTCTTCGACATGCGTTCTCTTCTTCGTCTGAAGGAGATCGCTGTTGCCGTTCTATCCTAGGGGAAGGTCGTGGACTCCTTCGCATCGGTATGACGGGGGCGATATCGTCTCTAAGGATAGTCCTTTTGGGCGGCTGGGCTAAGTTTTCTAACCCTCTTTTTCTCATTCTTTGTTGCATGACCATGCATGTAATCTTCTTTTGATATTTATATGGATCTTGCCCTTGTCTGCATGGTGATACGATCTTTGCAGATTATCTGGGGTGTGCTGGTCTGTTTATTATCTTTGTTTACATCTCGCTTCTATTTTATAATAATCTTAGAGACGATATCCGCCATTTTTACCATGTCATCTGTCATCGCACCACGGATTGATATGTCTGGGATGCCCGAGAAGTTCTTCGGACAACACTTCAAGCGATGGCAATATCACATGAAGATCTGGTTTGCCACTATCGGGTTGATCTCAATGATAGAGACTGATTGCCCCAAACTGGATGAAAATGATAGAGACTGATTACCATGTCATCTGGTTTGCCACTATCGTGTGTGGCTAGGCCAGGGGTGCACGCGTGTCTTCTTTTTTTTGGTCAATGCCCTCATATAAAGGGGCGCGACTCTTGGAGAACCGAAGGGTCGTGAGAATCCTAATCGACCGAAGAGTCTACAAAAGGGACTCTTCGTCTAACCCTCGGGGACGACGAAACTCTCGCATTGGAGTTTTGGTTCTTCTTGTCTCTATTTTCTCACTCTTCACACATAATGTGGACGAGTTCTTGAGGTCGTCTTCGACGTGCGTTCTCTTCTTCGTCTGAAGGAGATCGCTGTTGCCGTTCTATCCTAGGGGAAGGTCGTGGACTCCTTCGCATCGGTATGACGGGGGCGATATCGTCTCTAAGGATAGTCCTTTTGGGCGGCTGGGCTAAGTTTTCTAACCCTCTTTTTCTCATTCTTTGTTGCATGACCATGCATGTAATCTTCTTTTGATATTTATATGGATCTTGCCCTTGTCTGCATGGTGATACGATCTTTGCAGATTATATCTGGGGTGTGCTGGTCTGTTTATTATCTTTGTTTGCATCTTGCTTCTATTTTATAATAATCTTAGAGACGATATCCGCCATTTTTACCATGTCATCTGTCATCGCACCACGGATTGATATGTCTGGGATGCCCGAGAAGTTCTTCGGACAACACTTCAAGCGATGGCAACATCGCATGAAGATCTGGTTTGCCACTATCGGGTTGATCTCAATGATAGAGACTGATTGCCCCAAACTGGATGAAAATGATCCTCATAGTGTAAGAGCAGTTGAGGAGTGGAAGCAATGGGATCGTATATGTCACGGATGCATCTTATTGGCTTTGTCCAATGTGCTCTTTGATGTGTACAGTTCTTCCCTCTCACTGCAAAGGCTTTGTGGGAGGAACTTGACAAGAAATAGCATACTGAGGATCTCGGTATTGAAAAATACTCAGTTGCCAAGTTCCTGAAATTTCAGATGGTCGAGGGCAAGTCAGTATCTGAACAGACTCATGAGTTTCTTCTAATGCTCCATGGGCTGGCTGATGCTGAGATGAAACTTCCAGAAAAGTTTCAGGTGATGGCTATTATTGAGAAGTTTCCTAAGTCGTGGGAAGACTTTGGAATGTCTCTAAAGCATCGCAAGGGGGCTCTTAATCTGGATGACTTAATGATAGCCATAGCTATAGAGGAAGAGCATAGAAGTTAGAAAATCGTGATGCTTGTCGAACCCAATGCGAATGTGATGACTGCTAATGAGGCAAGAGACCATAAAGGAAAAGGAAAAATTGAAAATATGAAGTTTAAACCGAATGTCAAAGGCAAGAACCATAAAAAGTTCAAAAAGAAACTATGCTGGGAATGTGGACAGATTGGGCATTTTGCAAAGGACTGTCCTGTAAAGAAAGCAAAGAAGATGGAAAAACATGCTTCTGGTGCTTCTGGCTTTGTTCCTCAAGTCAATATGGTGATTTTAGGATCTGAGCATGCTTCTGCTTCTACCAATGGACTGCATGTTTCTGTTAACCCTCAAATTTTCACTATTTATGAATCTAATGAATGGATGGTAGACCCTGGGGCTAATGTGTATGCATGTGCTGACAAGTCCAATTTTGTGTCTTATCAGGCCATCCATGGCAGATCCGTGACGATGAAAAATTCTTCTGCTTCCAAGGTGTTGGGGATAGGACGTGTGGACCTGAGGCTTCCTTCAGGACGTATTCTTTCCCTACACAGGGTGCACCATGTCCCAACCATTCGGAGAAATATTTTAAGTGGTTTTGTATTAGTGGAACAAGGTTATGAAATAAAGTTCAAATGTAATAAAGTGGTGCTCCTTTATTTAGGGACTTTTATTGGTAAAGGTTATTTGTCAGACTGTTTGTTTAAACTTTATGTTGGAAGTATTTTGAATAAGGAAGTGGATGATATTTCTTCTAGTTCTGCTTCTCATTCTGTGAATGTTGTAGAATCATCTTTTTTGTGGCATGGTCGTTTATGACATGTTAATTACAACTCCTTGAAACGAATGATGAATCTAAAAATGATTGCTGAGCATGCTATTGATAAAATCAACAAATGTGATATTTGTGTGCAAGCTAAACAATCTAGAAAACCTTTCAACTCTGTTGTTAGAGATTCTGAAGTTTTGGAGTTAGTTCACACTGGTATCTGCGAATTTAATGGCGTGCAAATGTGGGGCCATAAAAATTATTTTATCACCTTTATAGATGATGCCAGTAGATACTATTATGTGTATTTGCTTAAGTCTAAGGATGAAGCTTTATCAAAGTTTCTCGTTGTTTATCACACGGAAATAAATAAATAAATAGATAAGTAAATATTGCTCCTTTGAAGAAGAAAATGCACATTCGTGGTTATTTAGGTAGCAGGTGTATTATTATTTTCACGAATTTAGGTTTATCAGACGATTAGGGTTCGTGTACGGGACATTTCCCCATCGACCATAGTCGATGTTTATTTACATCGGCGTAAAGTCTGAATACCCTTGATTAACTGTCAAAGAATATATTTTTTCAGCCTCCACAATATTAGCTGTGATATTGGGATTTTATCTAACAGATTTCGTCAAGGAGATCACCCATTAGAGATACACATTTGCAGGGGAAAATTAAATATTTCATTCTTTGGATTCATCCTTACAAAATACATGAAATCCCGATTACATAGTCGGGTCATTTGATTTACATGTGGCCTAAATTTCACCATCAGAGCAAGCCGTTGAATGAGTCTCATAGATATCAAACCTTTTTTTTGTGTATGTATTTGCAATTTCGGACACATCATGGGTATCTCTTCAATTTTTCACTTTTGGTGGTATTTCTACAATTTTTCCCCTTTCGAGGCATTTCTGCAATTGTCCTATCATTGGGGGTATTTATGCAATTTGTCCAGACCAGGGATATTTTGGTAGCATTTGGACTGAACATGAGTTTTTGTATAATCTTGGCAATAGGCGCAAGTCCCTCATTGGGGAAGACCCGTTGACCACAGACTCTCGGGAGATTGCTTTCCCTTCTTAAGCTCTCATGAGTTGGGACCCAGCTTCGCGCGTCCATCAACGTAACGCCGGGGATCGACTTGGCGAAGCCCCCTGGAAGAATTTTTTTTTATAATGCCTCTCCAAGGAGTGGCATGACCCGATGTTCATAGACAATTAAGGCGTATACAAATTTCCCGGATACATCCAGGGTGCCCACACAATTATAAGACTCGAAAAGGCTTTCCTATGAGGTTACAATTCCGAGGGGGCATACTCTCACTTCCCCAAAGAGATACACAGATTGCATAATTCACATAGTGGCTGGTGATGCACATGAGTTAAAAGGGGTTTTCTCTTTATAGCATACCCTCACAGTACAACACAATCACCACACAAGCACAAAACGTAGGGAGATGGGCCTTCCAAAAGAAAACACAAAGCACCAAACACTGTCTGTGCGCTCTGTCTCTCTATCTGCGTTCTTCTCCCCTCAAATGAGGGCCCCACTGGGGTATTTATAGAGTCCCGAGGGAATCCCGACGGTTACACCCTCCATTCGGGCCAAAATGAGGGATTTAGGACTTGATCCGGACTAAACCCCCAAGTTGAGGAGTTTTTCCCGGGCCAAAACCCCATAGAAAGGATGGATCCGGGCCAAACTCCATGTGGGGAGGGTGGAACCGGATCAAAATCCCACGGGGAGAGGTGGAACTGGACCAAAACCCCCATATGGGGGTGGACCCGGTCCAAACCCCCCCACATGGGGGTGGAAGCTACCCCTTTTTCTTCAAATTTGATTGATATTTTCCCCTTAAGTTGAAGGTACTAAGGGCTGATATTGTTGTTGCTGCTGTTAATCTTGTTTGCTGCTGCTGCTGCAATCCTTGTATTGCTGCTGCTGCTGCAGAGTTGCTGCTATTGCCTTTGAGCTGCTGCTGTTGTGTTGCTGCAGCTGCTATTGAATTGTTGCAGCTGCTACTGAGCTGCTGCTGCACTCTTGCTTCAATAACAGCCTTTGGGCTTAAACATCCTTCTGGAGAATGTGCACAGATAGGTTTTGAGCATCCACTAAACTTCCTATTATCGGCATTTTCAGCAAAACGACCAAGACCATTACCATTGGTAATTCACAAGGATGTTTAATTTCTAAAGTAAGTGGATTATAGGAAGGACAGATGTCTGTTTGTGGGATCAAACCACTATTATCAGTTATTCTTGTGTTGCAGTCTACCTTATATTTTGTATTTTCCTTTTTTAGGCCAATTGACCACATGGGGGAAGAAAATGCTACCCCTCCCCTCTCTCCCACGAAATTCCAACCCCCTCCCCCTTTCTCCCTTGGGAGTTGCTATCCACGGATCTGGAGTTCTGTTTTTGCAGCACGTGACCCGGCGAGATCAGCTACTGCGATCACTTCCGACGTCGGATTGACGCGAAAGTGGTACCGTTGGAAAGCTGATCCGAAATCCCTCGACCATGGACTGTGGAAAGAATTTCTGTGGACAGAACAGATTTGAGAAAAGACAGTAATTTTTAAAAAAAGTAAAAGGACTCCAGAAATTCCAAGAAAATTCGTGGATGATGGGTGTGGTGGACAGAACTTCTAATAAAATTGGTGACTCAAACAAACAAAGGACTATGAAATCTGATTGCTACTAAGGTCCATGACCATACTATCCAAAGATAGCACGTTTGCTTCTTCCATTCATCTCTCATCAAATCTTGACCTGGCTATGGAATTAACAGATGGTTGAGGTGTCCATACATTCTCCATTTCAAAAACACCATGATTGTCTTGATTCATCATGGATTCACTGGAGCTTGGACCTCCCATGTTCCAACTGATCAAGTTCTTTGCTTCATAGCTAAACACATTCTTGTATGACATATTTGGCTCAATTTGTGATAGCAAATAGTCTGATGTGTTCTGGGCATCACCTAGATTTAGCACATCATTTCAGCAAACTTGCTGATCAAGGGAAGAGTTGTTGAATCAAATGCATGGTCAAAAAAAAAATATTTTGTAAACTTTAAGTATGTCCAGGTACTAGAGATACATCAAGAGCCACTTGTCCAGTTGCTATGTTTCTACCCCAAATGATGTAAAAACATGTGAAATCTGTGGATGCCCCCTCCCTTGCTTTTTTTTTTTTTTGAATCCATGGGCTAATAGGGTGGACCCGGGGCAGAAAAACTCCCCTAGGGGTTAGAACCGGGGCATACCCCCTTGGAGAGGGGTTGACCCGGGACAAAACCCCCCCTGGGGGTGGACCCGGGGCAAGCCCCCCCAAGGGGAGGGTGGACCCAGGGCAAACCCCCAAGGGGGGTGGACCCGGGGTAAAACCCCCCCTTTGGGGGGTGAACCCGGGGCAAACCCCCAAGAGGGGGGTGGACCCGGGGCAAAACCCCCCTTGGGTGGTGGACCCGGGGTAAACCCCCCCAAAAG
This sequence comes from Amorphophallus konjac, assembly GCA_022559845.1. Taxonomy (NCBI): domain Eukaryota; kingdom Viridiplantae; phylum Streptophyta; class Magnoliopsida; order Alismatales; family Araceae; genus Amorphophallus; species Amorphophallus konjac. Next base: position 409,200,706 of record CM040122.1, on the reverse strand, counting down.
GGGTAGAAAAAGGGTGGCTGCCTCTATAAATATATATATATGTTCTTTTATTTATTATTGATCAATTTTTGGCTTTAACAGTCGTCTTTAAGAATGATGTAGAAACACAAACTTCCAAAGTTCTAAAAAGGGTGAGGTCTGATAGAGGAGGGGAGTATACATCTAACCTGTTTACAAAATTGTGTCAAAATCATGGCATAATTCATGAGGTTACTACTCCCTATTCACCTCAATCAAATGGGATAGCTGAACGAAAGAATAGAGCGTTTATAGACATGGTCAACTCACTTCTTCAAAGTTCTGGATTACTTAACTATATGTGGGGGGAAGCTTTGAATAGGGCATGCCATATTCTGAATAAAGTTCCTCTGAAACACAAAGATTCTAGTCCGGATAAAATTTGGAGAGGTAGGAAATCCAACTTCAAATATCTTAGAGTGTGGGGCTGTCTTGCTAAAGTTCTAGTCCCTGAACATAAAAGGAAGAGGATCCTAAAACAATTGATGCTGTCTTCATTGGCTATACTGCTAACAATTATGCCTACAGATTCTTGGTCATTAAGTCTGAGATATATGGGTGACTGTTAATTCTGTAGTTGAGTTTCGTGATGCTACATTCTATGAGGATGTATTTCCCATGAAAACAGGTGTACCTCATCATGTTTCTTCTAATGAAGTTCCATACACATCTGGGTCAATTCCTGATCATGTAGAGAGGATTACAAATGTAGGGGGTGATGTCTCCAATTTACATCCAAAGTTATCTGATCAAGAGGAATTAGTAGAACTAAGGAGTAAAAGACCAAGAATTGTTAAGAATCTGGGGAGTGATTTTATCACTTATCAGATTGAGGGCGATCCTCTCACTTTCCGAGATGCTATGGCTTCTCCAGAAGCAAAACATTGGAAGGATGCCATCAAGAGTGAGATGGATTCTATTCTCTCTAATGGCACGTGGGAGTTGGTTGATCTACCTCCTGGTTCTACTACTATTGGATGTAAGTGGATCTTCAAAAAGAAACCGAAACCATATGGAGGTATTGACAAATATGAAGCCAGATTGGTTGCCAAGGGATTCAAACAAAAGGAGGGAATTGATTTCTTTGATATCTATTCTGCTGTTACTAGGATGACCATAATCAGAGTGCTTGTAGCATTGGCCTCTGTGTATGATCTCATCATCCATCAGATGGATGTTAAGACCGCCTTTTCACATGGCGATCTTGAAGAAGAGATATACATGGATCAGCCTGAAGGGTTTGTGGCATATGGTAACGAAAAGAAGCTTTGTAAACTTGTTAAGTCTCTATATGGTTTGAAACAAGCTCCCAAACAATGGCATGAGAAATTTGACAAAACCATATTGTCATTTGGCGTTATAGTCAATGAATTCGATAAGTGTGTCTATTCCAAAGTTAAAGGTGATGCATGTATCATTCTATGCCTGTATGTAGATGATATCCTACTGTTTGGAACCTCCATTGGGATAGTTAATGAGACCAAGTCCTTCTTGAGTAGAATGTTTGAGATGAAAGATATGGGTGTTATAAATGTGATTTTGGGCCTAAAGCTGACTCGATCAGTTGAAGAGATTGCAATTTCTCAATTTCACTTTGTTGAGAAAGTTTTGGAGAAATTTGGCTTTCAAAATTGTAAATTTGTAAGTATTCCATATGATCCATCTAAAACATACTACAAGAACAAGAATGGCGTTCCAGTGTCTCAACTTAGATATTCCCAAATTATAGGATGTCTAATGTATCTTGCTAATTGTACTAGACCTGACATTTCATATGCAGTGACTAGATTTAATAGATACATTAGCTGTCCTGATCGTAGTCACTGGAAGGGCTTAGATAGGGTACTAAGATACCCTAAATGAACTATTTCCTTGGGCTTGCATTATGCGAAGTATCCTGCAGTACTAGAAGGGTACAGTGATGCAAGTTAGATTGCCCAAAATTCAGGGAGTAACGGTGTATCATGGTATATCTTTACCTTGGGAGGCAGTGCCGTTGCCTAGAGGTCTACAAAATAGACTATTTTGTCTCGGTCCACTTTTGAGGCTGAGTTGTGTGCTTTGGACACTACTGGAATAAAGACTGAGTAGATCAGAGGACTTCTGTCTGAACTTCCTCCGATGGGAAAATATATTCCTACAATCTCAATACATTGTGACAGTATGACCACAATAGCATAGATCAGGAGTTCAAAGTATAACCAGAAACATAGGAGACATGTCCAAGTCAGATTAAAATCTGTGAGGGAACTTGTGTCTCAGGGTGTGATTGCTGCCAACTTTGTTAGTACCAAAGATAATACAGCAGATCCACTCACAAAGAGACTTGATACAAAATAAGTCCAAAAATTTAGAATGGGGATGGGTCTGAAACCCATTAAGAATTCTACTGTGGTGGCAACCCAACCTATCTGAGTGGAGATCTCACAAAGTAGGTTCAATGTGATAACAAGAAGTCACAAGAAGAATTAAGTGGCACTTTTAAATAAAATTGATACTCATGTATCTGAGACTGTCCCCTGTAACTCTATTCAAAGTGGCTGAACTGCAAGAAAAGGAAGAGTTTGAAGAAACTCTGAATGGGTTCGAGCTTATATTGGTAGGATGCTTAGCAATGCATCCTTGGAGAAGTCCACCTATGTGAGTGTGACTGTGAGGCCGCAGTTAAGAGGAAGTGGGTTCTTCCTTAAGTAACACTCATGAAACAAGATAAGGGTGCATGACCAGAATAGCACCAACCTTGAAGATTACGACCAGAACTACTATCATGTTGTTCCCATTCAACATCTTCACAATAAAGGGTCAGGTTCAAGACATAGTTCACCTCGATCCTGTGGGGATAAGTAATGGTAACTCAGGTAAGGCTTCAAACTTGAAAGGTACCTTTACTGAAAGCATGATGGGTGTTCACCTTCATCTGTGTAAGATCTTCCACATTCAAACATTCAATTTGTGGGGGAATGTTGGAAATGAGATGTGAGAAATCCAATGTTTACAATGTGTGAGTTATGTTCTTTAGTTGGTGTGGGGCTTTATTCTCACATTGGAAAAACAAAAGATGTTGGGTGAGTTTATATATTAGTGTGCTTCTGACTCCTTGTTGTTAGGAACTTGAGGAAGCTGTGCTACCCGACACGCACGCACGCACGCACGCACGCGCGTGGCCAGGCCAGGCCAGGACGGCGCGGGGCGCGTGCGTATCTTCTTCTTTTTGGTCCAGAGGGCATTGGGTACGTCGGTTTCGGAAGTTAATGCCCTCATCTAAAGGGGCGCGACTGTTGGGGAACTGAAGGGTCATGAGAATCTTAATTGACCGAAGAGTCTACAAAAGGGACTCTCCGTCTAACCCTCGGGGACGACGGAACTCTCGCATTGGAGTTTTGGTTCTTCTTGTCTCTCTCTTTTCTCACTGCGCACACAGAAGGTGGACGAGTTCCTGAGGTCATTGTGAGACACGGAAAAAATCTAAATCGACTTTTATCGTGGATAAAAGGTAGATTTTCGTTCTTTTTGAAAAGAAACATCCCCCCCCATCTGAGTAGAGGGTGATTCCGTGTGTGCGCGTCGTATCAGACGATTTGGGTTCGAGTGCTGGACCTTTCCCCACTGACCGGAGTCAGTGTTGATTTATATCGGCCTAACGTCCGAACACCTTTGTTTGACCGTCAAAAAAAAGTTCCAAAAGGCTTCTACAGGGTTCTAATGTGGAGGGCAGACTCACTCGAGAGACTCTCCATGACCACTCATTTACCACCAACAAGTTAATAAAATTAGGGCCAAGTCTGAGCAAAACCCGAAAATTTAGGAATAGAAACGCAAATATGTGGAAGCCATAGGCATTTCTGAAATAAAAGGGAGTTTTCTGGACCCCGAGGGTGTTCCGGTAATTTTACCGACCCAGGGGTATTTTGGTAATTTTCCCAGGCCAGGGGCATTGATGAGATTTCTAGGCTGGAATGGAGGTAGGGCTGGATTCCTGACTCCCCAAGGCATGGAAGCCGTTTCTAGAGGGTTTCAAGGGCTCCGAGGCCATTTTTTAGGTCATAGGGGTATTTTGGTAATTTTACCAGACCCTAAACCTAGGTTTGAGATGATACCCGAGTGCTGGACTGAGCTGATAACACTTCCGGACCGAAGGAATGACAAGGGGCTTCATGGAAGGCACACATCCATCAATTTGGCCGAAGGAGGGGTATATACACAATTTTGGAAAGCCAAGGATTTTCATACAATTTTCCCTCGAGGGTACACATGGAGCATGTTGAGTGCTTTTATAATTCCAGTGAGTACATGAGTTGTTGGCGAGTTGTCGGCTGTACAAAAGTCCGCATTAGAGCGGGAGATAGGGACGTAGTCCCAATTACAAAAGATTGCAGGGTATAACTGCAAATTACAGGACTTTGGTCTTTTACGATCCCGGGGAGAACGTTTTTGCAATTCCGCCATTGTAAGGACAGAACCACCTGACTTAGTCGTCCCGAGACGTAAAGACTTACAAAACATGGCCCACTGAGGGGCATAATTACAAACATGGCCCGTTGAGGGGCGTAAATGTAAATATACCCCGTAGGGGTATAAATACAAGACCCGAGGACTTACCCCACACGGGCCGAAACAAACGAACAAACTCCAAATGCTGGATGCTCCGAGTGCGAGAAGTACTTCGTACGTTGTAGATTCTCGATCCCCTTTTCTTGGACCCATAGGGGTCTATTTATAGAACATAGGAGGGCCCAGAGGGGTCAAATACACAAATTCGCCCAAGTTCACTTTGACCCCTCTGCATGTTGGGGGGGTGACATGTTGGGGGGGGTGACCCCACCCCACGCAAAAAGCCATAGAAGAGCATATGAAGTGAATAGGGAGGTAACAATTCCCTTAAAGTCACCCTTGGCTCGGGAGGTGACCGGAACCCCCGGGGGGGGAGAAGAATGGGGTGCACTCCGACCCCGCTGGCAGTGCAGTTCGGGTATGCAGTGCAGTTCGGGTGTGCCTCCAACCCCGCTGGCAGTGCAGTTCGGACGTGACGGAGGCCACGAGAACACGCTCCTGACCCCGCTGGCAGTGCAGTTCCACCCAGACGTGACGGAGGCCACGGTTGACCCCTTTCAACGCCGTTCCACTCTGTTTTCGTCGTCCTGAGTTAGAGGAGAGCCGTGGTGGAGCTATATATCCCAGGAGGATCGCTCCTTTGCCACGTAGCAACATCACATCGGTGGAAGGAGTATTATTTGTTTGTCTGGCCGTTCTTCACCGCGTACGGAGGAAGCTTTACGCCCACCTGTGCCGTCTTGACTACTCTAACCGATATACGCATGAATCTTCCTCGCTAGTCTTCTTACTGTGATGTCAACCATAATATTGTCGGGTCGATAGACCCTACATCACGGAGATACTCCGTAGTTCGACGATATTGGCGATACGCCTTTCTTTTCGTCTTTTCGTCGAACGTTGCATGGCAACAATTTCTCAAAGTAATTTGAGATAATTTCGGGTGCAACAGTCATCTTCGACGTGCGTTCTCTTCTTCGTCTGAAGGAGATCGCTGTTGCCGTTCTATCCTAGGGGAAGGAACGGGGGCGATATCTTCTCTAAGGACAGTCCTTTTGGGCGGCTGGGCTAAGTTTTCTAACCCTCTTTTTCTCATTCTTTGTTGCATGACCATGCATGTAATCTCCTTTTGGTATTTATATGGATCTTGCCCTTGTCTGCATATGATCTTTGCGGATTATATCTGGGGTGTGCTGGTCTGTTTATTATCTTTGTTTGCATCCCACTTCTATTTTATAACAATTAGGCCATTGTTTCATACTTCCTGTTCATCTTTGGAATTTTACACAGTTTTGAGTTACTTCTCTTCTAACTTGTCTTTTTATGAAATTTTGTGCCTGGTAATTGAATCTGTTGAGCCTTTTTCGACTGTCCTTCACTCTTTCCATGTTTGTTTATGAGTCGCCAAGTTTTCTGGCATATTGTGTTCTTGTTTATAGGCTTAATATGTTATCCCACTATAACATGCTATTGGTGCTGCAATGTTTATTTTGGATACTTGAGAGTATTCTTTCCAGAAGAAATAAAAAAACGAACGCACATCTTCCAAATATCTAAGGCAAATGCTAAGTGTGTCATAATGCGTAGTGCGTATGAAGTAAATACATGAGTTCATGGTGTCTTTTTTAGCTGATTTAAAGGGGGATTTATTATTTACTATTTCTTTCTGAGTTGTTGTTGTGTGGGTATCAACCTACGTGTTCTGAGTACACCCAGGGGGCATAGTAGGTTGCTCAGTTCAGTTTAGTACAGGACGGCACTGTATTCTAAGCTGTCACTTCCTATCTTAATCGCAGTCTAGTGGCTTTCTGTAGTTGCTCATCATAAAAGGGTGAGAGGCAATGTACAGTTTTCCTCTACAGAAGTTTTGAGATAATTTTTTCTATGAATTACGTGTATAAGACCATCTTAGATAGAATGAGCTGTTGAAATTGGAAGCTCAAATGGTGAATGGAAGTGCTTTCAATATCATTCTCTTCTATGCATTGTTTCCAGGTGGCTGAAATCTATGTACCTTATTCTGGGCTAGAAGCTAGTGATTTCACCACCAATAACCTCGTTATATCGTGGAATGCCTAACAGATTCCTCATGGACAGATGCCATCTTTTGCTACTTCTGAAATCAGAGACAAACATCCCAAAATGCTACTTTCAAAGAAACATCCTGAAATGCCATAACATAAGGTTTCCATAACCTTAGCTCTAAACTATGCACTCTCTTTTAATGAAAAAAGTACAAGGAGCTTATCCCTCAATGCTAATGATTCTGACAGGTTAGTTCCTTAAGGAGATGACTGTCAGGCCATCAAAGCAACCAAGAGAGGTCCATGTCAGATCACAAAACAGCTGGATCCGATGTATCATCACTTAACAGCAACTCTGGGTGTAAAGGTTAAAATTTCACAATTACGGAATTATCACAGGTAGAAGACTCTAGAGTCCATGATACACTGAAATTAGTAATGTGGATGGTCTCTTAGCTGGAGGTACATGACCTCTTACGTCTTTTGTAACATGAAAAACAAATCATTGGAAATGAATAAAAGCCACGTAAATTATAAATTAACTTCAAATGTCTTTCCAAATCATTGTGTTGATCATCATATGATATATGTATTATGTTGTATATATGTTTTTTTTAGTTTAGTTTTCTTTTCTAGTTTTGTAGCTGTGCCTGGCAGTTGAGGAATCGCTTCTTTGTGTGCCATTTGAAGTGTCTATATTTTTTCTCTAAAAAAGTAGACTGAATGCCCCACCTCACCAAGAAAAGAAAGGTAATTTGATTTTGACTCATTTTCCTTGTATTTCATGATTTCATCATATAGTTTATTGCATTTTTTGTCTGCCACTGAATGTGATCCATGTCAACTTTGATGCTTTGTATAATTCTATAACCTTGGGAATAATCTCCTTCCTTCTTGTAAAGGGACTTGTGGTTAGAATTTTTTTGATCATCTTTGGCTAAAGCATGTTGTGATCCCCAAGTGTTATTTTTTTCAGTTAGAGATACATATGATGATACATGAGGTTTATTCCATCTATGTGTATCACTTTAAATATAAATGTGTTTATCATGCAAAAAGCCTTGTAAAAAGGAGGAAGGATTTGAGCAAAGTGATGTTTTCTATATGTCTTTTACTATTTTTTGTTTGCATGATATCATTATGCAAGTATTTGCTATTATATGCAGATTCAACTAATCAGGATTCAGTTGAGAGTACCTGAATATGGCTGGACAACACAAAAAGTTTTCCATCTAATGAACTTCATTGTTAATGGAGGTGATTTTTATGACTTAATCATTTCCTTAGGAGTAGGTTTTGTTGGTTTTATTGACAAAAACTTTATTTTCTTGTTATTTTTTTATTAGTGCGTGCTGTGGTTGTTGGGTTTCACAAGCATGTGTTTCTTTTCAGTCCCAAAGTAAGTATGCTGCTGTGACTTGTACATCTTATTTTGCTGGTTCATTAGTTGAAAAACTAGTTAAGATAGTTCAAACTGTATCTAATTATTCTTGATTTTTTTTTGGGGGGGGGGGTCCTTGTTGCAGTGTTTACCATTACTTGCTAGAAGTTCTCTCTTTTCCCGTCTAATCTTGAATGGAACTTGTTGGAATTTCACAGACTTCACAAAAATTGTTTGAACTCTCAACTTCTTATGCCTTGATGCCATGTGTAGTTTTGAGAGTTTCTTTTATTTAATGCTCAAATAAAAAAAAGTAAAATTGTACTGTACATGCTTTGCATTCCTCTCTCTCAAATTTTCTGGATAATGTTGGGATAAGTAATTGCTATTTTCTTCGATCTATGGTTCTCTTTTCTCAACATCCTTAAAAGTACTTCAACAAAATGCATGACCAGCCTTTGTGTCACCAGTGTGGAGGCACATTTTAAGTTGTGCAGACTTCTATAGATGCTCTACTCAAGGAAGGCAGACTCAAGGATCGGTATCAGATAGGCCGGTCTAGAACTGATCCAGATCAGTGGGATCGGCCAATACAGACTGATACCAGACCGATCCTGGCGAGTCGGGCTAGCAGTTCATAGGCTTGTGAAAAAAATTCTAAAATCTGCAAAAGAATGTGAAAAAATAGAAAACATGTTCTAACATCGGTAAGGCTCAATTTCACATGAAATAGTTGGCATACTCAAACTATTGGAGGCTCAAATGTTCATGAAATAGTTGACATCACTCTTGATCTTCCTTCAACAAGCCTAGAGAGAGTGAGATTGAGAGGGGAGAGAGAGAGAGCGTGTGTGTGTGTGTGATTGTGTGTGTGTGTGTGTGTGTGTGTGAGAGAGAGAGAGAGAGAGAGAGAGAGAGGTGTAATGGGGAACAAGAAGGATGGAGAGCAAGAGTGTGTGTGTGTCTGTGGAAGAGTTGTGTGTGTGTGTGAAAGAGTTTGACCGGTCAAAGAAACCCCAAGCCCAAAAGACCCCCCGATGGCCTTCCAAAGCCACCCTATTTGAATTTCAAATGGGGTTGCTTGGGTGGGATCGCCCGGTACCGGGAAGTATCGGGCGATCTGACCTGATACCGCCCAATACTGGCTGTTACCGCCTGAGCTAGACAATCCCAGTGCAAACCTCAGTATAGGGCATCGCGGTATCGGATCGGACCTCCGGAAATACGATTGGATCGGGCAATCCGACCAATACCGATCCGAAACTGCAAACGTTGGTTCTACTGACTTTTACATGGGGGATGGCAAGTTGACTTGCTTCTGGGAGGATCCTGGTGGGAACGTACAACCTTGGCTTGCAGGTTTCCGAGTCTTTATCAAATCATTTGCTTGGCCCAAGGAAAGATCAGTGGAGTAGCCACCCAAGTGGGTGACAGGATTCAATGGGACCTGAAATTCTGAAGAAATTTAACCGACTATGAAACATGACAATTTGTGGATCTCACAGATATCTTGAGCAGAATTAACATTCACTCCCAGATCGGAGAGTTTGGAAGATGGAGATGGGAACCAGGTGGAGAATTCTCTGTAAAATCTGGAACAAAAATGCTCATGGAGGGAGGTAGGAAAGTTCCATGGTTAAACAAATTTTGGGACAAGAAGTTGCCTATGAAATAAGGATATTTCTGTGGAAATTAGTGTGGAAAAAGCTTACTACAGGAGATAGATTAAAGAGATTCAGGACAGAGTTCAAGGGCAGCACCTTTTGTGGTTTTTTTGAGGAGAATATTGAACACCTTTTCATCAGCTGTGGTATTATTGAAACACTATGGAAGCTTCTCTTCAGGACAATAGATGCTTCTTGTACGGGGTATACAGATATCCTAACACTAATGCAGGAATAGAGGAGCATCAATCCCATCAGCCAATAGAAACTGGTTTGAAAGTTGTGTTTACCAGCATTTTTATGGGCTTTATGGAAAGAAAGGAACGGTAGAATTTTCAGAGATTATTTCAACCAGCCTACAGTGATTATCAGGAACTGCATCCACTTCATCAGAGATTGGCTTTTCATCTACTCGGGCAACAAAGGCACTGAGTCTCTTTTAATTGCTAAATTGTATAACTGGAAGGATTTGGTCACCTAATTTTTGGTCCTGTAGGGTCCCGTTGGGGGGGAGGGGTTCTTGTGTCTAGCCAAGATCTTTCTTTCTTCCTTGTGCGGGCGGCGATACCTTCACCACCATGGTGAAGTGACACTGCTTTCCTTTTTTTCTTCTCTTTGGGTCTTTTGTTCTTACTCTCTTTCCATTAATATATGAATTGTGGCTGTTTGGTCACCTCCTAAAAAAAGCTTGCATCATTTGCTCTGGGAAACTTGCAGAAACTAGAAGGACATGAGTCATATTTTTGTAGGCTGACCATTTTGTTTGAAGTGTTATTTGGCTTTTTTTTTTTGAAAGTGGGTAGTACCACTGAATGTATTAAATGAAAATGAAGATGTATAAGTGTAATAGAAGCTCCCAAAAAGAGATCCTTTACAAAAGCCACACCAAGGCGGTGTGGGGCGGTCTATCTCCCCAACAAAAGTAAAAGAGGAGAGCTGAGGGCATTCACATTACGAAGCAATTCTGCCCATTCCCTCACGCTAGTACAAATGAAAGAAATCAGAGAGTCCTCCACTCTCGCTTCCCTCATGAAGATCCTATTGTTCCTTTCACATCAAAGAGACCAGAGAGTTGCATGCAAAATGTGCCACTAGACGACCCGATCCCCTTTGCAGGTCCAACTTGTACCACAAGAAGGGATGAAGGGTTTCACCTCAGAGTGTCGGCCAAGCACACACCGGGATCTCATAGTCACGCCCTCCCACACAGCCTGTGAGTAGGGGCAGCCAACAAACAAGTGGTCCACGGACTCATCCTCCCGTCCACACAAGGCACAAGTAGGTTGGATATTCGGCAGAAAAGAGACGAGCCTATCATGAGTGGGAAGCCTTCTGTGGGAAATCTGCCAGATCAACAACTCCACCTTCAACGTACTCTTCGATCTTCAGATGTGGGGAGCAAGACTGTGCCTCACCCCGCCGTCAGAGATGATAGAGTAGGCGGACCTGACTGAAAAGATCCCTTCCCTATCCCACCTCTACACCCACGCATCCTCCCTGAATGGGTGCGGGGCAACGTCATTGAGGGTAAGGAGCATAGATGGCAGTTTCGGCCGAAACCGATACGTTTCGGCCGAAACGTATCGGTTTCGGCCATAACCGATCCGAAACACACATTAAACACTGTAGCAATCCGAAACTAAAGGGGGTATCGGTTTCGGGCGAAACCGATACGAGTTTCGCCCGAAACCAAACGGTTTCGGCCCGAAACCGTTTGGTTTCGGCCGAAACTAGTGACTTTATGGCCAATGTTGGCCCCCGAAACCCCATAACCCACAGGTTTCGGCCGAAACCTTCCCCCCCTGGTGTGACAGTCGCGGGTGGTGTCTGCCGCTGCCGCTGCTGCCGCTGCTGCCGCTGCCGCTGCTGCCGCTGCCGCTGCCGCTGCTGCCGCTGCCGCTGCTGCCGCTGCCGCGCCTGTGCTGCTGCCGCTGCTGCCGGTGCCTGCTGCTGCTGCTGCTGGCGGCCTGCTGCTGCTGTGCTGCGGCTGCTGCCTGCGGCTGCTCCTGCTGGCTGCTGCGGCTGCTGCCTGCCGGCAGCTGTCCGACCAAGGGTGAAAGGCCGTCCGAGTCGGTCTGAGGGAGCCTTCTTGCGCCAACACAACTTCAACTTCAAGGGTTTGATTATTTTGTTTGAGGTTAATTTCATTGGGTTTTGTTTGATTATTTTGTTGTGTTCTTTTGGTTGGGTTAAAAATTTGGGGTAAGCAAGTCTTGCTTATTAAGTTTATTCCAAGGGTGATTAAGGGCTTAAGGGTTATTTGCTAATTAAACCCTAATCAGATTTTAAAAATTGGGGCTTTTGTCTAAATTGGTTTGCTTAGGCTCAATTGAAGTTAAATTAAGGTTCATTGAGGATTTTGGGGTTGGATCATGCGGGTAATTAGTTTTTCCCAAGGGTGATTAATAGTTAATTGCTAATTAAGCCCTAATTAGGTCATAGAAATTGGGGCTTTTGTCTAATTCGAGTTTTTTAGCCACAATTTAAGGTTAATTAAGCTTCATTGAAGATTTTGGGGTGGGATCATGCTGCCAATTGATTTTTTCAAAAGGTGATTAAGGGGTAAATGATAATTAACGGTTAATTAGTATATAAAATTTGGGGCTTTTGTCTAAGTCAGTTTGCTTAGGCTAAATTGAAGCTCAATTAAACTACATTGAAGATTTTGGGGTGGGATCATACTGGTAATTGATTTTTTGCAAGGGTGATTAAGGGTTACTTGCTAATTAAGGGTTAAGTTTTTAATTGTACTTATACCTTTTTGTGTGTCACTGTCTTAATGCAGCATCATGCCTAGACGTCAGCAAACACAGGAGCAGCAAGGGCAGGAGGATCCGGGGTGGGCCCACATGTCTTTAATAGATGCTAAGAGAAGAAAGGTGAAATGCAATTACTGTGGTAAGGAAATGTATGGCGGAATTATCAGAGGAAAACAACATTTGGCAGGGGTAAGAGGAGAGGTCAGACAATGTGACAACTGTCCCCGAGAGGTGCGAGAAGAGATGCGCCAATGCCTTCTGGGGAAAAGGGAGAGGGTGCAACAAAGGGCTGAGGATGAGGCTGAAATTGCTGAGGAGATTTCTGGCAGAAGGGTTAGAAGGGATGATGATGAGTAAGGCACTGAGGATTCTGATCCAGAGCTGACTGAAGCAAGGGAGCGTGAACAAGCCGCTCGAAGGAAAGGGAAGGGAGCCATGGGATCAGAGACTTATGAGAGTACAGCTGCACGACGTCCTGACGTTGGTGCTGCCCCACATACGCAGGGAACAGGTCCCATGGACAGCTATCTGCACAGAAGGCCCCAAGCTACACAACCTAAAATCAAGCAAGCAATGAGAGGGGTCAAAAAATCAGCAGAAGTTGCAGGGCATGCATTTAAATCTATTTGCAAATGGTTTTTTCATTCAGGTGTCCCTGCACATGCAGCTTCAAGTGAATATTTCCAACCTATGATAGATGCCATAGCAGATGCTGGCCCTGGCTTGCAAGCCCCCTCACGTCGAGACATATACGGGCGTGGCCTTGAGGGAGAGGTTGAGGAGCTCCATGATTGGGTTGAAAGCTTCAAGCATATATGGGTGGAGAGAGGATGCACCATCATGTGTGATGGTTGGACTGGTACCACGAAAAAGTCCATGATAAACTTTTTGGTGTATTGCATCAGCGGTACAGTGTTTGTGAAATCAGTTGATGCATCAGATTATGAAAAGAATGCAAATTATTTGTTTCATTTGATGGATGGCATGGTAGAACAAATTGGAGAGGAGAATGTTGTGCAGGTGGTGACTGATAATGAAGCCAGTTACAAGGCTGCAGGAAAGAAATTGATGCAAAAGCGCAGTCATTTATATTGGCTCCCATGTGCAGCACATTGTCTTGATCTGATGCTTGAAGACATAGGGAAGGAAAAGCATGTGAAGAAGACAATTGACAAGGCACAAAAAGTCACACAGTATATCTATGGCCATCCTAGGATACTAAATATGTTCAGGGCGCATGCCAGTGGAGGGCGAGATATCATCCGTGCAGGCCCAACCAGATTTGCTTCCAATTTTATTTCTTTGGAGTCTTTGCACAGGTATAAGATTGATCTCAATTCTTGATACTTTATCCTTACTGATATGTAGCAGTTGATGCAGCTTCAATTTTCATTTATCTGCACAGGTACAAGAATGAGCTGAAAGCTTTCATGTACCACAATGCCCTGCGGGAATACATCGACAAGGGCAATGTTGATACACAGATGGATTATCTGGATGTCTGCCACGTCGTGGACGACAACAAATTCTGGGACAGGGTGTCACGGTACTTGAAAGTAGTCACACCTCTCGTGAAGGTCCTAAGAATGGTGGATGGCGATGAGAAGAATGATATGGGCTATCTATACGAGGCCATGGACCGTGCCAAATTGGAGTTGCAGCATTCCCTTCCCAAACATTATGCAAAATGGTGGAAAATTATTGACCAGAGATGGGACAACACATTACACCATGACTTGCATGCAGCTGGTGAGTGATTAATTGTACTGAAATTGAGGTAATGCCTTTATGTTATTTTATAAATTTTATTTAGTTAATTATACACAAATGCAGGTTATTTCTTCAACCCTCGATTTATGTACGGTGCCGATGCACATGTTGATGGCGAGGTGCTTCAAGGGACTTTAAAAGTCATTGGTCGTTTATCGAGGAATCCAGAAAAGAGACTGGAGGCCGAAGTAGAGGTTCGCCTTTATTTGATACTGTCAATAACATGTATAGAATTTATTTAAGTAGTTATGTTAATCTATTACTTTATGTTTGTAGATGAACCATTACAGAATGAGGACTGAGACATATGCTGACTCCCAATTGCAATACGCTGTGGGAAGAGTGAGCCCAGGTATATTTTATTTTTTGGATTTCTTAACCTGATGAATATATATTTTTACAACTAAAATGTATTTTTTTATGGTTGGTGGAACAGCTGACTGGTGGATAATGGTTAACAACCGAGATATGGGTAACAATGCATTGGCTTTCATTGCAATTAGGGTGCTCAGTCAAACAACATCAGCAAGTCAATGTGAAAGAAATTGGAGCACGTTTAGCCTTATACACTCAAAGGTTCGCAATCGGCTAAAGGCTGAACGGTTAGAGAAATTAGTGTACTGCCACTACAATATGAGGTTGAGAATAAAGAATATGAGGTTGAGACAACAGCTGCGAGACAAACGCGCCGCCGGGGATGCCGCCGCAGAAATTGATGTGGATGCCTTATTTGATGATGAGAATCCGTTGCAGTCTTGGGTGGAGACACGAGAGCAGGTTGATGAGCCCGTTTTTGATGATGATGATAGAAGATGGGCAGAGGGCATACTAGATGAAGATGAGCAAAGGGATCCCGAATTAAGAAGAAAATCAAAGAGGGCCAGAGATACTCATGCCCACATGTCTAGGGTTGTTGAGGACACTGAGGAGCAACATGATTTTCAGCCAGCTAGACACTCCGACTCAGATAGCAGGCCAGTCACTCCTAGAATGGGCAAGGCACCTACATCCTTAAGAAGAAGTACATCAGTGCATGGGCAAACTGAGAGAACAAATATTGCTGCTCGAGAGGACCCGGCAATTGAACAGTTAAAGCAGATTTATTTGAGGCACACGCCAAGGGGAACAGGATTCATGTCAAGGGTGCAAGAAGAAAGCACACCGGCACAGGAAAAAGCATCCCCAAAGGCCAAAAGGCGACTGGAGACTGCAGGTTTCGTGATCCTTTGATTTTTTATTTTGGAAAGTAACTTAAATTCTTATTATCAGTTCGAATCAGAAAAGGTTTTGGTAGGAGATAAATTATATATTTTCGTATGTGCCAGGTGCTACAGGTGCTACTACTGGCGGTGGGGATGCTGGTGGTCCTTCCTCCTTCCACGCAGACACAGGCAGAGGATACAGTCAGGGTGAGGGAGGACATGAGTCACAGAGTCAATATGGGCATCCATCAGGTTATGGAGGTGGCCAACAGGAGGCAGCGATTTATCGGTCGTGGGGTTATGAACCATCATTCAACTTCCATCCGGCCAGTTCCTCTTCTCTTCCTCAAGATTCTTATGCTGATACTGGATTCGGCTCAAGCCAACCAAACACTCCAAGAGGGATCCAAAGAGGGATGCAGGACTTGGCTACCTCATTGTTTGGTTATAGTGAATATAGACCATACATGCAACATGGTTATGGGTATCAACATCAAGGGCCAGACGATGAGGGAGAAGGTTCTTCTAATAATTATTATCCATATTAGGTAAGAATCAATGAATTTTTGTAACAATTATTTTATCTATTTTGTCTAATTTTGTACTGCTTGTATTAATGTACAATGGAATATTACTTTAACTATCACATGTTCAATGTTTGAAGTTCAATTTTTGTAGTTGTCTACTTCAAAGTTATTGCACTAACTTATTCAGTCAAATGCATGTGTAATGATTTTTGTGATTTTAAGTGATTATTAATATTTTTTATGATTTTTTATCATATTTTTTAGAATTAATTTAATTTTTTTGACCTTTTATATGGGTTTCGGCCGGTTTCGGCCGAAACCGAAACCGAAACCGAGTCAACTCGGTTTCGGACCCGGGCGAAACCGAGACCGAAACCGAGTTTGCCATCCTTGGTAAGGAGGAGGTCCTGGAGCTGCTCCATCTCCGCACACCTAAGGTCTCTTCTAAAGGTCGATGCCCAGGTGCCCCCAGAAAGGTGGGGATCAAAGCCCGGACCACCGACCCCCAGGGGTCAGTCGATATGGTGAAGAGACTAGGAAAGGAGGACTCCAAAGTGAAGTTGCCACACCATATGTCCTTCCAGAAAAGGCATCGGTTGCCTTTCCCTTGGCGAATCCGAGCGCCTAAGGCGATGACATCCCTGTAGGAGAAAATACCACGCCAAATAGGAGACAAGAGGGTTGGATCCGGAAAGTCCAAGTCCCACACTCTCCTTCTACAGAAGTACCTCTGCCTGATAAGCTGTGCCCACAAACCTTCATCCCCTGCTCCCAGCCTCCACAGCCACTTGCTCAAAAGGTGCTAAATTGAAGTCACCAACATTCTTAATCCCAACTCTCCCTTGTTCCTTGGTAGCAGCCACCCTCCCCCATCTAATGTCGTGCCAACCCCTACACCTTCCTCCACTCCCATGCCAAAAGAACATTCTCTGAATGGCTTCAATCTTCTTCAGCACAGTCTTGGGGGTCTAGAAAACAGAGAGATAGTAAACAGGCAAGCTGTCCAAGACCGATCTACAAAGGACTAGTCTACCTCCATAAGATAACAACCTCGCCTTCCAGCCGCTGAGTCGAGCCTCGTATCGCTGGATAATAGGGAGTCAATCAGCACACCGGAGGGCCCTTGGAGTGAGAGGAAGCCCCAAGTAAGAGATAGGGAAATACCCTATCGGACATCCCAAGATACGAGCAATCCTGTGAATAAGTCTGGCCTCCAAATTAACTGCAACAACTAAACCCTAGTTGAAGTTAACCTTCAAGCAAGTAGTCTTCTCTAACAGCTCCAGCAAAATTCTCGTGACATACATCTACTTCTCATCCTCTGCCAAGAACAGGATGGTGTCATCCACATACAAAAAATGGGTGACCGAGAGACCCAAGGAAGGCAGTATCGGTTTCGGTACCGGTTTCGGCCGGTTCCGAAACCGATACGTACTGGTTTCGGTACCGGTATCGGTTTCGGCCGAAACCGGTTGAAACCCTTTAAAAAATTTAAAAAAAATTATGATCATGTCTGGTTTCGGACCGAAACAGGTCGGTTTCGGACGAAACCCTTAATGGTTCGTCCGAAACCATTAAAAAATATTTTTTAATAGTTTCGGACCTGCTACAGTATTTAGGTGCGGTTTCGGATCGGTACCGGCCGAAACCGATACGTTTCGGCCGAAACGTATCGGTTTCGGCCGAAACGTATCGGTTTCGGCCGAAACGTATCGGTTTCGGCCGATACTGCCTTTCATGGAGAGACCACCTCTCCCTGCATGGAAGCCCCTGATGAAGCCTACAGCCTTTGCTCTCTGTCAAACCCTACTAAAGACATTGGCCACCAACACAAAAAGTAGAGGAGACATGGGATCTCCCTGCCTGAGCCTCCTGCCACTGTGAAAGTAGGAAGTCGGCTTCCGGTTCACCAGAACTGAAAATGAAATAGAAGATATGCAAGACCTGGTCCGATCGATCCATCTGACCCCAAAATCCATCTTTTCTAGAACATGAATAGGCAAGACCAGCTCACCCTGTCATAGGCCTTTTCAAAGTCCAGCTTCAAGACTACCCCTCTCTTTCTTTGAGAGTTCATAGCATACAAACACTCATGGGCCATCAAAAAGTTATCTTTTGTATATGCCGTCCTCTGAGAAAGGCTCCCTGAAAGCAAGTGATCAACCTGTCCATAACTGTCTCTAGTCTACCTGCCAGTAACTTAGTGATTATCTTAAAGTCTTATTCAACAAGCTAATAGGTCTGAAGTCACAGAAGTCCTAAGCCTCTTGTTTGTTGGGGATGAGAACAATGAGGGTTTTATTGATACCCCTCAAATGTGTCATCCCCTCATGAAATTCCTTGAGTGCTGCCAGAAGATCATCCTTGACAACATCCCAACACTGCTGGAAGAACACCAAAGGGAAACCACCTAGGCTTGGAGCTTTATCCCCTGCAAGAGAAAAGATAGCCTGTTGGACCTTCTCCTTCGTGAAACTCTGCAAAAGGTCATCCCTCTCCGCCTGGGACAACCTCAACATAAGGTCATCAGTAACCCTCGGTCTGAAGTGGTCCTCCTCTGAAAATAATCTGGAATAGTAATCCCTAGTCAGACCTCTGATCTGCTCATTTGAAGAGATGGAGAGTTCCCCCATCCTGATGGAGGTGATGGTATTCACTCTCCTCCCAGAAGCTATGCACTGAAAGTAAGCAGTATTCCTGTCACCTCTTTGATCCATCTGTCCCTCGAACTCTGTCTCCAATAAATCTTCTCCCTTGCAAGTATCTCATTGAACTGGCATCTCAAGGAGTCTCTCAGCTTCCTATCCTCTGTATCCATCAGCCCTACCTCCTTCAGGTCATCAAGGCCCTCGATCTGCTAAAGAAAATTGTCTTTAGTAGCTCTCCCCAGGAGGGTTTTGCCTGCCCCCCAAGTCTTGAGAACATGAGCCGTTTGCCTCAACTTGGACACAAGAGAAGCCATAGCAGAGCTATCGGTACCTTGTGCCCTCGAACCTCCCCTCACATTATCCATGAAGTTTGTCTCTCTAAACCAAAGCTTCTCCAACTTGAAAGTAGTCCTCCTGTCCTACAAACGACTGGTCTTCAGAAGGATGGGCTTATGGTCCGACACAGACCTAGCCAAAGGAAGCACCTGAACATGAGGATATTGGTCTTCCCAATCAACGAAGATCAAGAATCTGTCAAGCCTCGAACAAGCAGCATCAACACACATGTTGGATCAAGTAAAGCAACCATATGCCATGCCAATGTCCACCAAGGCCGCCTCCTCAATGAAAGTTTTCAAGTCCTCCATGTCTCTTGTAGAAACGTTATCTTCCGATTTCTCCCATTGAGCCGCCACAACATTGAAATCTCCGCCCACGCACCAAGGTCTACCCGAAGAGAGGTGTAGGGTGGTCAACTCCTCCCAAAGAGTCCGCTTCTCCTCTCTCCCCTGGGGCCCTTACACCCCCATGAAATCCCATGAAAAGTCATCTTTCACTGAACAAAAATGAAGGTAGATGCCCCACCTGTTAATATGTCTGTTTGCCACCACCTCTTCAACCTCAAAGGGGTTCCACAAGATCATAATGCCCCTGACCTGCTCTCTGCCGGTGATACAACACCCCTAGTGAGTCTAGTACCCCCTAACTCCCTTATAAGGATCTCCCCATCTCTTTCGCTTTTAGTTTCTTGAATACAAAGAATATCAATCTTACATCTCCCCACCGGCTCCTTGACCACCCTTCTCTTGTCCACTCCCCCTAATCCTCTCACATTCCAAGAAACAATCCTCATGGAGACACAAAGGTATCCCTGCCCTCACCTTCTCCTACCTTCTCCCTCGCCCCTCTCTGATGTGCCCGTTTCTCCTGCAATATAGCTGCACACCACCTCTTACAGATTTTGGTACATGCCCCTCACATCTTTCTTTGCCCCAACTCAAAAAAAATACCCACTAGGCTGGCCATCTCCCTCATCTTGTCCTCCGTCATTTTTTGAGCAGCTGCCATCATCTCCCACACCTCCTCGTTGGTCAAGTAGTACTTCCTCTTATGTTCACCGCCTTCAGTGATCAGAGCCATCTGCCCCCCGGTAAAGCCGGTAGGACAGAGATCAAATCAGACGGATCTTCCAACACACACTCCTGAGACAAAGCTCCTTGTAGAGGGTCTTCATGGGCATCCCTGATGGTCAGCTCTAGATCTATTGGCTCCCTATTGACGCCGCCAACTATAGTCACCGCCATCGGTGCTCCAGAGGGAGACGCGGATGGGCGGTGGGTAGCAAAGAGTTGGCATGCAGCAGCTTCTGCCTATGGGTCCTCTCTGAACAACACCGGACAAGGAGAAGATAGGGCCCGGAGAAGGCCAAAAGCCCCCCTCCCCCTTGGTCCGGAGAGACATCTACCACGACCTCCTTTCCAATGCCGTCGCCCATGTCCACAACCGAAAGCATCCCACGATCCCCTTGAGAAGCTCATACTAGGGAGCTCCTTTCCTGATCTAACGGAGGACGAATGGTTGCCAATGGCGAGCGAGCGACCGACGATTAGCGGCCCCTGTTGTTGCAGATGCTGCCTCTCCCCCGGTGGAAGCAGGTGGGGGAGACGACCCTTAACAGGTCCCAGGGACCCGTTACGAATCGAACAACCGAATAAGTCACAGGTCTCTTCAACAGACTCACCTACTCGAACCAATGGCCTACAGGACTTGCTACCCGCCCGCTCTGGAGGACCGCCTCAGTTTGCGTCAACCTGGCCCGGCTGGGGAGAAGCGCAAGGCAGTCGATTCAAAATTGAATCGGCCACCACCTTCCCCCCAGGCTGATCATCTTCCTCCTCTCGCCCAGGGGTCTGTTGCCCTGGCAGAGCCACCGGTGCCGCCGCTACCTCCTTTAGCATCCACAAGCGGATGGCGACTGGGACGCCATCGAGGACCACTGATATGACCGCTGGGATGTCTCATACGCTGGCCACCTGAACAACGGCCGTGACAGCCATCCTAGAGCTCATGGGGGAGAAGCCCAACGAGTCGGCCTCCACCTTTCCAAAACCCCTAGCCAGGAAGGCCAGGCCATCGTCATCGCACAGATGCATCGAGACCCCCTCAAAAATGATGCGGCACATTCTCACCTGCGGGTTGGGGAAGCGGGAAGGTGCCTTTAGTCTCCAACCACCGGAGAAGGTGGACCAAGGCAATTCCCACCGTCAGACATCCCGCCGCCACCATCTTGGCCACCACGATCTCCTCCTCCCTCACCGCCAGGAAGGTTGATGTGGTGATCCTCAGGACCTCCCAGGCACCACCCGAAACCTCCATCAGCCGTCTTTGGACTTCAAACGCCTCTGCCTTACCTTCGAGCATAGAAATGCGCAAACATCTCTGCAGCCACGCACATCTACCTTGCAAGAACTCCACCGTGAGCTCCCCTGGATCCATCCTTCTACTGCTCGCCTGCCACAATGCCAGAGGGACAAGCCTAACTGCATTCGCATATGAGCCTCCCCTCCCACCTCCGTTGGCGACCCCAACAAACCTCATGCCTTGACGACAGAAGCATCTGATGTGTCCCCGGCGGCCACAGTTAAAGCAGGTGGGAAGGTACCCTGCTACCCTAGCCCCCTGACGGCGAGAGTCCCCTCCTGAGCCTAGCTCAGGTGAGCAGCGGCAAAACATGGCTCTCGCAGTCCTTTCTCTCACTTCTTGTTACTTGGGCCTGTTATCTGGCTTTTTATATTGATAAAGCATGCTCTGTTCATTTCGGCAAACCAAATTGGTGCCTAATTTGGAATACTCCAGTACGTTAATCTCAGGTAATGGGTCTGCTCTCCTGTGTTCGAGGAGCATAAATTGTCTCTTCATTCTATCAGTTGACTGGCCTTATGTATCACTTTTGATATTTATCTGGCTTGTTAAACAGTCTGGGTTAGGAATTTAGGGCACTCAACCAAGGAAAAAATGGAAAGAAGGCATGTAAAAGGAAAATAAAAAAATGACGCAAGAATTAAAATTGTAATAAAGCTTGGATGGGCTGGGTCAGGCACAGGTAAATTTTGTAGCCTGGTTGTTCTTCAATTAACTAGCATGTTCAATTTAATCTTGTTTAGCATGAATCCCCTAGCTTTAATGCAAAGTGAAACCTTTGTTTTCATCAATGCAAATTGAAACCTCTGTTTCAGGTTAAGTTAGACTAAACTAACTTTTGGTTCCAGAGTTGAGGTCGGTAAATATATACCTCACTATGTGGCTGACTTTCCACTTTGATTACTTAGCTTATGCAGACTTCCAAAATGATTGGATGGGGTTGGATGCAGGTGGCCAGACCATAGGCTTTTACTCATTTGGAAGGTTCATGGTGCCACAAATATTAGTGAAGACAAATAAAATGTGTCTGGTCAGATCTAAGTTGTTTCATTTACTGAACATAAAGCACACTGCTTCTACTCCGAACGGTAAAATTTAAAACAAGGAGTTGATAGAAAAATTGAAATTGGAGTGATACACAAAATTTCTACCAAAAATAATTGATACTTTCATGTAAAACCATTGAGTATGAACATCATCTACCTCTTGGACTTCAGATGTTCTGCTCCCAGGCCTCTAAAAACCTGATTTTTCATCTCTAAGAATTCCCTCCATGGTTGGAGAAGCAAGGTCTCCCACTTTTCTCCTTGTTTAAGCTCCTGCATTGGTTTATCAAAAAGTCTTGTGGAGTTGACTCAGTTTGATCAAGTCCATCATTGCTGTTGACTGGCCAAAGAGGCAACAACCAGTTGTCTCTACTATGGGGTTTGGCCCACTCCCTGCCCTAAGCAAGATTGCATTGGCAACATTGTCGCATCGGGTCCTGGGATCAGCCAGCCCCAATCTATCCCACATTGGGATAAGTATTGGCTTAGAATCAGCCTAGACTCAACCGACTTTAGATGCATTCCAGCTGCTTCAGGCAGCTCAGAATTTTTTCTCTTTTAGTTAAAGGGTGGATAGGATCCCTCTGAGTCTGAGATCAGATCACCATTGGAAAATACGGTCCATATCAGCCAATCCAGATTGAGGATGGCTGATTATACAATCCATTATCCTAGGGCTTCATAACTGGCAACTTATGTGGGGCTGACAATTTAGACACTAATTCATACTGAAATAAACAAAAGAACAAATATTTCAATACAAAATTCTTACTGAGCGCTGATACTTGTACATTCCTTTTTTCATTTAATACAATAGTGGTACCACCCACTTTCAAAAAAAAATCTTACTAAGTGCTGATGTTATCTACACTGATGTAAAACCTCAATCCTCATTTTATTGGTGATCTGAGCAAATTTGTGAATATGTTGGGCCTCCAAACTCCAAAAATCTTGCATTACAAAATTCTGAACAAAGGAAGATCTTGGTTCTCACTAGGACTTCTTTGCACCATGATGGCAAATGATCACACCACTGGAGTTTCCATCCACCATTTGAGAGATTAGTCGTGTAATGTTTTCTCTTTGTGATGATTGAAGCTGAATGCCCCCATTCTACAGAATTTACCCAGTGTCATCCAGGACTAGCATCCTCAAGTCCACGAAGAAAAGTTTGTTCCTATATTTCAGAATATCTTATGAAGAAGCTTCTTCATAATTAAATATAAGGGAGTTGCATTGAATGGAAGACACATCTCCTTTCATTGACTGACCTGTTATGGAACTGTCATTAATACATATTCGTTACGAAAGTAAATGATTTCATACACTTGCCAGGATGATTCTTATGTCTTCTTATCCTCTAATGTCATGGAGATGTTGGTAATCCTGATTCTGTTGGTCTGGTCTTCTAGATTAGCCTGACTGAAGCCTTTTGTTTTTTGGATAAGGTATTTACTCTGGTGTTATTGGACCTTCCTGGACTTTTATTTTTCTCCACGTACACACTTCTTGTACTGTTTTGGGCAGAAATATATCACCAGGCAAGTTGTCATATCATTTTTACTTCAAATGGTTATGCCTTCCCATTTATCTGCATGTATAGTGTGTGGTGATTGTTGTGTGGCAGAAGCTAATGCAGGCATTATTTTGGTTTTCTTAACCATGTCACCAGGCAAGAAGTCTTCCTACAGACAAGCTAAGGATTGTATACATTTCAGTTAATGGTGCAATATATTTCATTCAGGTGCATTTCTATCTAGTTGAAATTTTATTTTTATCAGCCTCATTTGACATAGAAGAAAATTTTTGTCTGGGCTGTTCATGGATGTGGAGGTCATTATCCCCTGGTGAGCAAATGAATCTTAGACACCTGGGTGGAATGGAATATGACCGTAGGTTCCCCTCAGCTATCTCCAGGAGTCCCAGTGACATCAAATGTTATAATCTCAAGAAATTGCTATAAAGCATCCTACACTAAATTTAAAACTTCTCCATGCAATCATTGAGATTTTTCTAAGAAATTATATAGAATTTGTTTTTACTTGAAACCACATGATAGGTGCTGAAAATGCAGCAATCCCTAAACTTTTCCTTAAAACCATGTATTCAGGTTCTACTTGAAACACAAAGATGCATGTGTATTCATAAGTGCAAGTAGAACTCTAATTTCTAGCATGGGGAATTCCTCAAAAGATCATGTGAAAGTCTCAAAAGATCATGTGAAAGTCTTTGTCTAATGTTCATGGAGGTAACAGACAACTGCATTTTTTGGGCAAGGGCACTATGCACACTCACAAGCAAGGTTTGCAGTACCGGTACCGCCGTACCGGAACCGGTACCGGTCAGGGCTGGTACCGGTTCCAGTACCGGTACATACCCGCTGGTACCGGTATGGTACGCCCGACAGTTGGCCCCCATATTTGTGCACATATATTCATGGGTTTAAAAATTGGAAAAAATGTAAAAATAAGAAAAATAGGAAAAGTTAATAGAATGTAAAATCCAACATGATTGAACACAATGTAACACATATATTGAGAAATTGAGGCATTGATGTAGTGAAATTTGATAGTAATTGAGAAATTGACTCAATCATGTGCAGCTGTGGGAGGGGGTGGGCGTGTGAATGGAGGAAGGGGGGAAGGCTTGGGGTCTCAACTCACGGGCTGCACTTCAACTCACGGGACTGCAAAGTGCAGCCCGTGAGTTGAGGGAGGCCCTTGATCAGGCTGTCCCAATGGAACAAACTGGGACAGACTGGCCCCGGTTCGTCTGTTTTTTTTATTAGGTACTAGTACTGGTACCGGCCGGTATCGGACCGGTCGGGTCCGGTACCGAGACATACCGCCCGGTATGTAGCGGTACCGGGTGGTACTGCAGACCATGCTCACAAGATCTCCCAAATATCGCCCAACTGTGATCTGGGACCCGAATGGCTGCATATGTAACAAATCTTAGTACATTTTTTTCTCGAAAGCATTGTGAATTATACCACCAATATTAAAAAAAATAAATGGAGGTTGCACAATCAAGGGAGGGATGAGAGGTTCCTCCCCCATGCACCAAATTCCCACTGCAGACTACAAAATAAAAGAAATACAAACTTAGGTTATTGTCCTCCTCGAGAGCATTAAGCAGTACTCCTCAGTAAAATAGATCATCACATTCTACCACTCCTCACTAAAACAGACAACTTCATCCCCGAATGAAGTAGTGGTATCGAAACATCATCAAGCACAACCAAATATCAACTTTAACTTCAATCAGCACAAGCAGCAAGCATTATGAAAATCAGTCTGCATGAACAATTTTTTCTGGCGATGACTTCCAAGAATAGCCTTGTCTCGGTACTTATGTGGAGATTGGGATGGGATCATGGAAATGAGGCTCTTTCCTGGATAATAATATGGTTTAGGTTGCTCCTGACCTGCATGTATGTAATTTTTCTTTTTTTGAAGGTGGCAGCCACTTTTCATTGAACAAAGAAAAAGGGTACAAAACAGCAAGAAAAAAGTCCTCACACAGGGAAGAACTAACCCTCGCTGAAGCACTTTATCAAGATGATAGATGCTACCCACCCCAAGACAACAGGGGAATTACAAAGAAAGAGAAAATAAAAATCAAGGATACTCAACCTGCCTGTATGTGTTTGTTATTGGCAGTTCTGTAGCCTTATAATGGGGTTAAAAATTGAAAATCATGTTGGGACCAGGTTGGGGCGATCCTTCTCTGATCTCATTTCAGAACTGGTAAGGGTGTATTTGGCAAAACTTTTGATTGGAAACCACTATTCACTGCCACTTTTAACATAAGAATATAATTTGGAGGTGATATAACTAGTTTTGGTTAGGTACGAAAGTCAAACCTTCCCTAATGACCCCCATTTTTATCCCCCACCTAGGAAGCTACAAATTGGAGCTTTTCATTAGAAGCCAAAAATAGCCCTCAAAATGCATAAATGGCTTCCAAAGTCTATTATCCTCTCTCCAAAATAACTAGGCCCAAAGCTTGTGGAAGCCAAAAAGTGCTTCCTACTGGAAGCTATGCCAAACACAGTCTAAGTGACCCTGAGCTGGCATGATTGACCATGAAATGCACTGATCTGGCTCATTTGCATTCACACTGGATTCACCTCATTGCAGCTTGGTTCAATACTTTTTTATGTTCAACTTTTTGACTTTTATGAAATTCTCACCCACCTTCACAAAGTATTAAAAAAATGCAATCTATTTTATTTGAAATTAAGATGATTAACAACTCAACAGATGTGAGAAGAAACATAATGCTCTAGATATAGTTTATGCAATTTAAAGCTCTCAGGTTTCAGTTTTGTTCCAAATTACCTTCAACTATAAGATTTTCAGATAATTTACCCAAGATAGCATATGGACCTAGCAGTTGATCATCAACAAATACTGCTATTGGTTTTAGTTTTAACTGGATTGCCCGCTGTCCTCAGGTATGCCTATGGATATACATTTGGATAAATGATAACAGCGTAGTGGAGTTACTTGGGAAGATTTTTATAGCAGGTCAGACATATTATATTCTTTTTTCTTTTACTGCAGTTTTGCCGACTATATTCGAGACTAATATTGAGTCATTTCCATCCTTTCTGTTTAGTGGTATCATTCCTAGCGGCATTGGGTTTCGTGCTTTACGGTGGAAGGTGAAATCTTTTATAGAATGCTGCAAGAGTACCCCTGATTCCGTTTCTTCAATGATAAGCACATGTATGGTTCTCATCACACATGACCACGATTGATTTGCATTTTGTTTACAGGCTCTTCTGCATGCTGAGGCGATTCCCAATAGAGTCAAAGGGGCGACGAAAGAAGCTGCATGAGGTATATGCACGTTCTTCTCTGTTCAGTCTCTCCCTTTGGTATAACCTTATGTATCATGTATTGTATGTGTGGCTAGTGAATCTAGGACATGTCTCTACATTGTATGTTAATTGATGTTTAAACCTTACCATGACTTGTGTCATGTGCGTGTAAAATTGGTTTTTTCTTCAATAGATGCAGCTATCTGCCGGCCCCGCCTAGGTTAAAAATTAAGATATCACTCCCTTAGGCATCAAGTGGTATCGTCAGGCTATACAAATGTCTATGTGAGAAGTAGGATGTTCTGACAGCAGGCTGCAAAAATGGCTTTGAATCTCTTTCGATCTGGTAGTCATATTAATTATCATTTTCTGCTGAACATGCAAAAAGGAACGTTAATGGTTGGGCTTCCCATAATTGTTCTGGGTCATAAACCGTGTTTGCTTTCAACCTGGGGTGCATAATGTGGCATGATTTTGGATAGGTGAAGTATAAAATCAGTGTAGCACTGTTGGCTTGGGGAATTGTAAACACACTGGGAACAGGAAGTTTGACAACTGTTTTCTACATCCACACTTCTAGATAGTTAGTTGTATAGCATTCATGAGGCTCTTGGAAATGACATTTATCACAAATATCAATTTAATTTTTTTCATCATTTTGCATGCTTGGATAACTGTTCCCTGCTCATAAAAATGAGCTAAAGTCAAATGCTAACCTTTCTCAATGTCTTTTACTCAGGGAACCCATTAATTTATTTGAAATAAGAATTTTACACATGCTAGGTAATTTTCTGATCTTACATTACTTTTTGGATATAGGTTGGATCTGTCACAGCGATTTGCTTCACCTGTTTTCTTATAAGATGCATAGTGGTGAGTATTTCTATTGTGAGTCTTGTTCGTTTGCTCACTTTGATCAATGAATTATATCTTACATGTGTAAGACTGCCGTGCCCAAAAGGGCAATTGTAGAGAAAAAGGAAACTTTCATGTGTTTTAATTCAGTTAATTTGTTGTTCTTATATCTTCTTTAAGACTTGCATATAAATCATTGTTAGAATGCAAATTGCGGATTAATCGCACCTTGTTTCACACGCGGAATTTTCGATATCCATTTCGTTGGATAAATATGCATATATTTCGGCATATTTGTTAATTTCGTGCTTTTGGGTTTATCAGACGATTTAAGGTTCGTGTACATGACTTTTTCCTACCGACCGGAGTCGGTGTTAATTTACATCGGAACAAGTCTGAACTCCTTTGATTAACTGTCAAAGAACGCCTTTTTGCCTATATGCATTGTGACATTAATGATTTTGATGATCGCCCATTACGGGTACATACTCTTGCGAAGAAATTTGAAGTTTTTAGAACGCATGTAATTTGAATTACTATCGGTCTTTCAAGACCTTTACATATGATCTCGATTGTGAAATCAGGTCTTCAGGATTATATCCGGTTGCAATCATAGCCTTTGAATTTGCTTCAATCTGCATTTATACCTTTGAATTTGTTTTCATCCTGATCGAGTCATTGAATTTACTTTTGTCCCCTGATCAAATGGTTGAATTTGAATTTCATCACGAGGACCGTTGGATTGTCAAGACGATAATTATCGATCCCTCGGTGTTGCTTCATGGTCATAATCACTTCTTTGATTGTGATTGGACTCTTAAGTTGCCTTGGTGTCTATAAAGGATATTCCCGCCTGAAATAAGAGTATATTTGCAATTTTCTCTCCATCAAGGTATTTCTGCAGTTTCTTGATTTTTTGGAGATAGCCCCGTCACTTCTTGACTTCTTGGGCATATCTGTCATTTCGCGACTTTTCATAGATCCCCCCATCGTTTGGCTTCCTAGGTACTCCTGACTTCTTTTCTTGACTTCTCGAAAATAGTCCTCCTAGGCATTCCTCGTCATCATTTCTTGACTTTTCGGAATATATTTGACATTTCTTGATTTTTTGGAGATCGCTGGGTCGTTTGACTTCCTGGGCGCTTCTGACTTCATTTCTTGACTTATTGGAGATAACCCTGTCATTCGACTTCTTGGATATTTCTCGTCTTAATTTCTTTACTTTTATGGTTTATTTGTAGTTTCACCCATTTCTGAGTTTCCGGACATGATAGCTCTTTGTCATGAAAAAGATACATGGATTTGGATGGTTAACCGTAAGCCGAACCCAGGAGAGGGCACACCACTTTAGGGAAGGGGCGTGGTCCCACACCATCGAGTCGTGCAAACGGCGCCAACCAGAACAAGAGCATTCTTTGATGATTTTTTAGCAGGTCATGAACTTTGTGCAATTTCTAGACTGAACTGAGGACTTTCATACAACTTTCCCACAAATGCGGGTATTCATGCAATTTCTGATATTTTAAGGTTTTTTCTATATTTTTCCCACCATCGGGGATATTTCTACAATTTTCTCACCATCGGGAGTATTTCTATATTTTTTTCACCATCGGGGGTATTTCTGTAATTTTTCTGTCACCGGGGATGTTTATGTAATTTTCCCACCATCAGGGATATTTCTATAATTTTTTCGCCATTGGAGGTATTTTTGTAATTTTCTGACCACCGGAGGTATTTTAGCAATTTCCGAACTTTCTTCATGACTTTATTTTATTTCTGAAATTCATTTGATTTCTCCATCATTTCAGAAACCTTGCTTCACCACAAGGGTAATATCCCTAGTGATAGGGGTACGTATGCAATACATCCCCTTGTGAGTTTTTTCAACAACAAAGCATCTCTTCCTTCAAGCCTTCAAGGCCTTGAGGAGCTCCAAGTGCTCATTTTGCGCAAGCTTCTCCCTTTTTCTTCTTGTTCTTTCCTTATTGGGGTTCTCTTCTTCTTGTTGAAGTGTCTTCCGTTGGAGATCTCTTCTTGAAGTCTCTTCCTTCTTCTTGGAGTCTTCTCCTTTCCTCCTCTTGGAGTCTTGTTCCTTGGAGTCTTCTTCTCTTCACTTGGGCCTCTTAGAAGCGCTCCAAGTCTTCAAATCTTCTCTTCTGCTGCTGCTCTGTGTATCCCTCCTTCTTGGCCAGCCACACCCTTTTATAAATGCTAGGGAGTAGACCGGAGGTGGACTGCCTCCGGCGGAGGCTTGGAAGAACCCCTTCCAGTGGAAGCTCAACAGGTAGGCCCCCCTCCTCCCCCTTCTCTTTTTATGACAGGAGGGACCGGAGGGGGTCCCCTTCCTTCTCTTCTTCTTCTTCTTTTCTTCTTCTTCTTTTTTTTTTGTTCACATGAGATGAGAAAACGGGGGGGGGGGGGGGGGGGGGGGCTCCAGTTGAATGCCACCGGAGGGGGGGGTATGACCGGAGGGGGTCTCCCTCCCTTCTCTTCTTCTTTTTTTTCTTCACATGAAAAGGAGGGACCGGAGGGGGTCCCCCTCCCTTCTCTTATTCTCTCTTTTTCTCCTTCTTTTTCTTCCTTTCTTTTTTTCTTTTTTGGTCTCCTGCGCATGAAAGAGGGACCGGAGGGGGTCCCCCTCCGGTTGGTTGGCACCGGAGCCCCCCCCCCCCCCCCATTGTGCAGTGACAAAGGAGGGTCTCCTCCGGTCTGCACAACCGGAGGGGGCCTCCCTCCTGTGCACACAACCAGAGGGGGTCCCCCTCCGGTGGTATGCAACTGGAGGGACCCCCCCTCCGGTGCTTGTGTAACCGGAGCCCCCCTCCCCTCCAGTGATCCTGTGCATTTGAGAGAGGGAGAGAGGGCGGAGGGGGTTTTGTTCTTGACTCTCTCTTTTCTTCTCTTTCTCCTTTTCTTTTTTCAGCAAATTTCAGGGTTCAGCACACCTCCATCTGAATTGGCACATATATCAACGCACAATGATGTGCAAAAAGATCAGTCAGTGCGTAGAAAGGCACTTGGACGTGCGATAAGGACAGTTTTGTGGCCCTTACATGTTCTGCTTACGACCACAATTACTACTAGTTATTATCCATAACAATTAGTCAGACATCTAGTCCACCATTTGTGTTAATTTAACATACACGTAGTTACATTGCGCACTATTTTTTTTTTCTGCAGTACCATCCTCTGCTTCCATGTTAAAGTGACTCTGCTTGATGTATGACAGGTTGCATTCTCTGCTTTTGATGATGAAGCATCTCTTGATGTTTTGGATCATCCAATTCTGAACCTCATCTACTATTCGGTAAGCTGATCACGTTCATTTTCTGCATGGGACTGCACCTATAATTCATTTCCCTTCCCTTCTGACACCATTTTTTGTATATTTATATTTCAGTTCACTGAGATCCTACCTTCGGCTCTTGTTCTATATATACTAAGAAAGTTACCCCCCAAAAGAGTATCGGCACAGTACCACCCTATCCGATGAGGATGAGGGGCCTCAAGATGCTGCCGGTCATAATTATTTAGTATCCCTTGGGAATCTATTGAAGATGATGTTTGGATAAGGGTGTGGTATGAATAATCTGTGGCTGCCATGGCCATCGCTTGTCATTCAAAGTCCGATGCCTCCCCACCGAAGGAGAGTCAGTCAGGCGGCAGTTCAATTGGGCTGGTTTTTGACTAACTGAATTATTTATCTGGAAGCATCATTCGTCCTTCTGTGTCTATGCTGTTGTCTAATGATTAATTGTATTTACAAGCTTGAGGATTAGGACTATAATGGTAGTTTCTCTCTCTCTCTTCTGGGTATTCCACATAGCCGATGGTGGCCTTCCCTTGTCCCGCTTCACTGGAACTGAAAGTATGGATCGTTCGTTCTCTTTTTTCTCCTTCTGTTTGTTCTTTTTTTTTTTTTCGAGGGTTTCACTTGTATTGCCTTTTCGATGAATTAGGGATTGAAATGCGTCTTCCCATGAATGTTCAGATGTTAAGAGGGTACTAGAGTTTTGCTTATGAATGTGAACTGGCCCTCGTTGAGATTTGATCAGTAAATGGATGTCAAATGAGCGGATATGAATTGTACAGCATCAATAAATCACATTTAGGGGTCCTGAATTGGCTTTTAATAGTTCTGTCCTGAAAACTGAAATTGGGTAAATGGTGCTACGAATGCTGATGAGAGATTAAATGTGTTAAATGGCATTTACATGGTCACTTAAACGGTCATTCAGCGAACACTGAATACTCTTGACGCACTTAACTCACCTAAAACATACATGGGAAGTCAAATATAATTTACATGATGTAGGTATCTAAGCACGCCGGACGTTCATATGTACAAATTTCTTTCACGTATTACCCTTAACAAGTTGTTTTTGCAAATATCCCTTTTGAGGGCATATCATTTGTCAATCCCTTGTCTATGACATTTTATCTTCTCTTAAGCATAATCTGAGCATCTCGATCTTGAAACCACCCAAAAAAATGACTTCACAAACGCCTCATCGTTTTCAAACATTGAACTCAACGTTATCGGAATCAAATCGGTGCTTGAATCGGTCAATGAACTGATTCCGTTCGAATGGGTTGGATCATTCAATCGAATTGGTTTGAACCGTGACATCATCATAATATTGATACATAGTTCGATCTGATTTTATAACTCGAGATAATAAAAAATAAGATATAATGATCAAAATAAAAAAATATACATCTATAATTATTAGTCATGATTATGTAACTATACAAGTAAAAAATAATAATAACATGATTAAATAAATAGACCTTAAAATTTTGTAATATTTCATTGGTCTTCACAATTGACATCTATGTTCCTTTAAACTTCAAATATATTTAAAATAAAACGATAAATAATAACAAGATAATTTTATTCACACATAAATATCATTTTGAATATATAAATATTTTTACGTTTTTTTTATTTTAAAAGGTGAATCAGGTCAGACTCGTTCACCGATCGAATCGCGGTTCGTCCGGTTCTTTAATATTAGACCGGATCGACTTTAATCGAACCGTTCATCCGATTTCTTAATATTAGACCGGATCGACTTTAATCGAATCGATTCTTAGACCGATTTACAAATTAGACGTAGTTGAATCAGTGCTATCAGAATCGGATCGAACAGGTCGATCAGATTTTCTGCGTTTAAAACCCTTAATCGAATGTTAACTGACTGCTGATTAAGATGCCGATCCAGCACGTGCCATTTATGACCCGTCAAGGAGTGGAATGACGCTAGAAGTTTCTCCCTCTTTCTGTTTCCCGGATCTCTGCAGGACGGCCATGGGCTCGGGGTACGCCTTGGAAACTGGGTAGATCCTTTTCCTTTTCGCTTTTGTAACCCCTTTTCCCCCCCTAAAAAATAACCTAACATGCATATTAGCACTCAAACATGGGGTTTAAGCCTAATAGCAGTTCGCACTCTGTATGACTTGCTCTTTACATTGAATCAAGAATAGGTCCAGGTCAGGGGATATATTATAATCGGAGTTAAGTTATTCCAAAAAATAAATAATTTTACTTTGATCGAGAAATACTATAACCGAGTTATAATATTCTGTCCTTTTCTCTCGAATAACTCCACCGACCTTTAACCCGGATACTGATTCTTAACTTGGATATAGATCAAAATATGAGATCCGCGCAATCAAAAATTGATTAGGATCAATAAAGATGGAGTATCCGAATTAACCCGACTCTATTTTACAAAAAAAAAAAAATAGGGCATCATAGAATTGAAAGAAACTTGTTTTGCAGACATTTATTCAGAACTAGCGTTGCAACTAAATTCACAGGTATCCGAAACTCAGTTGCTGGCTTTGTTTAAAGAGATACCGCAAGCAGTATACACGTGACTCCTGTCGTAAAAATTGGCATAGCTTCTTGCCTTTTCCTATGGCGAAGGGTTCGTCGTAACGATATGCGCTGTTGCTTCTTTACGTCCATCTGCCCACGAACCAATTCCCAAGGACCATCCACATATAAAGCGCTTAAAGTTTTGCAATTTGGACGTCCGTTTAAGTACCGTTTGTTTTGATGTAATTCTCTGATTTTAAAATCACCAACTTTAAAACCAGACCTATTCTGTTTGGACGATAGTAAAATAAAACAAGAGTTTTTGTTGGTTGGTTGTGATTTATTAACGAACTTTTTTCCAATTCTAGTTTGGTATAGAGCGTCAAAACCAAAACAAGAGATCACGTAGTCCCATTTGCACTATTTTACGATCAAACAAACAATCAGAAAACGTAAAACAAAACAACTACAAAGTTTTACCGTGTTTTACGATGAAACGAACAAACCTTCAGTGTTTGTTACTTCTTCGTTCGGCCATGCCTGGACTGCAAAGTCTCTCAACAGGCATTTGGCAGAAAGTCGGGGATTCCCTCATCTCTTCCGCCATGTTTTATTGATGGGGACAACTGAAAAGGAATGAAATAAATTGACGATTGCAATGCTAGCGACTGTATTTGACTGCCTACAACGGCAGGACTTGCTATATCAACCTTACGGAAGGTGAATAAAGAAAACCAAATCCAATGACTTGGCACCAAATCAACCATCCGGTGCCAAATCCAGATTATATTTCCCACCCTTGGTCTCCCACCGCACAAGCAGAGAGGGTACGATATCAGGTAACGTTCTAAAGCCTGTCTAAGTAGCATCAGTTTCAAGTGTGATAAGAAATGCAACATATGAGTCACTGCCAAGGTCAATACAGCAACTAGCTATGTCAGTAAGTATGCAACCCCTCCCCCATCACAGTCAACCAAGTTACAACTTAGTTCAGAAAAGGTGTTAAGGCACTTGCGTTAGACCAGGAATCATCTCTGGTCATGAACCATTTCTAACTTAGTTCAGAAAAGGTGTCGAGGCACTTGCGTTAGACCGGGAATCATATCTGGTCATGAACAATTTCTTAACGCTGATACACACAAGAACATCACATCTCCTCAGATCATCCATACAAATAGTTGGACTGCACAGTTGTATTCTATTCTCTAACTAAACCATCAACCTGCCCATCATATAAGTACAAATCTGGCAGTTGTCTTCCTCAGATGAACTTACCGACCACATGAAACTTGAGACCAGTCTAATTAATCTTGGTGAAGCTCCTGCGGAGGGGGGGCAAACCTCGCATTTGCTGGACGGGTCACAACAACAGCATCATCAGCAAACAGCGATTTGATGAAGGAAGGAGTCTTGAGTGGCCGACGGCCTGTCATTCTTGGATAGACATCCTCAAGAAAGTAATATGCATGTCCTGCGATCATGCCCTAGATTTAAGACATTTAACAACATCAGATTGATGATGATAGCATAGAATACCCCAAAAAACAGATGCACTCACTGCAAGAGGTCAAACAAAACTCCAGACAGACCTGATCATTTTTTCAGCAGATCAAACCAAACTTGGGGGAAACCAAGTGATAAAACCATCATAAAATCATTTAGCACTTCTAAGAATGAGAAGCCCGGTTCATTTGACCACTGAAATCCTACTACTAACTAAATATGAATAATGCATGAATTTGCACAAACAATCCAATAAAAGTGGTTTAAATCTATATTTCAGCATCTTGTGCATTACCATGATAATCTTAAATATCAAGGCACTTACCAGAAGATCCACCCATGTACTAGCACCAACAAGTACAGAGAATACCAGAAGGACCTGTAACCAGAAACAAAGATGTTGAACTTAAAACATTAGTTGTGCTTTTCTTCTAACCAAGAAGATAACCTATGGGAACCAGTACATGGTGTGCCACTAGTTGCCTAAAACATGTACATTTTTCCCCACTCTGAAAGTGGAACAAAACAAGAAAAATGTATCTTCATTTTCAAGATGTTGGGGTGAATTTGGTGCTGAAGACAATGTATTCCTTCTGTGATGTCAGAAAAGACTTTCTCCCACCAGTGGTATAGTATTGCAGACTGTTATACAGTGCATCAGTTACATGTTACATATGGTCATTTACCCATGTCTTAGCTTGGAATTGTAAATCCCTTGCCAGATGTCTTTCTGCTCATGCTGTAGTTATATTACATTACCATAGTCTAATAACAAGCTCCTAAAAGACATGGAAAATGACCCTGATGTTCCCTATCAAGAAAAGTGTATTAAAGAAAAATACAAAAAATAAATATTAGTTTATCATAGGGTGTGTGAATGAAAGCACACTCATGGTTCCTGGAATCACATAAAGTGCTCTCTTGTCCCCATTAGAGAAGTAAACCTAAAAGAAGAATAGTCAAGGATTCATCTAAACCCATAATGCATGTGACTGGAAGAATGTCCTTAACCGACACCTGCATGTAGCCCATGTTTGCTCCACTATGGTCCACTTAGAGCTCAAGCATCTGAATGTCCACCCATTTTGCCCAGTCACAGGAACAAGATGAGATAAGGATGAAGGGGATGCACCAGTCCTTTAAGAAACCTGAAAATGATTAGACATTTAAGTATCTTATTCAGTACTGGTAATCATCTTGGAACCATCCCCAGAGACCAATTAATGGAGCCAGCTCTCTCCAGTTTCCAATTATAGACCTATTAGTAGCAACAAGGAATTGGGCAGGGCCAAATGTTGTATAGGTGAGGGTCCCTCGAAAGGTTGAATGGGCATCTGTTGATCCTGGTCGCAGTTCCAATCTGCACTGGGATGGCACGACTACTAGGGTTTCAGCCTCAAAAAGAAGAAATTAGAGAGAATTGACACTGAGGTCTGCATCAGTCTTGAGGACAGAAAGCACTGGGATGGCACGACTACTAAGGTTTCAGCCTCAAAAAGAAGAAATTAGAGAGAATTGACACTGAGGTCTGCATCGGACTTGAGGACAGTGAGTTGAAGGCCGTCTTATTCTTTGCACCCAAAAGATAGTTTACGAGAATCACAAGACTAACCAAAAGAAAGGTGTGGTGTGGTCCATGGGCCAGATTTAAAGTAGATAGTTCGTGTCATAGGCAATGTCATCATTGACTAGCTGTGTGGCAGGAATCTTGATTTATTGATGGTATAGATGTATTGGCCTGTATGGGGAAATATGTGATGCAGTTTGTTCATGGCTGAGAAATAATACAATATCTGTGTGAGAAGAGACAACACATTTTCTTTTGTTTTCCATTTTACCTGCCCTGCAACTTAACACACTTCACACTAGTGTACCATCTTTTCATTTTATCTTCCCTTGCCCCTCGCACACTTGACACTTAGCACAAGTGCAACCATTATGCAGCCAATTCATTCTCCTTTAAAGGCCGTGAAGTAGGTTAAATCAATATGCTTAGATTATTATGCTATTACTGATTAACATCCATCATAACCGGCGAAGCTCACCCATGGTAAATAAGCTGCTGTGAAAGTAAAAAGGCCCAGGAAGCTCATAGGAATGAAAGGATTCTGCTTACTCCAGACATACACCTGCATCCAAAGATACACCGGCATATATCATAAAAGAATAATGGACACAATCATTTATGCAACAAAGTAAAATCACAAAACAGAAATCAAATAAATCTTTTCCGAATATATAAATGAGAGAATTAAGGGAGCTGACCATCATGAAAGTCAAAGAATTGCTAAGAAAAATAATTTTTGCAAAGGATTCTGACACATAAGGTATCATTCCACCAACAAAGACTATCGTAGTTAATACAGTTGCACCAAACAGTAGCATATAAAAGAAATCTGCTGTCCGTCCCCTGAATGAATTCTCCTCAAGTAATTTGCAATATCGAGCAAGGAAAAACATGTGGAACAGGTAGTCCAAATCTGAAAATAAGCCAAACAGACAACGATTAAATATATGCAAGACAGAGAGGCCACTAAGGAAGACATAGTAAAAGAGAAAATAAATCTGCAAGTCAAGAAAGTTTAGGAAATTGCCAATAAAATAAAAGATCAGATAAATGCATTTGACAGCGCCATGCTTTAAACATACTATAATAATGAATGAATGTAACTTGTAACTTACTGCCTAGAATCACATGAAAGTAAGAAAAGACATCAATTTTCTAGGCTTAACTACAAACATGGCATTAAATTGATTAAAGTGGTGGAATCGTATTCATGTAGGGGACACCAAATATATCGGATAAGGCTGTGATGATAATGATAAACTTGTAACTTGGTGATATTGATACTAGTGATGACTACAATACACCCATTGTGTTTTTTTTGAAAGTGAGTAATACCACTGATGTTTCAAATAAAAGGGGAACGTACAGAAGGGGATGTACAAGTATAGGCAGCCAAATCCCAAAAAATCCCACAAAAAAGAAGGCCACACAAAGACAGTGTGTAGCATACTAACCCCCCAGCAACACAAAAAGAATAGAGTTGAGGAAATTCACATTACAAGAATCTCAGCCCATACCCTCACTCTAAGACTAACAAAATTAATAACTGCATCTTCGGCTCTAGATTCCCTCCTGAAAATGCGGTTGTTCCTTTCCCCCCAAAGCGTCCACAGACTGGCATGGAGGGTAAGCCACCACACCGTCCTATCACCCCTAAGGGACCAGCTCCTGTCCCAATGCTCAATCAAATGCCTGCTCCAATGCTATTGTTGCTTATTTTCAACTTTGCCCTTCTCCTTTGCTGTCAGGATGTACAATCTACTGAGTTCTGGTAACATATTGGCCTCTTGAATTATTTCACAACTATTTTAGTACAATTACTATCTCTTCATAGATTGGACGAGAATTGCACAAAAGAGAGTGCCAAAGTCATGTTTCACAAAATGGAAAACTGTAGAAAGAAGATAATTAAGAAACAATGCAGAGAACAATAAAAAGGCCCAATCAGTTGTCTTTTCCTTGAAGGAACAGCCCACACAGTTTTACCCCCAAAAAATTGCCTCACAAGTTTTGTGTCTGAATTCCACATATATGACCCAATAGCTTTTCTCCCTTTCTAATGTGAGACTACTTGGTTCATTCCTATCCTAGCTCCTATTCACAGTGATCGCTGTACAGTGTGACACTGCCACCCAAGCCCTCTCACTACTGCATGGCTCCTGTCTGGGACACTAAAATCGACGTTCAGAGCATTCAGTTGACAATGGAGTGGTATAGCATTTGCCCTCCCACAGGGATATTGCGAAGTGTAAATTGCTTAATTTCTTTGTATGACTTGGGCTTTTCTTGATCCCATTTCGTAATTCAAGTGCTTTATTTTTGACATTCTGAGCTCACCTGCTTGGAAATCCTTCCTAAAACTTGAACGGAAGGTTGTCATCAAGCTCAATCATCTCACTGTAGGGAACCAAAAAGCCCTGAAACTCTTTTTTTTTCCCCTCATCCTTTGGTTCTAAAAATTCTGCCCGAAGTTGCTTGGCATCTACTCCAATTTCAGGTGGCTTTTTAGGTGCACAATGCTCATTGACGAAACAAGCTCGAAATCACAAAGATTTTACGTTTCTAATGCAAAAAAAAAGAATGCCTGAACCAGTGAAAAGATCTGGTCTTTAGTACACCCTATTATTTTTTCCACAGCTTGCTTATCCAGCAGAGTCAATTGCTCTAGTAAGTGTCTCAGTTTCTTCACTGCATGATAAACCAAAGTGGCAGATATTACATCTTCTGTTGCATGATTGCTCTCAATCTCATCAATGACTGAAGGTATTCCTCCAAGTACTGATCCCCCCCCCCCCAAAAAAAAAAGAAAAGAAAAGGGAAAAATTTCAAATTCTCTTAGTAGTAGTCATCCAGTTTATCTCCCTCTTCGTGGAATGCATCCCCCTTGGCGGACAACCATCACACCCTGATTCTCCTGCACTGCTGTCTATATGCGGACAATTTTCCCCCACCTTTTTCCCATTTCCAACCCCCATCATCGTCTGGGAAAACATTTTTCCTTCTTTATTTTCAGCGTTGCTTCCCTTTTTTGACAGCCTACTGCTGGGAGTGGAAAGCCACTAGGTTTTAGCCCAAGTCATTTTTTCCTTTAAACATTAAAGGGAGGACAGATTCTCCTCCCTTGAGATTAGATCTCCTGCCATCCCTATCTAAATTGGCAAGTTGTTGGTTAGAGAACAAATGTTTATGCCCGTTCTTCTTACAACAGTAATCAGCCTTTTATATAAAAACATTTAAGGAATGGATACCAAATCACTGTAAAAATAATAAGACTACAATTCACGTGAAGGATCACAGGGTCCATGCGGATCACATCAAACAGAACTCTGAAGCATTATAAATTAAACTATAATTTCAAGAACTTGAATATGTAATATGTCTTCATTTCTAATGTGCATACTTCCACTAGAAAGGTTTGAGATAGTAGGGTTTATTAGACTCTCCACCTACATACCACTAAATTGTATACAGTACAGAAACATGTGTCCGCTAAAATGAAAAAAAAGATAGCCCGTTACACCACCTTAAGTCATTGATTCAAAGAACATGCCTAGAGATATCTCAATAAAGCAAAAAGAATCGTTTCCTAAGCCTCTATGCCCCTTTCCTCCTCGTTTAAATGGGCTTTCACATCCTCCTCACTTTCATGTCCTCTAAAATGGGCCCTTACCTTGCCAAATTCTTCTTTTATTCTCGTTGCTTAAATGAGAATCAGCAATGTAAATTAGGTAACACATTAATTTAGCTCAAGAAATATGAAAAACCTTAAATTGAAAGAAAATACAAAATGCAAGAGATGGACCATTGGTTAACCCTTGAAATGAACAAGAAACATATGACCAAATACAAATTGACAGCTCCATGCAAAAGGACTGCAAAATGGCACCGTGAAAACATGCAAACCTTTAACCTCCACTCCCAATTTGAAAGAGCAAGGATCGCATACAGAAAAGCTAAAACAAAAAGGTAAAAGCATACCCAGTTTCCCGAAGAACAAGAAGTTGGTGACCAGACGCCAGACTTGGTAGCGTTGAAGGACGAGTTTTGGGTTCAGATACAAATGGTAAGGGGATATAATCTGCAACACAATTCAGAACCAATGCGAGTTCATAACCACTCAAGAACAAGAAACCCGACTTCCCAGAATCACAGACAGCACCAGCTTCCCAAAACCCTACAAACCATCAAACAACACGAAGTAACCCAAATTCTCAGCGGGGTTCACCAATTCCCCCTTCCAAATTCACATTCCCTCACCTCGAGAGAGCACCCGACCGTGGTGACGATGGCGGCCGTGAGGTACGACCGCATGATGACCGGCATCTGCTTGTACCATTCCTCCACAGCCTGCGCCATATGCCCCCCTTCCAACCGAGAAATCACAACAGAAAAAAAAGGGAGAAATCGAGGGACCCTCCTCTTCGCAACAGATTGAAGAGAGTGCGAAAGCGGAGCAAGAAAACACGAATCCGAACCCTAAATTCTTCCCTAGCAGGCCATGCAAGCCCCAGAGTGTTCTTCCCGAGAAAGAGCGCAAATAGTCTTCAGGTTCTTGTGCTTCTGTGGTGTCGAAACAAATATCATTACCATTTGGGTTATTTACAATAATACACTTCCCTCTGAGGTGACGTGACATGGTGCGCTCATTGGGCCACGCTGGAGCAAACACGTGGGGATTCTGAGTGTCGACACAAATATCGTTAGTATTTGGCGTTAACTGCAAATAACACACCGTTCAGGGCCAGGGGTGACGCGAGATCGGTCGCTCATTGGGCTACCATAGATCCGGCCGCAGACACGTAGGATTATCATCTTTTCGTGTATGGAATTACGTTTGTAGGCTCAGTGGTATCCACCGTATTAATTTTTTATCG
Organism: Amorphophallus konjac; assembly: GCA_022559845.1. Classification (NCBI taxonomy): domain Eukaryota; kingdom Viridiplantae; phylum Streptophyta; class Magnoliopsida; order Alismatales; family Araceae; genus Amorphophallus; species Amorphophallus konjac. The sequence continues at coordinate 409,158,965 of CM040122.1, read as the reverse complement.
ATGTAATATCATAATATATATAATATTAAAAATATTTAATAAGTATATATTATTATAAAATACAATAAAATATTATGTGTTATTTAATAGTTAATAGTTGTGTTAATTATGTGCGTGATAAAAAGTTCGAATCCTACAAATATCATATATTTTTTGACTTTTTTTTTCAAAGAATAATAAAAAATTTTAAAATATAATATCACTAGTGTGTTTTGAACTTAAATCCTAACCTTCTAAATGAAGACGCTTAATCAAATTAACATATAAAATTATATTTAAGATAAAATAATATATATAATATTTAAAAATATATGATGTGTACTAATTGCGTACCATAGATCGCACGTACTCGTCTGTGATTGGTACGGTCTGGTACAGGCGGTACGTGTGATATGTCCCGTATATAGGGCTGTCAATGGGTCGGATCGGCCTGACAGGTCCGCGGGCTTGACCCGATTTTGGACCGGGCTGCAAGATCTTTTTCGGCCCGTTGACTTTTAGTCGGGCCTAGAAACCTGACCCGATTAGACCTGCGGACCGGACTCGGGCTTTGAGTTCGGCCCGCAGGCCAGCCGAACCCGTTCTTTTTTTTATTCTCACTTCAAATTTTAAAAATTATTTAGTTAAAATTATGTTATTTTACTTAATTAAAAAATTTAAAACTCTCTTTTCATACAAATTATGTAATTAATATCAAAATTTAATTAATTTAGTAAGATTACAAATTTTATATTATTAAATATATTAATTTTTATTATTTTATTTAAGTTGTCGGACTGGGCTGAGCCTTAGTCGGGCTTTGTATTTTTTAAATAATGTCGGGTCCGACCCGACCCGGCCCATTGACATCCCTACCTGTATCGGACCGATTTGACAAACCTTGATATGAAATATGGATAACTAAAATAGGTTTCTTTAGATTTCAACTCTTATAACTTTTGGTATCTAGAGATCGTGCCCCCCCAAATCTCATATTTTTTTGACCCCTTATAATGGTACTTTCTCATAAACCAAGGTTTGTCAAATCGATCTGGTACGAGATGTACCGCTCGTACCAGATCGCACTAGCCACATATCGATACGATAGATATGTGGTATATAACTGGTCCGTAATTATATTTTTAAATATTATATATATTATTTTATGTCAAATATGATTTTATAGATAGTTTGGTTAAGAACATTCCTTTAGAAAATTAAGACTTGAGTTCAAAAACACAATTGTGACATTATTTTTTTATTTTTTCATTATTTTTTAGAAAAAATAAACTCCAAAACACGTGACATTTGTAAGATTTGAACCATTTATCTGACACACAACTAACAGACCTACTAATTATTAACTCACACATAATATTTTGTTATATTTTATAATAATATATATTTATTAAATAATTTTATAATCTTAACACTTTAAGATACGGATCGATACGATATCGCATCGTATTATATTGACAGAAGACCGGTACAACCAGTACAATTTGGCAAACCTTACCATAGACATCGGCGTGTTTTTGTTCCCCTAAAATTCGAAGATTTATTCCTCATTTTGGAAGGTGTTACCCAAATGATTTGAGATCATGCTCGTGACTCGTAAGGCGTTGAAAATAAATATTATGAATGAAGAGGTTAATCCCAAGATCCGGAAGATTGTAGAGGTTAATTTCTAAAACAAAATCCCATCTAAAACAGACCAAAGGTTTGTCAACTCGTACCGTCCCAACATAAGTAGACCGACCCGTGTACGACTGTATTCGTAGACCGACCCAAACTGCATTTAGGGACCCCATCTCCCAGATATGGTGGCAGGTCAGTTCAGGATGGTGGATCTTTTGAAAAAATGGGCTAAAACAATCTTAACCTTTAAAGGGGCCCTTTGATAATGACAGGGCGTAAGAATAAGCCCACCCCACCCTGCTGCCGGTTAAGGATTTATGTGTGCGAGTAGAATAGTGTGAGAGTGAGATCCACCTTTCTCTCTCCTAATTATGATACTCTATCCGACTCCTAATTCAAAAAAAGAGACCCAAAAAATATACGCTAATAAATCTTGACGACAATGATGAATCTTTTATAAACTTCAGAATGGGATAAAAGAACTAAAACTAAAAAAGTCATTTTTTTAAAAAAATTTAAATTTGAGGGGTTTTTTTAAATTTGAGGGGTTTTTAAAAATTCTCTCCCCTCAAATCTATGACACCATGCCAAAACGTGGGTCGACAAACCTTGAAGAGTCGTGCTTAGTATCCGTCCCGGGCGGTGACCCATCTGAAATGAGATTGACTCGTGAGGATGATGAGTGCATTTGGCTCACGGAGATGGGTGCAATGCACCCGCTCTCGTATGACCGATCCCGTCCAAGACCGGTAATAAGCTTTTCCCAACCTTGAAATAGACACCCAATACTCATTTGAATAACACGATCTCTCCGCCACTACAAGTGGCTTGGCAAAGTTTAGCAGCTTACTTGTTGTACAAGCAATGCTAAAGCGGTATGAACCAACAAGTTTTCATGCTAGTTGGCTTGTTGCACAAACGACGCTCTAAAGTGCTACTTTAAACGGTGTTGTGAATAAAACACTCTTAATCCCTTCATGCACTTGACAGATTAGAGGGGCCAAAACCATCGTGAACACGCTTTCCATAAATGAAATGAGAGAGGTTAATAAGAGTCTTGAAGACTTCTCTTTTCCACCCCCATCAGGGACCCAGGAACAGTCTTCGTCTTCCAGAATTCCCTCCTTTTCTCCCTCTTGTCCATTCTTGTACCAACTAGTCACTTGGTTGCTATGTAAACTGAATTATTTATCAACATTATCCTTGGATTACCTCCAAGCAATCTTTAAAATTTTTGTTTCCTAATACAATTAGGACCATCCTCCCACTCCTGTTGATATTTTGTAGCACTGATATCCTGTACGCAATGTCATGAAAAGTGAATGACCTGCCAGAGGCTTTTTTCTTTCTGTCATAAAATAAAAATCATGTTTCACTGTACAGGATGCCTGTTTCAATCCCCTACACCTGCGGCCTTCGCCTGATGAAAACCACTACCTTCTGTCTACATGTACATATACACAGCCAGACATCAAAGGTAACACTTTTAAGAATACATATACAGACGACAGGTCGGCTTCAGCAGCCTTTTGGTCTGACATATTCTGGAGGCAGACTTGGGCACCTCTCGTTCATGTGTGGATAGGGAAGTATGCTGTTGTATCCGGGCAACTCCATCCTATACTTCCCGCGAATTTGACAGAAAGGAAGAACTGTGCCATCACCTTCCTTGCACCATTCAGGCAAGCGAGTGGAGTTGTCCTCGAAGAATTTGAGGATGTACGCATCTTTTATCTGCATGTCAGGGAAAAGAAAATATGAGCATGGGGTATAAACAAAAAGTGGACAGGCAGCGAAGGTACTGTTTTAACTGCCATGAGCAGTAGGTAAAATCAGTGTTATCAGAATCGGATCGGTGTCTGAACCGGACAATGAGCTGGTTCGGTTCGAACCGATTTGACCCTTCAATCGAATAGGTTTGAACCGTGATGTCTGTTAGAGTGTGGAGTCGGAACTCGCCATCGTACGCCCTCGCACGCGGATCGACCTGCACGGTCAGATCGCGGGGGTTTCCGGGGGCGGAACCTCCGGAACAAAATTTATGTTTATTGCAGGGGCATTGTTGTCTTTTTGTATCCTGACTGTTAGACACCCTAATCTCCTTGTATAAAACAGCTGCGAACTCTCTCTTTTGTACCTTAAAATTTTGTAATATTTAATTGGTGTTCACTCTTCACAATTGACATTTATACTCCTTTAAACATTTAAACTTTAAATATATCTAAAATAAAATGATAAATAACAACAAATTAATAATAATAAGATATTTTTGTTCACACAGACATATCATTTTGAATATTTAAATATTTTTATATTTTTTTGAAGGTTGAATCTGGTCGAACCGGTTCACCGGTCGAACCGCGGTTCGTCTGGTTCTTTAGCATTAGACCGGACCGGGCCTAATCGGACCGGTTCACGGTCGAACCGGTTCGACCGGCCAGTCCGGTCCGATTCTGATAACACTGGATAAAACTGAGGTTATTCTTTCCGATTTTCTCTCTATATATATGGACAAAAAGAGTTTAGGGATCAGACTGATTACATGTTTTGCTCTACAGTGGAAATTACATGGGTCGATTGTTGGCAATTTCATAGATCAGGAAACTTACAGTAAATTCTGTGACTTGGATGGAGTCTGCATATGGATCCAGAAGCCCCGCCTCCTTGTACATTTCAAGAACAAAAGCAATGCAAGAGGCTGACTTCCCATCAGAGTAAGTCCAGTTATCTCGTTCGGGGATAGTAAGCAATTTATCAAATGAGAAGCCACGCTTTTCAGTTTCAACTATAACTTCAGGCAAACTTAGGTTCTGCATTCAAAACAGCATTTATGGAAAAATGTGATGCTTGTATGTACATAGAGATGAATCATAGTTTTGCCCCATAACTACATTAGATCAACATGTAAAGTTTCTACATAATATATCATGCAAGCAAACAACAAATAAATAAACAAGTAAAGCAAGTACGAACCTCAGTTCCAAGCCGTATGTTTAATGCTTCATTCCACAAGTTAGGAGCATAAGTTGGCTGAAGTTGGTTCCACACAGTCATAAAAGAGGCAACCTAGTAACCAACAAAAACCACAGGAATCCCGATCACCAAAAATCATAGACAGTAATTTAACCACAAATCCAGAAATGAATACAACAAGACATTGCATTTACAATATACAGTATACTCCATGTTTCATAATAACTACTTTATTTCCATATTGTTGAAGACATTAGCTTTTTCTCTTTGAAGAGGAAAACAAGGCTTCATACCGTCAATAATATGACAATCGAAGAATTTCACATGTATATTAAACTATAACCAAATGCTGGATCTTTCAAAAGCTTACTACAGCAACCTAGATGGATCTGCGTAGTGATTCAGCTATTTATTATATTTAGGTTGCAAATAGCTTCTAACCAAAATATAAGAGAAACAAAACAAACATGAAAAAAAGAGATAAAAGCAAGCAGCAACAGTAGGCTATCCCCAGGGGTGGGAAATGGGAGAAAATTAGGGAAAAGGTAAAAGAATATGGAAAAGCAAACATCACCTCTAACCAGCTAGATAAAGCCCAGACAACCAAGGAAGAGCTAAAATAAGATTTTTCAACTACGTGAGCTTGCTTGCTCTGGTTTCAGTTCGGCTAGCGTAAGCCTGTTCAAACTGGTTACCAACTGGATCAAGATAATTCCAATGGTTCAAATCCAAAACTCATAAACTGGACCAGGTCCAGTCAACCATTATTTTGTTGAGTGGCTTTTCAGTTCCTTTCCAGAAAACAAAAAAGAATACATGCCAAACACCATCAGAAAATGCAATTCAACTTCCTAGCTCGACTAAAGGGGCACTTTTTCCCAAAAGTTTCACAAGAATGAGCATCACAATTTTACTACCTCTCAATGATATCTTAATCTATGGTCTTGAATCAATCACAACCAAATGCTCATGGCATGTATCTCTTCCCAGAATGATCATGCAACAACATTTCTGAGGGCTCTCGACACCAGAGAAGACTGCTTGTTGAACTTCTATTGGTTTAGCCCCTCAACACTAATATGCAGACATCCGGGGATCAGGAAATTCAGTTATGTGGATGCACCCACACCTTGGACAAATCATAAAGAAAACTACAGCAATTATTCATATCTGCTAATCAAAAGTTGACACAAAACCTGAGAAGCACAATACAGGCAATCCATCTACCAGACTACAATATAAGTGGCAAATCCCCAAATAATGCATCTCCATGCTAATTTGATCAATGAGCAACAGACAAGTAGTCATTTTATTCCTCATCTGCTTGGCAGCAAAAGAAATAGAAATGGGAGCAAAAGAGAGGCAGAATCAGGTTGGACAGCTAAATTTAGATAAAATGGCCAAGTCAGCAGATCGGGGTAAATAAGATTGATTCTGGAAAATTCATTTTATTCCTCATCAAGAGACACAGTTGGGCTCCTCATAGTGCAGCAGAGAGGGAGTGCAGCAGCATGGATACACCCATAGTTTAAAAGGTCTTAAGGCGGTTGTGAGGCACTTTCTGTAAGCACTCATAAGACGTAAGCCTTGAGGCACAACGTAAGCCTTAATAGAAAAGAAAATAATCTTAAAATAATAAAAAATGCTAAAAATAATAATGATTTTCATGTGTTGATGCTATATCAACTCAATGATAAATTCATGTTATTTCAAAAGTACTAAATTATGAGCAAGTTATCTAGTACAGTTGGTTCGTCACCCTCCCCCATATGGGGGAGGGCACGAGTTCGAGCTCGATTACCCCCTCCCTGTTAAAAAAAAAGTACCTACCAAGAAAAAAAGTATTGAATTATGTTTTAAGGACATCAAAAGAAACATAAATCTTGGGAGTACCCTACAACACCTCGTTACATCATCTTCTCAAGTGATGCACACGTCTCAATTAAATACCTTGAGCCGGTGAAGGCGGTGAGACGTACCACCTCAATAAAAAAAAAGGCGTAAGCCTCAAGTAAAAGACATGAGGCGCATGCCTCAAGGCGTTTTTATAGTGCCTCACCTTGAGACTTAAGCCTTAGTGCCTGGGGGGCCGCCTTTTTAAATAATGGATACAACATCGTAAATCAATGCATGAGAGACAGATGGAGAGTAAGCCCTCCTTTCTAAAGCCAAAAAAGCAAGGTATAGTGTAACACCCTCAAATATAGCTAAGTTGTACTCTATATCACCGAGGCGCCTTTTCAAGTATCGGCTCAGTTCTTGAAAAGAACTCCGAAGTTAAGCGTGCTTAATGGGGAGTAGTACTGGGATGGGTGACCTGCCCGGGAAGTCCCCCATTCTGGAGCCGATCACTGTTAAAAAGGGACAAAAACTGTGAGGCCGATAGGGCAAAGCGGACAATACCTCGACGGTATAGAGTACGTGACGTCACAGAGAATGGTATCAGAGATATACCCCAGCCTGAAGTGTGGGAACTAAATACCATGCAGGGCAAAGTGCTACGCTATGGGAGCCACCTCTTGAACCCATAATGAGACAAAGTGCTACATAATGGGAGCCACCTCTTGAGCCTGTAGGGGCCACCTCTAGAATCCTACCTGTCTGGGGGTGTGATTGCGTGCTATATGTGCCCAGTGACGAGGACGTCGCCTAAGGAAGTCGCGTGATTGCGTGCTATATGTGCCCAGCGACGAGGACGTCGTCTAGGGAAGTCCCCCATTCTGGAGCCGATCACTGTTAAAAAGGGACAAAAACCGTGAGGCCGATAGGCTAAAGCGGACAATACCTCAACGGTATAGAGTACGTGACGTGACATATAGCATTAATGAGAAGCAAGCAGTGACTAGAGGTTACTACCATCCGCAACACATGACAAGAAAACATCCAAAGCAATAAAGGGAAAAAATAAATTTCTCTTTCTTGGGATTGGGGGAGGTCCCGAGCAGCTTCCTGGTTTTGAAGGGTCTCATAGTCAAGCTGGTGCATAAAGTTAAAGTCTCGGACATCTCCAAGGGTGAAAGGACAATTGTGCCTAGAGATGACAGCTACAATTGGAAATTAGTGGTGCCATTTCATAGAGTTTGACGCACTTTTTCTGAAACAGGATCCAATAGATTCTTTTTAGCCTCCATGAGGAGCACTGAACACCCTCTGAGGTTTCTTTAAGGCAGGAGATGGTCATTCTTCTCCCTTGGGAATTCTTTTTCTCGGCCTCTTCCATTTTTTCATGGCACTCCATAGCAAATGATTTAATCATTATGCTAACATATTGGAATTCTTCCATAAAGGCTTCACAAAATGCCCCAGCATCATTCTACCAAGAGAATTTGGTGTTCATGTAAATAGAATCGAATATTACAATGGATAGACTATTCAGCAATTACATTTAAGAAGGGGGAAAAAGGCATTTAGATGCCTGCTGTGGATTTTTTTTACAGAACATGTGGGTTAACTCAATCCTCAGATTGATTACACCAACACCTAAAACATTTTCAGGATCATCACAAGCAACTCCAAATTTTAGAGAATTTGACAAGATAAATTTTCAATCTGACAAAACTTAGCTATAAACTTTGCATGCGTGTGTATATATGCAGGCATGCATGACATGTGCATGCACACATTTGCACATGCACGGTATAACTGCTGGGAAATACTCCTCCCTCTTCAGGAGATGCTTGCATGCCAAGATTTTTATCAATATCAGACAGAGTTATTTAAATTCAAAAAGGAAGCACATTCTACCACAACAGTGAGAACATTGCTATACTAAGATTTCAGCAAGAAACAATCCTCGACATACACATTGATCTGAGCTCTACGGACAAACAAATACCGTAACAAGTACATTACACATTAGAAGATAAGGTTTTCCAACATCCTGTAAATTTTAGTCACCTTTAACGGAAAACCACAGATAGATTAACTTGGTCTTTACATCCACAAGGCGAAGATTAAATTTGAGAGAAGTGCGGGTCATTACCAAGTGTGCATTCAAAGGTGGAGGGTAGTTCCCGTCTATAGTGTCTATCCAGCTGAATATCATGTTATGATAACCATAAGGCTTCCCTGCCATGCTCCTAGCATATTCCCATGCAGCAGTCTCATTAAATTTTGCTCGAAGATCAGGATGGAGAGGAAGCAGTGCAATATGAGGATTAGAGTCATCCTTATTCAACTCAAAGTTCCACCATTCATCCCAAGGCAGGATAGCAATAATATCTTCTCCCTGCATATTAGAAACAGAAAGGTCAATGTGATTTATTACCAACCATATTACCATCTTGTTTCCATGTGAGTCCTTGGATATGCCAAATACTGAATACATGAAATATCGACAAAAAATTAAAAAATTCAAAGAATTTTTTTGAGAAGTGGGTAGTACCACAATTGTATTAAGATAAGAAAGGGGTGTATATGTATAAGCTCTCAGCTTTCAAAAAATTCCCCCATACAAAAAGTTACCCCCCTCCAAAAGAGGGTGCACCCCCATTAACAGCCCAAAGAAAGAAAAAGGGAGGAATTATATTCCCCCACTTTACAAAGAATCGTAAGTAGTTCCATATTGTCAAGTGGCTTATGCAAATCATTTACCCAGTGCACTAAGTGCATCGACTATTTCAAATTTGCCTAGAGCTTCATAAATTGAGACTTATTTGTTCACACGGATTAATAAGTTTGCACAGCCTGTCAATTATCTTTGATCATCCTTCAAATTATATTAGCATAATTGTTTGACTTTCAAGCATGGCATTTGTTCAAAAGGTCTAATGAGTTTATATGGCCTGCAAATGACCTTAGCCAATTTTCCTCCATATCAGGTCAACATATCAAAGATGTTCAAGCATATTTTAAAAAATAAATAAATCAAATGACAGTCCATGTAAAGCTTCTAGACATGGGTCAATGATATCTTCTAGTAGGGGGTTCAGATGCATACACCAGCATTTCAAATAAAGCAGGAATATCTTCACTTGCATGCTTATCATAGTCCTAATGGCTAATAGACACTGACATAATGATCAACAAACAAGATAGATGGTGGTCATTGTAAAAATTGAATTCTAAATATAAAATGCAAACATTAATTATAGACATTTACCTTCTCATCTTCGTGTCCTGATTCTCCAATCCAAAGTTTTCCATCAGAATCCCTTAAACAAACAGCAGAGTGACCAGCATAAGATCCAGTAACCCATTTCTCTAAAGTTTCGAAACCACCCCATCTCCCACGTATCTTTGATAAAACGAGCAAGTCTCCTGAGTGCAAACCTTCAACACTGACATTTGAGACCCATGGCTGAGGACGCTGTTCAAAGGATGCTCCCATATGTTTCTTGAGGAAAGCAAGATTAGAGCTCTCTCCCCATGCTGAATTTGAGAACAAAGGAAAAACATCCCATAGAGCTAGGATAGTGCCTAGCATCCCTGACTCCATCAAGAAGATGGAAATTCCATTGTGCTTTACCTGATATCCAAAGCCAAACAAATATTGATATACATGAAGAAATGGTTCAAGAAAACAGAAGTTCACCTTAGGTGCTTTATGATCGAATATGACAACCTACATATTCATACTCTGCTTCTCCTTCCCATGCTTCAATATCAAAGGTATGCTCCCGAGCAAGAAAGTAGTAGTCCCATGATACACGGTATGGAGTCACAAAAATGTAGAGATCCATGCATGTCCAACTGTGTGGTTTATGAGTCTAGAAGAAAAGAGGTGATGTTAGGAAAAAAAACAAATAATTTACAAGCACAAAGTGCAATAAACAATGTACAGTTACAAAGACAATAAGTTTGTAATGAATAATAGCCTGATTACTACAAAAGTAGACATGTTCGAAAATAGATCTCTCTCTCTCTCTCTCTCTCTCTCTCTCTCTCTGGTGGGGTGGGGAGGGGGTTGTGGGTGGAATCCAGTATGGAGGAAATGTTCTATTTCAACATGGTGCTTGTCTCCAGATGACTGGCAACCAACTACATGTTTCAGCATAGGTATAAACTTCTGCATCTCAAACAGTCCTTCGTTAGGTCCATAGAATAATCCACAGTGGTCTAACAACATCTTAACAGGCAGCCTTCGAAACCACTACATTCCCCTTAGTGCAGTCCAAAACCTAATATGAATCCCAAATTTACGGAATACAGGTGACAGCTCTTCCATATGACACATCCCATGAGAGGATGTTTTATGGTACTCGTTCAACTATCATTTAATTAATGGAATCCAAAAGGAAAAAAATGAAAAACAATGTGACAATAGAACTCTCATAAGGAACTGGAAATTCTCATAAACTTCTTTCTTCCTTCTAGCATCCTATTGTAGACAAATCTTTGCAATCAAAAAAAGTTACAGCGGTACTCAATAAACAAGCTGATAATAGAAAAACAAAAGTACAAGGATTTCTATTCCCTAAAATCAGCATAGCCAAAATCCTGATATCACCATTATTCAAAAACTAAAAAGCACATCCCACTGAACACCCTCTATCAGACAAACGTACAGTAGACAACTTGCAATTTATCCGACAAGGTAATGGCCATTTCAGTCTCATTACGTAACATGACCATATAATCTACAGAAAAAGCCCAAACAAAACAAAAATCAACAGTAGGAAATAGAAATATGAAAATCAGAGTTGGCCACAACCAGCAAAGCTCCATGCCAACACTAGGAACTTCAGATTGCCAAGACCCACAACGTGTATCAAAATCCAAAAAGAAATAAAAACTCTTAAAATTCACTTAAAGCTCAGATAAGTCCAAGGAGTACTGTAAAGGAGAAACCAGTAACGATTTGATTGTACGTTTCATCTAAACTCCGATCAACAAGCAAGGCAATTTTTTGATTTCTAAAGTTAAACAACCATTCGAGCCAACCAACGAGTACTGATGTGCTCTTTACTCCGAAGCCCCCACACCTCCGAAACGATGATCCCAAGAATTATCTTATAACTCGACATCACCGCCATCCGCAACAGCACATGCCGAATCCCCATCCCAAAATACCCCACAAGAAAAGGAGACAACTCCCATTCAATTGAAAACACAGAAGCAACCAAAACCAGAATTCACCCGCCCAGTCCACCAAGCTCGAGCGACGCAGCACCCCCACTAACCTTGATGTGGAGGGTTCCCCCGCCGAAAGGGGAGCCACTCTTGTTGTGGAACTCCAGCCACGCTGAGGTCTGGTAGAAGCAGGCGCCCTTCCACCGGAGGTGTGCCTCCGGGGCTGAATCGTTGGCGAAGCCCACGAAGGACGGCAGCAGGTCGACGGCGCTGCGGAGGGACGTGAGGATGGGCCATGCGGCCCGCCGGGGCAGCAGCGGGAGCAGGTCCGCCGCACGAAAGGGAGCCGCCGCCCAGCGCCCCGCGTCACTCCCGGATCCCCGCCGCTCCGCAGAAGGGGAAGACGGCCAGGGAAGCAGGAGGAGAGGGGAGAGGAGGAGAAGCGGGAGGAGCAGCAGGAGGAGGGGAGCGCGCCGCCTCATGACTCCCGCTCTGCCCGGGGGCGGGGTGGAAGAGAGGGGGAGCTACGGCAGTAGTTGTTGTCTCCTCTTCCCCACGTTTTGGGGGGTCGCTATTAAAAGCGAGAAGAAGAGGAGGGTGGTGTGCTCCGGTTTGGGACGGAAGCGGCCCCCCAGTTGCCGTGGGCCTCGGACGCTTTTTAAAACTAACTTGGGCCCCTCCGGCCCGCCGGTTCGCCGTTGAACCGGTGGGATCGTGCAAACCCCATCTGCAAGTCAAAATGGCAACCTTAATCAAGTGAGGCCATCTGCACGGGGATCCCGCGCATCTGTCGATCCAATTTTTGTGGAGAGAAGCCTGTTCTTTATTTAAAAAAAAGGAAAGAAGAAGAGTTGCTTGATCGAACTAGGTCCTCAATCAAAGGTTGGTTGATTGAAAGTGGTTGATTCCATGTCGATTCCGACAGCCTCATTTACGTGGAAAGAAGAACCGATTCAGACGTAACCACGAGGGACCATCAACCAAAATAACGGCCCATGAGTGGCCCCGATCTTGGACCGGACCGGTCGTCTATACCCACTTTGGATGCGGGGTTCAGAGGAACCGTTTTAGCGTAGAATCATCCCGTGGGGCAGCCGATCGTCGCTGCGCTGACGTCAGCCTTCGGGGGGGGGGGGGGGGTTACCCACTCCGCCACCGACCCGCCCGCCAGCCCGCCGATAAACTCGAAAACGGCCACGAGGCCACCTGGGTACGGCGGGCCGATGGGCTCGTGGGCCCCGCGAGGAGGTGAAGGCGGTGGCAGTATGGTAAATAATCGATCGTTCAGGGGTTAATTTGGGTGGGTGATTGCTCCGCGCATGGCGCGGATGCGTGGTGGGAAAAGAATACGTGGCGGGGGCGCATGCACACTTTTGCCGGCACACGCCCGTGTGGCGGTGGGAGGTTGCTTGAGAGTGTGAGGAAGAAATAATCTACGAGAATTTTTGTTTATTAAATCTTTGATTGGGGTCTACACTTTTGGGTTAGTGAGTTAAGCGATAATTTTGATTATAAAACTAATTTATCAGTTAATCAAAACTCATCCTTAACCTGATTTTTAAGTAAGAATCTTAATTCCGAATGAAACATAATTCTCAACAAAATATATACATTTTACTAACAATTGATTTTAATCCTCTTAGTGGAGGAATCGAGTTACACATCTCACTAACTCCATCTGTTACAGTGGTACGGAATAATGCCACGAAATTCAAATTCATGCTAACTTGATTTTATGAAATAGAAAAAAAAACAACCATTTCATAACTGATCAGTTGATCTCCTGTTTATCATTGTGGACGGTACGTATGGTTCAATAGCCGTCTTGCCTCGACCTGTAGATGCTTTTATAAGGAGCCAAATGGCTTGGAGTTGATGAGAACGCTTTTGCTACGCTCCCGGCTTTGCCCTTACTTAAACCATGTGTTCCAAAGATGACGATGCGCTTGTCTTCGGCCTCGGTCAGGCCAACCGAAGAAAAGTACGAACAAGGCGACAAATTTGATTAGAACGGGATTTTGTAAAGGGAAATTTAACTAAATATCCTTACTGTATACTCTCTTAGAGATATCACATGTGTTTGTATACTCTCATGTGTCATCCATGTCGATCTTACTTTAGCACCACTTTTTCCGAATTAAAACAACTGTTTTAAGGTGAAATTTATAGAAAACAACAGACGAAACTGTCTTTAACTCAAAATTTGTATTTATAACATAGATATGCTCTAATATAAATCAAGGTTTTATAAATTGAGACGGGACGGGATGAATCGTCTGTCCCATCCCGTCTAAGTCATAGATCGAGATAATCGGTCCGTGAGATGTTACCGAGTCACTTTATATATTAGATATTTTATTTTAAATGTAAATATTATCCGATCACTTTATATATTAGATATTTTATTTTAAATATAAAATATTTTATAGGTCAATTGATTGAGTGCTTTCACTTCTACAGTTTGAGTTCGAAATCTACGGTTTACATGTGTTTTTTAAATTTCTTTTTAAGTTTTTTAACTGAAAAAATTAAAATCTAAGAGACGCTTGCAAGATTCAAACATGAGACCTTTGAGATGAAAGTCACGAGTCACTTAACCAAATGATCTAAGAGTTTTATTATATCATTTTACATATTATATATATATATATATATCTTACGAGATAGAGTGAGACGGAATAGGACAATAATATATCATACTGTGTCGATAGAAAATTAAGATGACCGATATGATCGAGCAGATAAACCCTGTTGTGAACTCATTTGATTGTTTCTAACAAACACACAGAATTCTCAATTAATTTGTGAAGTTTCTGAATTTACAAAAGAACGAAGCGAGTTTATGATAAAACTCTTTTTTATTTATATGCAATTTAACTCAAGGGCTGTAGAATATCGCAAAATACTGTCGACACCCTTCTTACCGTTTCCATTTAAGAATTTATCAAAGATGAAAAAAAACTTTAAAACAGGTAAATTAAAACTAACACTTTTGTTTAAAACAATAATTTCAAAATTTAATATCTTATGATAATCTACGTAAAAGAAATAATACACAAACCAAACAAAGGAGACGCTTCCACGCAAGTGGCGGCCAAAAATATCCGGGCGGAGGAGGGGAAGCGCGCCGGGGAGAAGGGAGGCGGGTCGTACGTGAACTCCTCCGTTCTCACACTACGCTCTTCACATACGCACCCGCATTTGCTCCTCCTCGTTGTCGTTGATTGTTGGATTTGCCCTCCCTTCCCCTTTTCCTCACCACCTCCCTCTCTTGTTCTTCCTCCCCGTCGCAGATCGAGGAAAGCTCAGACCTTTCTTGTCCCCGCGCATCCGTTTGCATCCGAGAACGCCCGATCGATCGCGGCCGCAGCTGTCCGGGCCGTGCTGGTGGGCAGAAGGAAGGTCCCCTTCCCCTGAGATGATGGAGGCCCTGGCGCCGTCCGTTCCCCCCTCCACCACCGCCCTCCCCCTCTTCCTCCCCGGCGGCGGCGGCGGCGGCGGGGACCGGGTGCGGCTGCAGTGCCGCGCCCCCACGGCTAGTGCCGTGCGCTCCTCCCTTGGGGCACCACGGTCTGTCGCGGTCGTCGGTGACGGCGCGAGGAGGTGGCGGCGGGGGAGGGCCCGCCACTGCGGCGCTCTCGGGGGCGCGGGAGGTGGGGGCGAGGAGGGGGAGGTGGGGGGCGAAGGGGAGAGGAGGGACGAGGTCGAGGAGGTGGAGAGGGCGCTCGGTATGGACGGGGGCATCCCGAGGAGCTCGGAGGAGTTCCTGAGGAGGGTTTCCTCCCGTGCTTACGGCATGCGGCGCGACCTTCAGCAGGGCCTCGATTCCATCAGCTATGACGGTACCTGCTCTTCCCCTGATCTCCCCTGCTCTACGATTCCTCCCGGAACCCAGTCTACACACAATTCCTTGGCTTTATGGATTATACTTCTCATCAAAATGTTGGTTTCTAACTAATTGAAAAACTTATGTTATTTTGGAGAACAGAAAGAAATTCCAAACTAGTTACTCCCTCACAGAAAATTATTTCTGATGTTCCTTAACCAGGGTCTTCTCTCCGTGCATCCTAACCCTCCATAATGAAAAGGTGACAAAAGGGTCATCAGATAATTAATCTTTTCTTGGATAGCCCACATTTTATGAATTAGATTTCTGCTTTTGTGACATATCTCGCGCCCTTAGACTTACAATTATAGTTGTCAAGGCGATAAGACGCGTCCGCCTAGGCATTGCCTAAGTGACATCTTGACACCTATTTAAAAACCTAATATATTTATATCTCTAATATATAAATTATGAATAAGATATATGAAAAATATAGATTTTAATTTTTAAAATTGAGAGAGATAGAGAGAGGAGAGAGGGGGCATAGAGAGAGAGAGAGAGGCACACACAGAGAGAGGGGTGTTGATTTTGTTGGAGGATTGTGTGGAGCTCGATCTACCTTTGACCCTGCCTTGCATCGCGGAGCCCCGCGGTGCAAAAAAATTGTTGGGGGTGGGGGTGGTATTATAAGCGCTGTCCAGGCCAAGCGGCCCAAGGCACCCATGTAGGGGTCCTTGCTCGCATAGACAGGCACCTGGTCGCCTAGGCGGGTGTCTTGCTCACCTTTCTGAGGGGCAGAAAGTGGGCTGGTGTCTTGGCCCTATAAGGGTGGCTGGTCACCTAGGCGACCGCCTTGATAACTATGCTTACGATATCACCTGGTCGCCTAGGCGGGTGTCTTGCTCACCTTTCTGAGGGGCAGAAAGTGGGCTGGTGTCTTGGCCCTATAAGGGTGGCTGGTCACCTAGGCGACCGCCTTGATAACTATGCTTACGATATCACATGTGATGTTTATTGCTCCTCAGATTCTTTGTTATAGAGTGATGCTCTGAATTAATAGCTGTGGTAGCAAATTTCGGCTGGGAAATGCGTTGTTGATCCCATTCTTGGTAGGGTAGATCATGCTAGAAATCAGGTTGCTGAATTCTGTTTTATTTGCTTATAATATGTACTTTTTTTGTGGCATAAGAGGGCCTGAACCATGTAACCATTTTGTCTTGTGAGACAGAACAAGTTATGGGGCCTATGGCTTGGGAGAGCCTACTGATAAGAGGTTTCTTTCTTCTATTTTTGGGGGAGCACCTAGGCCTGCTAGAGGTTCTGGACTCGAAGAAGGCAGAATGTTTGAAATGTGGTAGAATAATCAGGAGTTTTGGTGACATATCAATATATTTTAGGATGTCAAAGAGTAGCATGGAAATGTGGTAGAATAATCAGGAGTTTTGGTGACATATCAATATATTTTAGGATGCCAAAGAGTAACATGGAAATGATATTTTAAGATGTCAAAGAGTAACATGGAAATGTGATTTAGTCAAAATTGAGGTTCAACTTTTCTTTGGATGCTGCATGTGCATAGGCTGCTGACAAGTGATAGGATGAAAATTTTCATACGGAATGTTGGTGTTTCCTCCTAGAATCCTGTACATCCCTAATAACCTGACCTGCTCGATTCTTTGGGGGTTATTCATGCCTCATGGATGGCAGTTTTACTCTCTTCCCTATTGTTCTTATAACCTGGACAAAAAACTGATGTCCATCTATTTGCTAATTGTGACCTATAAACTTTGTGGAGTTAATTTAAGTCACCAGATCCTGCATCTTCCTGCAAAAGCTTTGGATGAGTTAGCATTTCCCCTACATCACACCCTAGGTTTGAACTCTGCTACATATTGGACATTTCATTGACTAAAAATAGAGAGTTCGCTCAAAGGAGGATCCACTGACAGAAAGGATTCTGTGGTATGCTTGAATCTACTAATGGGGCAGGGCTCCATCTTTCATGTTGTCAAAATGGGGAAAAAGTTCCTAACCTTCAAAGTACCTTTAACCTTGATTGCTCTTTTTTTTTTTGAAAGTGAAGTTTTTTTCGAAAGTGCTTGATGGCTCATGTTCTAATTATTTGGCTGGGATGTCAACATGCCAGGAGCGCTAACAGAATCCTTTCTTTTGGTTTTCCATTTTTCCTTCCCTTGTTCTTTTTTTTTTGCATTTTTTGGGTCTTTTGAATGACATATGATGTAGACATCTTTTCACAAGCTGATTGTTTGATGGTGAACTGGGTTCAAAGTCCATATTCCAAATATACTCTGGTAGACTATAGCAAACACAGAAAAACAAAAGAATTTGGGGTAAATTATGTCATAGAGGAAGTCAAGCAATCACTAGCACAAATTGTTTAATGTAAGGAAAATCAATAGTTTCCTATAGGAAGTCATTGAGAAGGAACTAAGTTTACGTTCAAGCTAAAGGATGTCTGTATAGAAATGGCAAAAATGAATCAAAATGCAAGATGAATCCAGCTGGGTGATTTTTTTCTCTTTACATCCTTTCAAGTTTCAGATGGCTTCCCTATAAGTAGGGCTGTCAATGGGCCGGGCCCGGGCTGGGCTTAGGTCGGCCCTGCCCGAGCCCGACTCATCAATATTGAAGTCTCGGTCTGGCCCGGGCCCGAGCTATGTCGGGTCGGGTTGGACCCGATACTATTAAAAAAATGTAAAGCCCAACTAAGGCTTGGCTCGGCCTTAAAACTTAAATATGAATAAATAAAAATAAAAACAAATATATTTAATAATATAAAGTTTATAATCTCACTAAATTAATTAGAGTTCTGATACTAATTACATAATTTGTTTGAAAAGAGAGTTTTTAATTTTCTAATTAAGTAAAATAACACAATTTTAACTAAGTAGTTTTTAAAATTTGAAAGGAGAAAAAAAAGAGAATTGGCTGTGTCGGCCCGTGGGTCAAACTCAAAGTCCGAGCCCGGCCCATGAGTCTAGTCGGGTTGGACTCGAAATCGGGCCAGACTCACGGGCTGGAAAAGGCCTGTCGGGCCGGCCCGAAATCGGGCCAGACTCACGGGCTTGTCGGGTCGGCCCGGCCCATTGATAGCCCTACCTGTAAGTATCATGTTTCGACTGCAATTAGCTGTTCGTTCTTTCATGTTGCATTAGATTCTATCTCCAACTCGTCCTCTGAAAAACAATGGGAGCAAAAGACAATTCTTCCATGCTGCATGTTCAACTTTCATTGCTCTCTTCCATGCTGCATTTTTGAATTCTATACTTATGTCTTCTTTTGATTGTCCAACATTGTATTCCCATATAATGGCTGGTTTTATTAACAGAAATATTTTGGATATTGCAGTAAAGTAACTCAATACAGAAGTTGTTTCTTTTCGGAAGTTGTTATTTGCTAGACTATGACTGTAAATAAATCAGATCCACACTGGCAAAAATGGTCTTCTACTTCCATGACAGTCTTTTGTGTCAGTTTAGGTAATAAAATGACAGTTTAACAATCCGTATGAACTATGAGAAACAGGCAAGCAACCTACTTCCACCGTATTTTAGGAAACATGGGTGACTATTAGGGCAAACATTTGTGCCTATTCTCGGAAGTGATATTTGTCCTTTGCTTTAGGCAATGCGCAATGTTTCTTTGCCTTTTTTTGAAGATCTTTAGATGTAAAAATGTTTCTCAATGAGTAAAAGAAATCTGTCTTGATGTTCATTTAAGTAGGCCTTCCAAAAATCAATCCGACAGCATTATTTGTTTGCATATGTGTGCATGCAAAATAATGTTGGAGGACATAGAGCAGATAGTGCTGTACGGTAAAGGTAAGAGGAATGCCACAGTGCCACATTTTTTTCACCACCCTTTTTACCGCTCTCTTTAGGGCAGATAGTGCTACATTATAGGTAAGAGGAACGTTACAGTGCCACTTTTTTTACCACTCTTCTTGCCTCTCTCCTTTTCCACCGTTCCATTTGAAAATCAAACAGTGGGAAAAGTGAACTTAATATTGGTGTACCGAACTCTGGAACACTGAACTGAAATTATTTACCGTGGCTGTTTGTTCTCATGATCGGATGGCCACGATGAGAGTGACAAAAAGAGTGGTAAAAAGTGTGGCACCATGGCAGTGCTCTTAAAGGTAACACCATTGTAGAAAATGGTAGAGTGGGCACAGATATATCCCTTCCATTGTTAACTGTTTTTCTAACAACCGAAAAGCTGCTCTATTGAAGCTCATGGTTTCCTGAAGATTTATGTGCAGTTGCAAAATGATGAAATGAGTGAGAAGTTGTGAATCACGAGCCAAATTTGCTAGACTATCTATGAGTTGGATGCTTTCCACTGTAAACTGGCTGAGTCAGTGGTGGAGAAATAGAGAGTAGTTCCAGAGAGCACCTTGCATTCAATGGGTCGCGAAGATTGTCTAATCCTCTATATCACAGTAGGGAACTTAGGATATCGTGAGTTATTGTTATTACAGTTCGTTGCAGTTTCTACACTTCACATCTGTTCTTTTTCCTTCTGTTAATTATGGTAAGGATATCATTACGATGCATTTGCATGTGCATTAATTATTAAAATTGAAAACTCGTGGGTGTTTCTAGGTTCCATATGCATAAGCAGATTAAATATTTTGTGGTTGGATGAAATGATGAATGTATTATTTTTCTTGGTAAGTTATTTCCCTTGTGGTTTAAACGTTGCAAACTGCTACACTTTTTAGCTTATTCTTGTCTATGCTAATGCTTCTATTAAGTTATTTGATTTTTAACAATTGGCTATATTTGATGGCTTATCTTAAGGTTGTCTATATAATTTGACTCTCTCGCACTTTCAGTGTTAGATGCAAATCCGTGGAGAGGAGATCCAAAACCTGTTTACGTACTAGCTCAAAGAGAAAATCAGTTGTGGACCATGAAAACGAGGAGGAACCGGAGGTCTGATTTAGTTTTCTGTTCCTTCTCAAGGAGCGGAGTTTTGAAACGTGCAACTCACTCACAGTTCTCTGCTGTGCAGCGAAGTAGAAAGGGAACTTGGGCTCTTGTTTTCTAGAGGAAAGCGGCAATCCAAGAATCCAGGCAGCGGCTTTAAGTTTCGGATGCTTGTAGAAGACATCAGGGAGGGGGTACTTGTAAGTATCTTTGCCATTGTACTTTTTGATTGATGGAAGAACCCAGGCTTGTGTTTCCATGCTTTATGTTGGAGCTAATATTCAAGCAAATAAAAAGAGAGGAAAAAAAACTATCGGCATCAATGTTTCTACTTAAATATACTAACCCTTTTCACATGACCTAGTTTAGGCTAGTGTACCCATTTCGGACAGTTTGAGAACCTTGCTGTCTTCCAGGTGTTTGAAGATGAACAAGATGCTGCAAGATACTGCGACTTACTTCAGGGAGGAGGTCAAGGTTGTGAGGGTGTCGCAGAAGTTGAAGCATCATCGGTAAGGGGATGGTGTGTACTGTATTCTGACCCATCCAGCTGATTTTGAGGTCATCATTGATCATCAACGACTGTCATTCTTCCGTAGGTATTTGATATTTGTCAGAAGATGAGGGCTCTTGCTGTTATCTTTAGACGTGGAAGAACACCACCATTGCCAGAAAACCTTCAGCTCAATCTGCGTGCTCGAAAGCGGTCCCTGGAGGATCAAGAAGACTTGGTTTGAGCTAATGTTTGAGGCTTTTACAGAGCACCGGGAGCTTAAATATATAGGCATACATCATTATAGATAGGGTTTCATTTCAGGTCAAGGACCAGCCCCTGGTCGCTAAGTAGTGTCCTCTTGTAGATGCACACAAAGAAATTGACCAGATATGGAAATACACATAATTGTGGGGTGGTTACTTGATTCAATGACACAGGAATTACAAGAAAGTAGCTCAGTTTCAAAAGAAGCTCTCTGCTTTGTACATATGAACCTATTAACTCTTGAATGAAATGATGATACAAATTCAATTTTCGTTCTTTGCTTCTGTTCAGTTACAGTTTCTCCTTATTTCTAGTGATATTCTGAGCCGAATGGCAAGTGATATTCTGAGCCGAATGGCACACATTTGGGTGGCCTACGGCAAAAAATTCCGGGTATATGTATTAGAAGCTTGTCAACAGGGTGACATAACCATTGTGGTCGTCAATGTGAGAAGAAAATTGCAGCTTCTTGATCGAACAAAATAAGGAAAATGCACGGCACGCAGGTGGCTCTGGGTTGTCGATGTTCATGGAGTCTGCTATGAATCTGCTATTGGATCAGAATCAGCATGAGCAGGAGGTTGCTGGGCGGCCTTCTTCGGGCTGGGCTGTTTCCTCAGTCTCTCCCTTCGGAAGCTCTGGAAATCGGAGAGCAAACTCCCGTTCACTTCCTGCTTCATCCTCTCCACCAGCCTCCTCAGCACCTGCACAGAAGGCCATGCTAGCAAAAAGACTAAACACAAACAGAAACCAACAAGAGATCAAGCTCAACGCGGGGGGAATGAGGTGTTGCCGATCTCACCGACTCGGAGACGCCCCTGAGGACGTGCTCTGGCACCAGCGCGAGCACCGGCGGGAGCACCAAGCTGATGCTCGTCTCCAGGTGGCCCTTGAGTCGGCTCCTCCGTGCGGCGGCGCCTTCCTTCTCTCCCCTGTCGGGGTACAGCAGCCCCCGGACGTCCAGCGCGAAATGGGGCGGCACGAGCCCACCTTCTAGACCCTGGAGCTCCCATCTGCTCTGCAAACAGAAACACCCGTGGACAGAATCCACCGTTACTCCCAACCCTTCTTGCTGGAAACATGACAAGATCAGAACTTGCGCTGCGAATGGGCGGGCAGGCCTCCGGGAGCCGCCTCCTCCGGCGGGCAGTAGCTCACCACTCGCAGCTCCAGGACCCGGGGGACGTGGGGAGGCACCTCCGGGGGGTACCCCCGGCCCTGCGACGTGCAGCGCAGCCGCATCACCACGACGGGGTTGACGGACGCGAAGAGGAACTGTATGGGCAGCATCTGCACCCTCCACTCCTCCTGCATTAATGCGTGTTCGCAACACATTGTTTAGGAGATATGAAGGGAAGAGGAGAATGCAGTACGAAGCAGAGAGTCACATCGTTTAGCCGCTGGCAGCGGCGGCTGTCGGGGAACATGGCGCCAAAGATCCGTGGGCGGTCGTCCAGGTACTCCTCGAACGAGGCCTGAGGCATGTCAGAGCAGTTAGAGAGAGAGAGAGAGAGAGAGAGAGAGAGGAGCGGCAGCAGCAGCTGCTGCTGCTGCTGCTGCTACGTGTTCACCTCGGGGGTATCGTAGAGAGGGAGGTCAGTGGAGATGGTGGCGGAGAAGGTGACGGCCTCCGGGGGGAGGGGCTCCCTGCCGCCTCCACCCGTGCTCGCTGCCGCCGTCGCGGCGTAGCGGCTCTTCCATTTCACCCCCCTGCCGACTACGGAGCTGCGGGTGGCTGTGTGTGCAGAAGGAGCCGGCGGGGCGTCGCCTCCCACGCGGACGGGCAAGCGGAGACGGAAGAAGCATAGTCGTCTTTGGAGAGGGGAGAAGTGTCTGGTGCCGGTACGTTGACAGGAACGGCCGGATGGGGGCGTGCTGCGTGCAGTGGAAGCCGACGCCATAGCCATCATGTTGGCGTTTGGGGGAGCTCCCTGCCCTTAGGGGTCTCTTCCCCACCTTTCGTTTTCTTCTCCTCGGCCGTCGTGGTGAGCTGTGGATGGTTGGGATGGGGTGGGAGTGCGAGTGGTGTTGGCAGATGGATAGAGTCTGATGGCCCGTGGTGGTGGTGGTGGTGGTGGTGGTGGTGACGGGGCGGGGGGTGGTGGGTGGGGTCTGTTTTCTCCCTTTTGATCACTTTTTCTTTCCGGTAACCTGGCCGGTAGGCGCTGGATTCCTCCTGGATCTTTTTAGAGAGTATAACTTAAATTTAGAAATGTACTTAAAGAAAATATTAATAAATAGCGTGATGTTTTTATCGCAGGACCAGTAATTTACTCTCTCTTGTTTTATTTATTTAACAGTTTTAACTTCCAACTCAGGGAGCGCATCGTCTCATTTTCGTTGGGTGATGCGGGAGGGATGACGGGCTCTACTTTTTAACTGCCACCGACAAGTTCAACAAGTATAATAATTTAAATAAAATATCAAACAAGTGATAGTTAACCGTTAACAGCCTGTTGGATTTAAAGAGTGACTATTTAATCTCAATTCGGGCGGATTTGCAAACCCGCCACATTGCTTCACAACAATATATTAATCACATGGGTGGACACTAGTTGGGTAACTGCCACTCGATTTGGACACACTCCGCTGGTCGGTACGATCAATCTGTGTCCAGGACCTCACGTTCACTCACGTGCAACAGCAATTTGAAATAATGCTACACTGATTCACTCAATTCACGCTCACAGTTGAAACCATACCGGATCAACAGATTAGTTCGAAGTACGGAGCTCCGAGATTAGAGATTACGCTGGTGGTCCCGGAGGACACGGTGGATGTGCAGAGGGTGTGGCTCGCTCGTTCCTCGGAGGAGTGGAAGAACAGGGTTGATGCAGGACAGACCAAGATGATTATATGTACGTAGGAATACGTCGCAAAAATATAAATTTAATTAACATGTACGAATTGTCAGTACAAATTTATCACCGTAATGCATGACATGTTAAGACAATTATATGCACATAGTCACGCAGAGGTGAAAAATTGGTTCCTAGGCTTCAGATCACACTTTTAAATTTATTTATCGGAGAAGATCGTTTGGCACCTATGGAAGTCTGCAAACACCAGAGGGAAAGGACGTCAAAACGAGCCCCGGACGTTACTCCAGAGGATAACTCTCCGATGTTTAAGTCAGCACTTGGAGAGATGGAGAATAAATGAGGGAAAGTGAGAGAGAGAAAGATGGAGATTGTCAGTGTGGGCCTGGAGGAGCGGTACATCTTCCAAAAGAATGTTCGCCGTACTCAGGAGACATTTGGGGAGTGCTCGCTAGGTAGCAAGGATGCTCGGAAGACCTCCCACACTCTCCTTCGTGATGTCCCCTCCCGAGGGATGGGCAATCGAGGCCCTTCTTACTGTGGTGGTCAGTCGATTCTTGTTCTCTCCCTCTAGCTTGTGTCTATTAGTCAGTCGCTATCCTCTCTGTGTCCGTCGAGGACCTATTTATAGGGGTTGTCCTGGTGGCCGGTGGCGAAGGCCTGTCTCTTAGTTGGGAAGGGTGTGAATCGTGGAGTAATATCTCCCCGCGATCGTGGGGAGTTTCCCGTTGAGTGCGTTCCTCCGGAGTCGGGCGATTCCATGGCGAGTCTTGCGGTGCTCGCGGGACGTGCTCGCCCTTGGTGGGGTTGAGGCCGACATCGTAGGAGGTAACGTTCGGTCTTCGGAGGGTCATCTGACGGCCGTTACGTCTGGGTTGATGTCCTTTGTGCGCTGGCAAATCCGAGAGTTATCCGTCTCGAGTTGTCTGCTATGGGCCGCGGTTGACGGGACCCATTGGACATGTTGTAGGGTTAAATTGAGTCCGACGAAAATGGGTCTTACATGGACCGAACCGATTTTACCCTCCTCAAGACCGATGCCGTAAAAATATAAATGTAATTAACATGCACGAATACTCGGTACAAATTATCACTGTAAATATTAGGATTCAGAAGCTCGGAAACGCAATCTCACAAGAAGAAATGACTTAATACATGATTGTATTTCTCCCGTCGGACACTTAAATCAATCTCATTTCTGCTGCGGAGTATGGACTTGAAAAAAAACGGTATAGATGATTGCCTGGGCTTGGGTCCATGGCAAGTCAAATAAGAATAGATTAGAGTTAGATGGCAAATACCTGATTATGGCGGCTGCAGAGCGATGTGGTCACGGCCCAGACTCCGGCGGCGGGTGTACCGGAATTGCAGCAACGACTGACCGAGCGTGCAACCGTCTGCTAGGCCAATATTGGAATGAGATCGACATTGGACCTCCTGTGAATGTTGCTTGAGGGAAGGGGGAAACGTGATGGAGCCCTGATCGCATCGTTGCCGCCTCAGACGACGCGGGACGGCGGCATGGCACCGGTGCAGGATGGGGGCGCGGTGGCCGCTCTGCAGATTAATGTTATCGTAATAGAATCGGTGCGTGAACCGTCTAATTCAGTTTACTTTGAACTGATTTGATTCTTTAATCAAATTATTTTAAATGGTGACATCGTCGTAATATTGATATATAATTTGACTCGATTTTATAATTTAAGATAATAAAAAATAAAATATAATAATTAAAAATAAGAAATATACACGTATAATTATAAGTTATGATTACGTACTTGTACATGTAAAAAAATCAACAACAACATGGTTAAATATATTGATTTTAAAATTTTATAATATTTCATTAATCTTCACGATCGACCATCGGCATCTATATTCTTTAAAATTTAAATATATCTAAAATAAAATGATAAATAGTAACAAATCAATAGTAATAAGATAATTTTATTCGTATATAAACATGATGATCCCAAGTTTGATAAGTTCAATTCCTAGGGTTGGGGTTGTCATTTTTCTTAGATTTTCAGACTCTCCAGTAGTAGTAACCTGACTGTGTCTCCTCCTATCCGAATATTTAGGGGGGGTGTACATGTAGGTGCTTCCCAACGCCCCGAGGGGAGTTTCCCGAAGTCATTGGGACGCACTTTTTGAAACTCTAGTATGTTTCTCCTCTCTTGTATCTCTTATGATAAAAAAGAAAAGAAAAGAAAAGAAAAGAAAAGAAAAGATGATGGTCTCCATTATGATTAGTATAATGGTCAAACGAATGATCAATTGGAATATGGGCGGCAAATTATGTTAGGTTAGAAGGAAAAGCTTGGATATCTAGATCACTCGTATATTCATCACATGCACGACGACAACACAGATATTTGATAAACCCCACCAATAAATTGAGGGTGAAATTTTCTTTTAGTGTCGTAATAACATGAGAAGGCGCCATCAATCGACAAAACTAGTTAGCGGGTAGTTAGTAAAGGACAACCCACGTAAAAGCAAATAAAATAGCAAAATAAATAAATAAACCGACAACCTTCATGTAACTCATGAGCAGTACTCACAGTTAGGATGGGTGTGCACCACTTACTCACGCCACGGCATCAAGTCTCGCTTTGATGTATGGTTAAATTTGGATTAGTCATCATTTAATCTAAGATTAACTCTTTTTGAAGTCCAAATTATTTTGATATTTAAATTTGGAGTAAATTTGGAGGATGAGTATTAAACTCGGGGTAACTCTGGACTTCGAAATCCACCTCTAGAGGTGAGTTAAAGTGAGTTAACCCAACGATCAATGCTCAATAAATACACTCTCTCTCTCTCACACCCATAATAAATACTCTCTCTCTCTAAAAATAATAATAATTAATAAATATAATAGTATAATAATAAAATAATTATAATACTGATAAAAATCATAAAAAATAATTAATAAATCTAATATTATAATAATAAAATAATTCTAAAAATGATAAAAATTCATTAAAATGATAACTAATGAGTGTAACATGGAAAGAGAGAGAGAGAGAGAGAGAGAGTGACGTGAGAGAGAGGGGAGAGGAGAGAGGGAGAGAGAATGAGAGAGATATTTAAAATCATAAAATGAAAGATAAATATGATATTTTACTTATAAATATTATTGGGTTAACTCACTACTTATCAAATCACAATAGAAAGAAATTAAGTTAGTCCACCTACTTACTTCTCGATTAATATTCTTACTATCAAATCAAAAATAGATTAATTCTGAACTATCTTAAATAACTTAACTTAACCCAAACTCCCGGAGGCCAAAGAATTATCTTAACTAACTCGGTCAGATCTGACTCATGTGCTGTATAATAACATAAAAAACGTGACCGAGTACTGACGAGTTGGTGATATCAGAAGAGGACACAATAATAACATATAAAGCGATAATGCGTACCGGTGCTGCTGCTGCACTTCTTGTACGTACCACCTGTGGTGACATGAAAAACGTGTCAAATGCAAGCAAGTTCCTTCTTATATAATACAGAACTGTTGGCTGATCCCTCGTAATTAATTAAACCCAGTCTAATTAAAAATGCGCGCATTTGCAAATACATAACTGATGATCTTAGTTGACTTCATTTAGATACATTTTCACATAAATAAGATCTTGAACTTGTTATTCTTGAAAGTCTTCATAAAGATTCTGCAAATTATCTTCTGAACTGCTCATTCTCTGAACTCTTGAACTGAGATTATGATCTTCTGAATTTCATAATTTCTAAGCATCTGAATTTGCTTTTGAATTAAGTATTTTGAACTTGATTGAACTTCTGAAATTACTTCTGAACAACTGATATTTCTGAACTTGAGCTTATGAGCCTTCTGAAATTCTTATTCTTTGACAAATTCAAAGATATAGAATTGACCTCATCAAAATCATAAAAATACTCATTAAAATGAGTCATAATTTGACATCATTAAAATCACTCAGGATAACATCTACTTTCAAAATTCTGGCACTTATAGTTTAGTACTGTTGAGATTAAAAACACCAATGCGCGCATGTACATACTCTTCTTAAAATCAATTATATTGAATTGTTGGAAACTATATACTCAACCAGCCAACAAAATTATTATAAATTAAAGATGAAGAACGTATAAAAAAATAGAGTGTGTAGCGGCAGGAAAATAGTTCCTAGGTCACGTACCACCTTCTCTATTTATTTGTTGGAGAAGTCGTCTCGCACCTGTGGAGGCCTGCACACACTAAGAAATCAGAAGGGCGTCAGAAAGAGTCCCGGGTGTTATCCCAGGGGACAACCCCCCGATGCTTAAATCAGCAATGGATTAATGAGCAATAGAGAAGAGTTAAGTAAGAGAGAAGTAGAGGCCGTAGTACTTGATCCAAGAGGCGTGTAGGTCCTCTGCACGCGTGCTCGCCGCTCCCAGTGGGATCTCGGAGAGTGCTCGCTGGGTGGTAAGGCCGTACAGGAGGAGGA
Source organism: Amorphophallus konjac (assembly GCA_022559845.1). Taxonomy (NCBI): domain Eukaryota; kingdom Viridiplantae; phylum Streptophyta; class Magnoliopsida; order Alismatales; family Araceae; genus Amorphophallus; species Amorphophallus konjac. The sequence continues at coordinate 409,130,530 of CM040122.1, read as the reverse complement.
GGCTCTCGGGTTGTAGCGGATGGCCTCTCTGTCGTAGTTGCAGGTCGGGTTGCTCTCTTCTCAGTAGGAAGCTCGAGTGGCAGAAGTATCCGCCGGGTCTCCTCTTGCGTAGTAGTATGGGGGTTTAGTAGAAGAATCTACCGTGTCCCTTCTCTTCTGTCGATGTCCCTTTTATATGGATTGTACTGGAGCGAGAGACGTCATCTCTTGATAGGGAAGGGTATGTTTAGTAGAGTAATGTTCCCCCGCTATGTTGGCGGGAGTTTCCCGTTAGAGGGCGATAGCCTCGGCGTCGGCCGGTCCCTAGGCGAGTCTTACATCACTCATGACGCGTGCTCGTCCGTTACGGAGTCAAGGCCGACGTCGTGGGGGCAACGGTCGGTCGTCGGAGTGTCCTCCGGCGAGAACTGCACTTGGGCCGGTTCCATCGTTCGTCGTGGAATCCGATGCTCTGCTGGGCTGGTCCTCTCTTATTGGGCTGAGCAAGCGTGCTCGTCCCTTGTCTGGGTTTAGCACGTCCAAACCTTAGTGGGCCGCTCGTGATTGGGCCGTTTCTGGGTCAAACCAGATTTACCCTCCTCACTTCCCCCCTACTCTTAGTTGTCGAGCACTTGCAGGGGACTGAGAGTAGCCGAAGAGAGGATTTTTCTGGAGGGTGTGATCCGAAAATGATTTAAATTGAGTCCGACGAAAATGGGTCTTACATGGACCGAACCGATTTTACCCTCCTCAAGACCGATGCCGTAAAAATATAAATGTAATTAACATGCACGAATACTCGGTACAAATTATCACTGTAAATATTAGGATTCAGAAGCTCGGAAACACAATCTCACAAGAAGAAATGACTTAATACATGATTGTATTTCTCCCGTCGGACACTTAAATCAATCTCATTTCTGCTGCGGAGTATGGACTTGAAAAAAAAACGGTATAGATGATTGCCTGGGCTTGGGTCCATGGCAAGTCAAATAAGAATAGATTAGAGTTAGATGGCAAATACCTGATTATGGCGGCTGCAGAGCGATGTGGTCACGGCCCAGACTCCGGCGGCGGGTGTACCGGAATTGCAGCAACGACTGACCGAGCGTGCAACCGTCTGCTAGGCCAATATTGGAATGAGATCGACATTGGACCTCCTGTGAATGTTGCTTGAGGGAAAGGGGGAAACGTGATGGAGCCCTGATCGCATCGTTGCCGCCTCAGACGACGCGGGACGGCGGCATGGCACCGGTGCAGGATGGGGGCGCGGTGGCCGCTCTGCAGATTAATGTTATCGTAATAGAATCGGTGCGTGAACCGTCTAATTCAGTTTACTTTGAACTGATTTGATTCTTTAATCGAATTATTTTAAATCGTGACCTTGTCGTAATATTGATATATAGTTTGACTCGATTTTATAATTTAAGATAATAAAAAATAAAATATAATAATTAAAAATAAGAAATATACACGTATAATTATAAGTTATGATTACGTACTTGTACATGTAAAAAAATCAACAACAACATGGTTAAATATATTGATTTTAAAATTTTATAATATTTCATTAATCTTCACGATCGACCATCGGCATCTATATTCTTTAAAATTTAAATATATCTAAAATAAAATGATAAATAGTAACAAATCAATAGTAATAAGATAATTTTATTCGTATATAAACATGATGATCCCAAGTTTGATAAGTTCAATTCCTAGGGTTGGGGTTGTCATTTTTCTTAGATTTTCAGACTCTCCAGTAGTAGTAACCTGACTGTGTCTCCTCCTATCCGAATATTTAGGGGGGGTGTACATGTAGGTGCTTCCCAACGCCCCGAGGGGAGTTTCCCGAAGTCATTGGGACGCACTTTTTGAAACTCTAGTATGTTTCTCCTCTCTTGTATCTCTTATGATAAAAAAGAAAAGAAAAGAAAAGAAAAGAAAAGAAAAGATGATGGTCTCCATTATGATTAGTATAATGGTCAAACGAATGATCAATTGGAATATGGGCGGCAAATTATGTTAGGTTAGAAGGAAAAGCTTGGATATCTAGATCACTCGTATATTCATCACATGCACGACGACAACACAGATATTTGATAAACCCCACCAATAAATTGAGGGTGAAATTTTCTTTTAGTGTCGTAATAACATGAGAAGGCGCCATCAATCGACAAAACTAGTTAGCGGGTAGTTAGTAAAGGACAACCCACGTAAAAGCAAATAAAATAGCAAAATAAATAAATAAACCGACAACCTTCATGTAACTCATGAGCAGTACTCACAGTTAGGATGGGTGTGCACCACTTACTCACGCCACGGCATCAAGTCTCGCTTTGATGTATGGTTAAATTTGGATTAGTCATCATTTAATCTAAGATTAACTCTTTTTGAAGTCCAAATTATTTTGATATTTAAATTTGGAGTAAATTTGGAGGATGAGTATTAAACTCGGGGTAACTCTGGACTTCGAAATCCACCTCTAGAGGTGAGTTAAAGTGAGTTAACCCAACGATCAATGCTCAATAAATACACTCTCTCTCTCTCACACCCATAATAAATACTCTCTCTCTCTAAAAATAATAATAATTAATAAATATAATAGTATAATAATAAAATAATTATAATACTGATAAAAATCATAAAAAATAATTAATAAATCTAATATTATAATAATAAAATAATTCTAAAAATGATAAAAATTCATTAAAATGATAACTAATGAGTGTAACATGGAAAGAGAGAGAGAGAGAGAGAGAGAGAGTGACGTGAGAGAGAGGGGAGAGGAGAGAGGGAGAGAGAATGAGAGAGATATTTAAAATCATAAAATGAAAGATAAATATGATATTTTACTTATAAATATTATTGGGTTAACTCACTACTTATCAAATCACAATAGAAAGAAATTAAGTTAGTCCACCTACTTACTTCTCGATTAATATTCTTACTATCAAATCAAAAATAGATTAATTCTGAACTATCTTAAATAACTTAACTTAACCCAAACTCCCGGAGGCCAAAGAATTATCTTAACTAACTCGGTCAGATCTGACTCATGTGCTGTATAATAACATAAAAAACGTGACCGAGTACTGACGAGTTGGTGATATCAGAAGAGGACACAATAATAACATATAAAGCGATAATGCGTACCGGTGCTGCTGCTGCACTTCTTGTACGTACCACCTGTGGTGACATGAAAAACGTGTCAAATGCAAGCAAGTTCCTTCTTATATAATACAGAACTGTTGGCTGATCCCTCGTAATTAATTAAACCCAGTCTAATTAAAAATGCGCGCATTTGCAAATACATAACTGATGATCTTAGTTGACTTCATTTAGATACATTTTCACATAAATAAGATCTTGAACTTGTTATTCTTGAAAGTCTTCATAAAGATTCTGCAAATTATCTTCTGAACTGCTCATTCTCTGAACTCTTGAACTGAGATTATGATCTTCTGAATTTCATAATTTCTAAGCATCTGAATTTGCTTTTGAATTAAGTATTTTGAACTTGATTGAACTTCTGAAATTACTTCTGAACAACTGATATTTCTGAACTTGAGCTTATGAGCCTTCTGAAATTCTTATTCTTTGACAAATTCAAAGATATAGAATTGACCTCATCAAAATCATAAAAATACTCATTAAAATGAGTCATAATTTGACATCATTAAAATCACTCAGGATAACATCTACTTTCAAAATTCTGGCACTTATAGTTTAGTACTGTTGAGATTAAAAACACCAATGCGCGCATGTACATACTCTTCTTAAAATCAATTATATTGAATTGTTGGAAACTATATACTCAACCAGCCAACAAAATTATTATAAATTAAAGATGAAGAACGTATAAAAAAATAGAGTGTGTAGCGGCAGGAAAATAGTTCCTAGGTCACGTACCACCTTCTCTATTTATTTGTTGGAGAAGTCGTCTCGCACCTGTGGAGGCCTGCACACACTAAGAAATCAGAAGGGCGTCAGAAAGAGTCCCGGGTGTTATCCCAGGGGACAACCCCCCGATGCTTAAATCAGCAATGGATTAATGAGCAATAGAGAAGAGTTAAGTAAGAGAGAAGTAGAGGCCGTAGTACTTGATCCAAGAGGCGTGTAGGTCCTCTGCACGCGTGCTCGCCGCTCCCAGTGGGATCTCGGAGAGTGCTCGCTGGGTGGTAAGGCCGTACAGGAGGAGGAGGCTCTCGGGTTGTAGCGGATGGCCTCTCTGTCGTAGTTGCAGGTCGGGTTGCTCTCTTCTCAGTAGGAAGCTCGAGTGGCAGAAGTATCCGCCGGGTCTCCTCTTGCGTAGTAGTATGGGGGTTTAGTAGAAGAATCTACCGTGTCCCTTCTCTTCTGTCGATGTCCCTTTTATATGGATTGTACTGGAGCGAGAGACGTCATCTCTTGATAGGGGAGGGTATGTTTAGTAGAGTAATGTTCCCCCGCTATGTTGGCGGGAGTTTCCCGTTAGAGGGCGATAGCCTCGGCGTCGGCCGGTCCCTAGGCGAGTCTTACATCACTCATGACGCGTGCTCGTCCGTTACGGAGTCAAGGCCGACGTCGTGGGGGCAACGGTCGGTCGTCGGAGTGTCCTCCGGCGAGAACTGCACTTGGGCCGGTTCCATCGTTCGTCGTGGAATCCGATGCTCTGCTGGGCTGGTCCTCTCTTATTGGGCTGAGCAAGCGTGCTCGTCCCTTGTCTGGGTTTAGCACGTCCAAACCTTAGTGGGCCGCTCGTGATTGGGCCGTTTCTGGGTCAAACCAGATTTACCCTCCTCACTTCCCCCCTACTCTTAGTTGTCGAGCACTTGCAGGGGACTGAGAGTAGCCGAAGAGAGGATTTTTCTGGAGGGTGTGATCCGAAAATGATTTAAATTGAGTCCGACGAAAATGGGTCTTACATGGACCGAACCGATTTTACCCTCCTCAAGACCGATGCCGTAAAAATATAAATGTAATTAACATGCACGAATACTCGGTACAAATTATCACTGTAAATATTAGGATTCAGAAGCTCGGAAACGCAATCTCACAAGAAGAAATGACTTAATACATGATTGTATTTCTCCCGTCGGACACTTAAATCAATCTCATTTCTGCTGCGGAGTATGGACTTGAAAAAAAAACGGTATAGATGATTGCCTGGGCTTGGGTCCATGGCAAGTCAAATAAGAATAGATTAGAGTTAGATGGCAAATACCTGATTATGGCGGCTGCAGAGCGATGTGGTCACGGCCCAGACTCCGGCGGCGGGTGTACCGGAATTGCAGCAACGACTGACCGAGCGTGCAACCGTCTGCTAGGCCAATATTGGAATGAGATCGACATTGGACCTCCTGTGAATGTTGCTTGAGGGAAAGGGGGAAACGTGATGGAGCCCTGATCGCATCGTTGCCGCCTCAGACGACGCGGGACGGCGGCATGGCACCGGTGCAGGATGGGGGCGCGGTGGCCGCTCTGCAGATTAATGTTATCGTAATAGAATCGGTGCGTGAACCGTCTAATTCAGTTTACTTTGAACTGATTTGATTCTTTAATCGAATTATTTTAAATCGTGACCTTGTCGTAATATTGATATATAGTTTGACTCGATTTTATAATTTAAGATAATAAAAAATAAAATATAATAATTAAAAATAAGAAATATACACGTATAATTATAAGTTATGATTACGTACTTGTACATGTAAAAAAATCAACAACAACATGGTTAAATATATTGATTTTAAAATTTTATAATATTTCATTAATCTTCACGATCGACCATCGGCATCTATATTCTTTAAAATTTAAATATATCTAAAATAAAATGATAAATAGTAACAAATCAATAGTAATAAGATAATTTTATTCGTATATAAACATGATGATCCCAAGTTTGATAAGTTCAATTCCTAGGGTTGGGGTTGTCATTTTTCTTAGATTTTCAGACTCTCCAGTAGTAGTAACCTGACTGTGTCTCCTCCTATCCGAATATTTAGGGGGGGTGTACATGTAGGTGCTTCCCAACGCCCCGAGGGGAGTTTCCCGAAGTCATTGGGACGCACTTTTTGAAACTCTAGTATGTTTCTCCTCTCTTGTATCTCTTATGATAAAAAAGAAAAGAAAAGAAAAGAAAAGAAAAGAAAAGATGATGGTCTCCATTATGATTAGTATAATGGTCAAACGAATGATCAATTGGAATATGGGCGGCAAATTATGTTAGGTTAGAAGGAAACGCTTGGATATCTAGATCACTCGTATATTCATCACATGCACGACGACAACACAGATATTTGATAAACCCCACCAATAAATTGAGGGTGAAATTTTCTTTTAGTGTCGTAATAACATGAGAAGGCGCCATCAATCGACAAAACTAGTTAGCGGGTAGTTAGTAAAGGACAACCCACGTAAAAGCAAATAAAATAGCAAAATAAATAAATAAACCGACAACCTTCATGTAACTCATGAGCAGTACTCACAGTTAGGATGGGTGTGCACCACTTACTCACGCCACGGCATCAAGTCTCGCTTTGATGTATGGTTAAATTTGGATTAGTCATCATTTAATCTAAGATTAACTCTTTTTGAAGTCCAAATTATTTTGATATTTAAATTTGGAGTAAATTTGGAGGATGAGTATTAAACTCGGGGTAACTCTGGACTTCGAAATCCACCTCTAGAGGTGAGTTAAAGTGAGTTAACCCAACGATCAATGCTCAATAAATACACTCTCTCTCTCTCACACCCATAATAAATACTCTCTCTCTCTAAAAATAATAATAATTAATAAATATAATAGTATAATAATAAAATAATTATAATACTGATAAAAATCATAAAAAATAATTAATAAATCTAATATTATAATAATAAAATAATTCTAAAAATGATAAAAATTCATTAAAATGATAACTAATGAGTGTAACATGGAAAGAGAGAGAGAGAGAGAGAGAGAGAGTGACGTGAGAGAGAGGGGAGAGGAGAGAGGGAGAGAGAATGAGAGAGATATTTAAAATCATAAAATGAAAGATAAATATGATATTTTACTTATAAATATTATTGGGTTAACTCACTACTTATCAAATCACAATAGAAAGAAATTAAGTTAGTCCACCTACTTACTTCTCGATTAATATTCTTACTATCAAATCAAAAATAGATTAATTCTGAACTATCTTAAATAACTTAACTTAACCCAAACTCCCGGAGGCCAAAGAATTATCTTAACTAACTCGGTCAGATCTGACTCATGTGCTGTATAATAACATAAAAAACGTGACCGAGTACTGACGAGTTGGTGATATCAGAAGAGGACACAATAATAACATATAAAGCGATAATGCGTACCGGTGCTGCTGCTGCACTTCTTGTACGTACCACCTGTGGTGACATGAAAAACGTGTCAAATGCAAGCAAGTTCCTTCTTATATAATACAGAACTGTTGGCTGATCCCTCGTAATTAATTAAACCCAGTCTAATTAAAAATGCGCGCATTTGCAAATACATAACTGATGATCTTAGTTGACTTCATTTAGATACATTTTCACATAAATAAGATCTTGAACTTGTTATTCTTGAAAGTCTTCATAAAGATTCTGCAAATTATCTTCTGAACTGCTCATTCTCTGAACTCTTGAACTGAGATTATGATCTTCTGAATTTCATAATTTCTAAGCATCTGAATTTGCTTTTGAATTAAGTATTTTGAACTTGATTGAACTTCTGAAATTACTTCTGAACAACTGATATTTCTGAACTTGAGCTTATGAGCCTTCTGAAATTCTTATTCTTTGACAAATTCAAAGATATAGAATTGACCTCATCAAAATCATAAAAATACTCATTAAAATGAGTCATAATTTGACATCATTAAAATCACTCAGGATAACATCTACTTTCAAAATTCTGGCACTTATAGTTTAGTACTGTTGAGATTAAAAACACCAATGCGCGCATGTACATACTCTTCTTAAAATCAATTATATTGAATTGTTGGAAACTATATACTCAACCAGCCAACAAAATTATTATAAATTAAAGATGAAGAACGTATAAAAAAATAGAGTGTGTAGCGGCAGGAAAATAGTTCCTAGGTCACGTACCACCTTCTCTATTTATTTGTTGGAGAAGTCGTCTCGCACCTGTGGAGGCCTGCACACACTAAGAAATCAGAAGGGCGTCAGAAAGAGTCCCGGGTGTTATCCCAGGGGACAACCCCCCGATGCTTAAATCAGCAATGGATTAATGAGCAATAGAGAAGAGTTAAGTAAGAGAGAAGTAGAGGCCGTAGTACTTGATCCAAGAGGCGTGTAGGTCCTCTGCACGCGTGCTCGCCGCTCCCAGTGGGATCTCGGAGAGTGCTCGCTGGGTGGTAAGGCCGTACAGGAGGAGGAGGCTCTCGGGTTGTAGCGGATGGCCTCTCTGTCGTAGTTGCAGGTCGGGTTGCTCTCTTCTCAGTAGGAAGCTCGAGTGGCAGAAGTATCCGCCGGGTCTCCTCTTGCGTAGTAGTATGGGGGTTTAGTAGAAGAATCTACCGTGTCCCTTCTCTTCTGTCGATGTCCCTTTTATATGGATTGTACTGGAGCGAGAGACGTCATCTCTTGATAGGGAAGGGTATGTTTAGTAGAGTAATGTTCCCCCGCTATGTTGGCGGGAGTTTCCCGTTAGAGGGCGATAGCCTCGGCGTCGGCCGGTCCCTAGGCGAGTCTTACATCACTCATGACGCGTGCTCGTCCGTTACGGAGTCAAGGCCGACGTCGTGGGGGCAACGGTCGGTCGTCGGAGTGTCCTCCGACGAGAACTGCACTTGGGCCGGTTCCATCGTTCGTCGTGGAATCCGATGCTCTGCTGGGCTGGTCCTCTTCTTATTGGGCTGAGCAGGCGTGCTCGTCCCTTGTCTGGGTTTAGCACGTCCAAACCTTAGTGGGCCGCTCGTGATTGGGCCGTTTCTGGGTCAAATCAGATTTACCCTCCTCACTTCCCCCCTACTCTTAGTTGCCGAGCACTTGCAGGGGACTGAGAGTAGCCCAAGAGAGGATTTTTCTGGAGGGTGTGATCCGAAAATGATTTTCTCGTACGGCGGAAGTTGGTGGCTTCGAGAGCCTGCTTGGCGCGCAAGGCGCCTCTGGTGGTGGCAGAAGCCACGCTGACAATGATGACTCCAGGTCTTGTCCTGTTCTGGGAATGTGGGCTCGGAATGGTCACCTGACCTCGGTAGCCGTACCGCCGTAGCGGCTGTCGTCCCTTCACCTGACCCTCAGGGGAGAACCGTCGATCTGTAGTGGGCGGTTATAAGAAACGCAGCGAGGCCTCTCGCAAGCCATCCCCACGTCTTGCTGGTCGCTGCACTTCGTTGTAAGTGTCTTCTTCCCTTTGCCTGGTGAGGATCCTTCTATCTCTGTTTTTCTTCCTTTCGGTAGCGATGCCTCCGCGTAGGAGAGCCCTCACCATCGATGCTTCCTCTTCGGAGGAAATATCTCAAGGTCGGGGTGGTATGCCGAGCACCTCGGGTGCGGGCACTAGTCGGCCTGGCTCCCGACCTCTAGTGATCTATAGGGTATTCCATGGCCTGCGACAGGCCTTCCAAATTCCCCCTAAGTACGACATCGTCTTCCCCTCTGTGAGAGACGACATAACGAGTCATCCTTCCAGCCACATTGTTGAAAATGGTAGTGGGCATAGATATACCCCATCCATTGTTAACTGTTTTTCTAATTACCGAAGAGGTGCTCTATTGAAGCTCATGGTTTAGGATTTATGTGCCGTTGCAAAATGATGAAATGAGTGAGAAATTGTGAATCACGAGCCAAATTTGCTAGACTATCTGTGAGTTGGATGCTTTCCTCTGTAAACTGGCTGAGTCAGTGGTGGAGAAATAGAGACTAGTTCCAGAGAGCACCTTGCATTCAATGGTTCGCAAAGATTGTCTAATCCTCTATATCACAGTGGGCAACTTGTCGTGGGTTATTGTTATTACAGTTCGTTGCAGTTTCTACACTTCACATCTGTTATTTTTCCTTCTGTTAATTATGGTAAGGATATCATTATCGTGCATTTGCATGTGCATTAATTATTAAAATTGAAAACTTGTGGGTGTTTCTAGGTTCCATATGCATAAGCAGATTAAATATTTTGTGGTTGGATGAATGTATTATTTTTCTTGGTAAGTTATTTCCCTTCTGGTTTAAACGTTGCAAACTGCTACACTTTTTAGCTTATTCTTGTCTATGCTAATGCTTCTATTAAGTTATTTGATTTTTAACGATTGGCTATATTTGATGGCTTATCTTAAGGTTGTCTATATAATTTGACTCTCTCGCACTTTCAGTGTTAGATGCAAATCCGTGGAGAGGAGATCCAAAACCTGTTTACGTACTAGCTCAAAGAGAAAATCAGTTGTGGACCATGAAAACGAGGAGGAACCGGAGGTCTGATTTAGTTTTCTGTTCCTTCTCAAGGAGCGGAGTTTTGAAACGTCCAACTCACTCACAGTTCTCTGCTGTGCAGCGAAGTAGAAAGGGAACTTGGGCTCTTGTTTTCTAGAGGAAAGCGGCAATCCAAGAATCCAGGCAGCGGCTTTAAGTTTCGGATGCTTGTAGAAGACATCAGGGAGGGGGTACTTGTAAGTATCTTTGCCATTGTACTTTTTGATTGATGGAAGAACCCAGGCTTGTGTTTCCATGCTTTATGTTGGAGCTAATATTCAAGCAAATAAAAAGAGAGGAAAAAAAACTATCGGCATCAATGTTTCTACTTAAATATACTAACCCTTTTCACATGACCTAGTTTAGGCTAGTGTACCCATTTCGGACAGTTTGAGAACCTTGCTGTCTTCCAGGTGTTTGAAGATGAACAAGATGCTGCAAGATACTGCGACTTACTTCAGGGAGGAGGTCAAGGTTGTGAGGGTGTCGCAGAAGTTGAAGCATCATCGGTAAGGGGATGGTGTGTACTGTATCCTGGCCCAACCAGTTGATTTTGAGGTCATCATTGATCGTCAACGACTGTCATTCTTCTTTAGGTCTTTGATATTTGTCAGAAGATGAGGGCTCTTGCTGTTCTCTTTAGACGTGGAAGAACACCACCATTGCCAGAAAACCTTCAGCTCAATCTGCGTGCTCGAAAGCGGTCCCTGGAGGATCAAGAAGACTTGGTTTGAGCTAATGTTTGAGGCTTTTACAGAGCACCGGGAGCTTAAATATATAGGCATACATCATTATAGATAGGGTTTCATTTCAGGTCAAGGACCAGCCCCTGGTCGCTAAGTAGTGTCCTCTTGTAGATGCACACAAAGAAATTGACCAGATATGGAAATACACATAATTGTGGGGTGGTTACTTGATTCAGTGACACAGGAATTACAAGAAAGTAGCTCAGTTTAAAAAAAAAGCTCTCTGCTTTGTACATATGAACCTATTAACTCTTGAATGAAATGATGATACAAATTCCTTTTTCATTCTTTGCTTCTGTTCAGTTTCAGTTTCTCCTTATTTCAAGTGATATTCTGAGCCGAATGGCACACATTTGGGTGGCCTACGGCAAAAATTCCGGGTGTATGTATTAGAAGCTTATCAACAGGGTGACATAACCGTTGTGGTCGTCAATGTGAGAAGAAAATTGCAGCTTCTTGATCGAACAAAATAAGGAAAATGCACGGCATGCAGGTGGCTCTGGGTTGTGGATGTTCATGGAGTCTGCTATGAATCTGCTATTGGATCAGAATCAGCATGAGCAGGAGGTTGCGGGGCGGCCTTCTTCGGGCTGGGCTGTTTCCTCAGTCTCTCCCTTCGGAAGCTCTGGAAATCGGAGAGCAAACTCCCGTTCACTTCCTGCTTCATCCTCTCCACCAGCCTCCTCAGCACCTGCACAGAAGGCCATGCTAGCAAAAAGACTAAACACAAGCAGAACCCAACAAGAGATCGAACTCAACGCGGGGGGAATGAGGTGTTGCCGATCTCACCGACTCGGAGACGCCCCTGAGGACGTGCTCTGGCACCAGCGCGAGCACCGGCGGGAGCACCAAGCTGATGCTCGTCTCCAGGTGGCCCTTGAGTCGGCTCCTCCGTGCGGCGGCGCCTTCCTTCTCTCCCCTGTCGGGGTACAGCAGCCCCCGGACGTCCAGCGCGAAATGGAGCTGCGGGTGGCTGTGTGTGCAGAAGGAGCCGGCGGGACGTCGCCTCCCACGCGGACGGGGACGGGCAAGCGGAAACGGAAGAAGCATAGTCGTCTTTGGAGAGGGGAGAAGTGTCTGGTGCCGGTACGTTGACAGGAACGGCCGGATGGGGGCGTGCTGCGTGCAGTGGAAGCCGACGCCATAGCCATCATGTTGGCGTTTGGGGGAGCTCCCTGCCCTTGGGGTCTCTTCCCCACCTTCCGTTTTCTTCCCCTCGACCGCCGTGGTGAGTTGTGGGTGGCTGGGGTGGGGTGGGAGTGCGAGTGCTGTTGGCAGATGGATAGAGTTTGATGGCCCGTGGTGGTGGTGGTGGTGGTGACGGGGCGGGGGGTGGTTGGTGGGTGGGGTCTGTTTTCTCCCTTTTTCTTTCCAATAACCTGGCCGGTAGACGTTGGATTCCTCCTAGATCTTAGAGAGTATAACTCAAATTTAGAAATGTACTTAAAGAAAATATTAAATAGCGTGATGTTTTATCGCAGGACCAGTGATTTACTCTCTCTTGTTTTATTTAACAGTTCTAAGTTTTAACTTCTAACTCAGGGAACACATCGTCTCATTTTCGTTGGGTGATGCGGGAGGGACGACGGGCTCGGCTTTTTAACTGCCACCGACAAGTTCAACAAGTATAATAATTTAAATAAATATCAAACAAGTGATAGTTAACAGTTTAACAGCCTGTTGGTTGTAAAGAATGACTAATTAATTTCAATCCGGGCGGATTTGCAAATCCGGCACATCGCTTCACAACAATATTAAACACATGGTTGGACACTAGTTGGGTAACTACCACTAGATTTGGACACACTCGTATCTCATGCAGTTTCATGGCTCGGGGGTCTAAATAACGATTATTCAAGAAAAGCTCAAGGGCGGCTAAACGTAACCGATCAAGAAAAGATTGAGGTTAAGAGAAGGGTAAACACCCTCAGACGGAAGAGAGTCCACGTTTAGGGAGTATTGCCCCCTAAACACTTCCTCTTCCTCTTAAAGAGAATGAACCACTATATAAACATAAAGAAACTCGCCGGAAAGGTAAGTCATTCTGAGCACTTTAAGTCACCCATATTGGTGGAGAGCGATCTCGTGTCCACCCCTATCTCCTTCTTCTCTTCTTTCGCGTAAAGTTCTACTATCTTGTTGACTTAAGTATCAGAGGATTTTCCCCAAGATTACTGTCCTGGGCTTTCTGATCATTTTCTTCTCGCGTTGTAGAGTTCTACTACAGTGTGATTACAATTAACGATCGCCCTCGATCGAACGGCTCAAGTTTTAACACGAGATTACGCCTCTTCAACGGTTATAACGGTTATATGTTCGTAGGAATTCGTCGTAAAAATATAAATTTAATTAACATGTACGAATTGTCACTACAAATTATCACCGTAATGCATGCAGGACATGTTAATTATGTATATAGACCGATGCCGTAAAAATATAAATTTAATTAACATGCATGAATTCTCGGTACAAATTATCACTGTAAATATTAGGATTCAGAAGCTCGGAAACGCAATCTCACAGGAAGAAATGGCTTAATACATGATTGTATTTCTCCCATCGGACACTTAAATCAATCTCAGTTCAGCTGCGGAGGTATGAACTTAAAAAATGATATAGATGATTGCCTGGGCTTGGGTCCATGGCAAATCAAAATAAGAATAGATTAAGAGTTAGATGGCAAAGACCTGATTATGGTGGCTGCAGGGTGACGTGGCCACAGCCCATACTCCGGCGGCGGGTGTACCGGAATTGCAGCAACGACTGACCGAGCGTGGAACTGTCTGCTAGGCCAATATTGGAATGAGATCGACATTGGACCCATGGTTCGTCGACTCGGTCCGACTCTCGTTGACTCGGGCATGCCGTATCGGATCAGGACACAAACGGTCCATGATCTGGCTTGGATCGGGCGAGTCAAAAATCATATGTTGGACTCGTTTCGGATCGCGCGGGTCGGACGGGTCAGATACGGGTCGGATACGACCCGGACCCAAGTCGGCACGATCCAAAGCACCCGATACTTACCGAAGGCAGCCGTTCGCAGACAGTTCTTCACGTTGCAGACGCCAGAACAGAGAACGCCCCATTCGGCCTGTTCGTTGCAGACGCCGGCGATCCCTTCGTTCTTGGCGTGGAAGAACGCGATTGGAGACAGATTCATCGCCGGAGAAGGATCAAGAATTAGATTGTGGCGGTTTTCTGTGTATTGGAGGCGATTTTAGCGGATCAAACGGTGACCATCGGAGGTAAACCCTAAACCCGATTGCTTTGAGTTCTAGGTCTAGATTTATGTTTTTTGTGCGATTTTTGTGTATTACTTGATGTGAAATCATGTTGCAAGTGTTTTAGGCTAGATTTGCACATGTTTACCTCTTCATTTGCACAGATTTAGACTAGATCTAGGGTAGATTCGAATTTTAGGAAAAAAATTAATATTTTTTTAAAAATAGGAAAAAATTATAAAGTGCTTAATCAAGGTAAATGATGTATGAGTATAAAAGTTTTTGACACTAATCCAACCTTTACATGTGAATGTACGATGAAATTATATTTTTAGTGATTTTTAAAATATTATTATATTTATATATGTTAGATTCAACAAAATTGTAAACTTATAATTCTTTGTTGAATACGTACCATGATGAAATAGTTTCACACTAATCTTATTGGATTATTAATGTATTGCATTATTGCATTATTAATCTAAAATTCTTATTAGATTAGTTTCACACTAATGTAATTGAAAACTATTATGTCGTGATTATTTAAACTATTATGTTTCACACCATGATGAGCCATCTTACTCCATGATGAAATAGTTTTCTCATAATTTAAAATTAATATATTACATAATTGTGGTTATAATTTACGTGTGATTTTAGATGCTTCGGAGATCACAAAGCGATGATATTGGGTGGCAGCATGGTATCATGATAGATGGAAATAGACACCATTTCAAATGTAATTATTGTGATTTTATTGCAAAGGGGGGTGCAGTCTCCCGCTTGAAGAAACATCTTACAGGAGGAAGATTAGTAGGGTATAAAGAGATCCATCCATGCAAGAGTGTACCTAGAGAGGTCAAATAATTAATGGTCTAACATTTGAATGACATAAAAGTTGAACAGCAGAGGAAGAAGGCAGAAAAAGTTGCAGCTGAACGGATGATGAGCGGCGAAGGCTCATTACATTCAGATGATGATGAAGTATGGACAGGTTCTGACGAGGAAGATGTCCAGGAGATCACGCGCGGAAGGGAGAGGGATTCCACCTTCTCATGTCACTCGCTCGGCTATGCATCAAAGCAGGGCTGAAGCATGGGAGAGAGATCAGAGGAGATCTCATAGAGTTCATTTTGAGAGATCTGAATATGAAGAAGGTGGAGGTTCAGGGGCTCCTGCATCAAGACCGGTTCAAGGTCATCATTCAACAAGCAATATCAAGAGTTACTTCACAAATCCCCCTCCTTCAGGTAGTAGTAGTCAAAGAAAAATAAGCACATGTGTCACAATTGACGATGTGGATCTCAATGTCTTTTCTAGGGAACATAGGAAGCAAATAAGATTGAAGGACGCCTACAATAAGAAATGACCAAAGTACAAATTGGGAAGGGCCGTGGCAAAGTTTTGGTACCATACAGGGTTATCATTTAATGCAGCAAACAGTCCATACTACAAGACCATGTTCCAGGAGACACAACAATAAGGTTTACATGTTCAGCCTCCGACTGCAAAGCATTTGGCTGGGAGGTATCTTGATGAGGAAGTTCAAGAAATAAAGGAATACATTGCTTCTTTCAAAAGAAAACGACAGAAGTTTGGAGTCACCATTATGTGTGATGGTTGGTCAGGTACCACTAAAAGTAGCTTGATTAACTTTCTTGTCTATTGTGAAAAATAGCTCTTCTACCATTAGTCCATTGATGCATCAGACAAAATCCACAGCTACCACTACATAATACATTTAATGAATGAAGTGGTGGAAGGAATCGGAGAAGATTATATTGTACAGGTTGTGACAGACAATGGATCCAACTACAAGAAAGCAGGGGAGGAGTTGATGAAGATGAGACCACACCTATTCTGGACATCTTGTGCAGCCCATTGTGTTGATTTGATGCTAAAAGATATTGGGCAACTTGAGACAGTGAAGAAAATTGTTGAAGTAGCGCAAAAGATAACAAGATTTATATACAATCATCACATTGTGCTTGCTTGGATGCGAGAGTATACATGATGTGAGTTGTTGAGGCTAACCAACTATATTACACTTCAAAGTCTTCTAAAGCATGATAATGGCATCAAACAAATGTTTAGGAGTCATGTATGGTTGTACTCTTCTTTTGCAAACACTCGTGATGGGAAAGAGGTAGAAGAGTTGATCAATAGCACAAATTTCTGTGAAAGAGTGCAGAAAATTGTCCATATTATTGAGCCATTATATGAAGTCCTTAGAGTTGTTGATGGTGACAGGACACCAACATTAGGTTTGGTGTATACAAAGTCGGAAGCTGCAAAAAAGAAGATGCAACATGTGTCTCCCAAATATTCTCCATGTTTCTTGAGTATTGTGGAGGATAGGTGGGATCAACAAATGTCCCGTGATTTGCATATGGCAGGTGAGCATTATGCATCATTTTATTTTATACCAATTTCATTTTAACATAACTTTACAAGTGTGCACTTCTCAAATATATTGTTCACTTTATAATGTAGCATACTATCTCCACCCTGCGTTCCATTATAAGAAAGAGCTATCATACGATGATGATTTGATAGAAGCCGTCACAAAGGTGGTGTAACGCATGTCCAAAACACCCGAAGAGGAGGAAGATGCAATGAATCAGGTAAAGAGTGTATACACTATGCTCCTACAGTCCTGCTAACCGTAGTACAGGTGTCATATGGTGATTAATGTATGCATTCTTTGTTGCTAGATTAAATAATTTCGAGAGGGAGTCGGGTCATTTGCAGAACCATCAGCCATTGCTGGTCGGGAGAGGAGTGATGCAAGTAAAATGCTCTTTCTCATACAATGAAGAGTTTCCCTTGTATCATTCATGTTCCAAAATTAAGGATGTCATATTTATTCTTTTACAGCTGAGTGGTGGTTGAATTATGGAAGCAACTCACCCATCTTGAGGAATATTACTATTAAAGTATTATCTCAAACATCATCCTCTAGTAGGTGTGAGAGGAATTGGAGCACATTTACTTTGATACATACAAAGATAAGGAACAGGTTGACACATCAAAGGCTGGACAAGTTGGTGTATGTGCACTACAATATGAGGCTGAGATTGAAGCACATACAAATAGATGCTAAAAAATGGGAAGGAGATTATGATCCAACAGAAGCTGTATATCTCCGTGACGATGAGGACCCTATCGTGTCATGGATCGCAAGGACAACTACAGAACGAGGTGAATATGAGCTTGACGAGGAGGCCCCTGATCCAGGGGATGCACCTCTCCCGAACACTTTCTTGGCAACAGCTGCAACATCAGATGCAGAGGGTATAGCAGGGACATCTCAGGTTGAGGAGATAGTGGCAGAGGATGATGAGATAGACTTAGAAGATGATATCATTTTACTTGACACTTCTAGGAGAGGCATAGGTAGGAGAGCTATTGATGATGATGCTGAGTGGGAAAGGTTGATGCAGGGTCCTGCTGTAGGGAGCACTCGGGAGCCACCGTCACAGCCACCACCACAGGAGCGTGCGCTCTCACGGCTACAACCACCACCACCACAGCCTGCACCCTTACAGCCACCACCACAGCGGGATACTTCTTCTACGCAGAGGGGTGTTCCTTCTTTGCAAAAATCTCGGACAGTTGATCCTTCTTCACAAAGATCTCAAAGCTCTTTGTAGAGGAAGAAAGAGAGAGAAACTTCAAGATCAAAGATTGGGAAGGACCCACCACCACCTCAGCCCCTCCCAAAGAAGGGGTGGTTTGGATTTTGCACAGGAAAAAATAAAAAATAACCACCATTAGTAGATCTCGATGCAGAAACACAGATAACTCCATGATTTGATACTGAGCGCACCATCAGTGATGACTCATCTAGCAGCATACATGGTACTGTTGGGGGTAAGGGTGGTATATCAGAGTTTACACATGTGGGGGGAGATTCACAGTGTACACATTTTCCAGGGGAGTGAGAATATACACATGCTACTCAAGATGGTATTGACCATGGTGCTCCTTTGCCATTTAATGCTAGGGGGAGAGCAGGTGGTTCTGCGACTGGTAGTGGTAGCTACCAGGGTATGCTATTGGACTTTGAGAGATTGAGTACACAAGATTATGACTCATCTTCAGCAGTTTCCTCTAGTGTCCGTCCCATCCCTACACGTCGGACATGTGCTATATTTGAGGATTTTATTGTGGATGAACGTGAGCGTGGAGCTCCAGAGCACGAGCTTCAGAGAATGTGGGGGGAGTTGATGGCTTCAGATAGTGATCATTCTAGTGTGCCTACACGTCCACCTCCAGCTGCATATCCTACTACAGGGTATGGTTACCATGCACATGTTCATGTTGTCCTAGTTGTGTATATTTCAGGATCCCAACATTATGCATATTACATGATGCAATACCGTAATATGTATTCAGCGTACATGTCATGGGCTCAGTATCAAGCATATTTGATGGCCACATATCAAGTTCAATTGCAAGGAGATATGCAAGGGGGCGATACCAGTTCCGCATCTTCATATTACGACCCTCAGCAACAGTCTTACTGGGGTTATTATTATATTTAAATAGAATCATTATGTTGTTTTGTAGTTTAGATGCACATTTGTATTATAACTTAACTTTGTGTATTTTCTATATCTTGTAGATGCCGCGTGACTGACGCCACCCCGCTTGGGA
Organism: Amorphophallus konjac; assembly: GCA_022559845.1. Lineage (NCBI taxonomy): Eukaryota > Viridiplantae > Streptophyta > Magnoliopsida > Alismatales > Araceae > Amorphophallus > Amorphophallus konjac. The sequence goes on along the minus strand of CM040122.1, from coordinate 409,111,506 downwards.
GCATGGATACACGAGACCGGGTGATCGACGGATTCATTGCATGTATTGTGAGCACATGGTTAGCGGCATACATAGATTTTCTGAGCATCTCGCGGGACTTGGCAGAGATTGTATTGCATGTCCATCTGTTCCTTCCCATGTTCGTTCAGAGTTTATTAGACATGTAGCAACATGTTCCTCTACAGCAGCAGCCTCTTCCTCTACAGTAGCAGCCTCTTATTCGACAACACCGGCCTCTTCCTCCACAGTAGCATCCTCTTATTCGACAGCACTGGCCTCCTCCTCCATAGTAGTAGCCTCTTCTTCGACAACACTGGCCTCTTCCTCCACAGTGTTGCACCCTCCAGCAGAGTTAGTAAATGTGGTAAGGGCATTCTTTGTAGAGTTTGATTTACCACCCAGTGCTGCACATGCACTATCATATGTCAACATGATTAGATGTGTGCACAAACATCCTGATGGGGACATCAAAGCAAGACCACTAACTTTTTTTATTTGTATTTATACTCTTGTGTTAAATGTGTTTGCAATTGTATGACAACTATAAGCCAAAGTGTGAGTCCTTAGGTTTTAGTGGGTTTCTTTGCAAAAGGTCATGTGGCCCGGCGGGACCTCCACCTTCTTTCCCATTAATCCACCTAGGCTCTAGGGATCATGTGGGGCTGGTTCAAAGTCCAAGGTGGGCTTAGACCAAGACCTTTCAAAGTTGGACCAAGAAAAGTCCAAGATGCCCACTTGCCGTTTATCCTTTTTTATGTTATTTTGACCACATGGGAGAAAGGAAAAGGAATTAAATATTCTCATCCCCTAATTGCCCCTCCCTAACCCTAGATCTGAGGGTAGTGATAGTCATTTGGTTAGGTTTATAAAACTCATGTATTTTTTATTATTTTGACAATTAATGTGAAGAAAATCAAGAATTTACCTTGAGCAGCCCAAGGGCGCAGCCCCTCTCCCTCTCTCTCCCAACCCCTTGCAGCTGGATTGCTGCGAATTTATTGAGGTGTGAGACCTCCTTATCATCCCCTCTATGAGTGAGAAGCTAAGCACTGCCGCCGCCGCCGCCATCGAGCCGCCGTCGCATCACCACCGCCACATCGTCGGAGTTCTGTCCACCTCTGGACAGAAGCTTGAAGCCCGATTTTTATCTCCCAATCAGGAGATCTGATCGAGCTCAAAATTGGAGGGTGAGTTCCCCACGTTGTTTCCACTCTCCAAAAAAGTTTCAGGCCAATCGGCCTACGTTTGCTATTTTTCTCAGTCGTTTAGTTCCACCCCTAACAGTCTGCCAATCAGCAGATCTGCGGGATAGTCGTCTGTTAGTTTATTTTTCACACCCCTCAAAAAACGTCTGAAAAATCTCAAAAAATTCATGTGTGATCCTCACTTCCCACCCCATCACCCATAAAATTCCAAAGTCCGAGATCTACAATTTTCTTGTTGGTCAAAATTCGTTTTCAGGCAGATCCTTGTCTGCCCTGACTGTTTGTAATCCAACCCAACAGAAACAATTGTGCCACAATGATTTTCATTTCCAATCCGTTTGCTGGATGGTTGTGAAATTAATTTATGTTGTATCCCTTTGAGTCCTCTGTTCAACGGCACTGATCTCACCTCGATCCGCCTCCGAATCTAGGCGCAACAATTATTTTCGTGGAGGTGCACAGATCTGTTCCGAGTCAGGCCAGCAATAGTAGTCCGCCGGATAATTCCTTGGAAAATACGCCGGCTCATATTCTACCGCCGCCGAGTTCAGAGATTGAAGAGAAGGATTCCACCGACGTCCCAGCCAATCGTCTCGACCAGAAGTCGACCGGAAGCCGCCGTCCCAACAGCCGAGTTTGATTGTTGTCCAGCGAGTCGGACCAGTAGCCCGCCTCCGGCCCGAAAGCCCTTCCGGCTTGCTGCCCATCAACCCGAGCTTGATACTCCCGAGTCTCACGTGTAGCCCTTTACCTTCCTGCTTGGAGTGGGCAGTAAAATCATTTCTATAATTATTATTAATTCATTTGTACCTGGAGTACGAGTCTTGGTCGGGGTCACCTTCCCCACGCCCGGAGCGTGGAGGTATCGTTTCCACTCCCTCACTCGACATTTTGATAACTTCGTATATTTCTATATGCCGCTGCTTGCATGTGATAGGTTAATCTAGCTCGTTAAATAATTTCAATCACCGCTATGAGAGAGAGCGAAACCCATTCCGTGACCCGATCCGGGCACGAAAGAGAGTTGACCACCCTATCTCATTGCCGGTTTCTCAACCGCGCATATCCGCACGTTTCCCTAGCCAGGGATGTAATGCCCCGGATTTTTCGGATATTTTTCAGATCATTTTAGTGGGTCTCGGAGTGTATTTTGTGCTTTACACGTGTTTTTCCCTGATGTGCCTTCGGAATTCTTTGCAGGGCAAACCGTGGCGTTCTCCGACTCCGGGACAGTACCACTGCGTTGTGTTCCTTCCGAGGATCGCGGAGGTAATTTTTCGTAATTTTCTGAATTTATCGAATTTTCGGGTTTTCCTATATATACTAACCCTTTCCTCTCTCCCCCTCTCATTCTCCCTTTCACACTCTCTCTCTTCTCTCACGCCCTCTTTCTCCCCTCTCTTCTCCGGCGGCCGACGGAGCGAGGCGGGGGCGAGGCGGAGGCGGCGCGGGTGAGGACGCGGGCGAGGATGGGCGAGGATCGAGGCGGTGGAGGCGCGTGGGAGCTCGTGGCGCGGTCGCGAGCCGGCGAGGGTTTCACGGCGTTTCTTCGCGGATCGGCGAGCTCGGGGCGCGAAATCTTCGGTGGAGGTAGGGTGATGGTTCCCCAGCTCGTGCACTTCCTTTCCCGCGAGTTTCGTAGGCCGTGGTGAGCCGAGCGGGTGGAATCGGGGTTTTTGGGCAAAACCCATGTTTTAGGGCTTGTGGGCCGATCTCCCGTTTCATTGCGTTTTTGGCCGATCCGAGGCCGTAGATGCATGCTAGGGGCTTCTGGGGAGCTTCCCCCTTGTTTTCCCCCTCCCTTGTGGAGGTATGGGGGCGTGGGACGAGTTTTGGGTCGTTTCCCGCCGTAGCGTTCTCGGCAGGAAGTGACGGTCCTTCCAGTGGCCGTCACTTGGTGTAACGCGCCTGGGCAGGGCCGTTACATCCCCCTTCTGTTGGCCCTTGGTGGTCTGTGGGTGTGACGGTCCCACGATAGACCGCCAGGTGCTGTGACGCACCAGGGCTAGACCGTTAGAGTCTCTTCCGTTGGTTTTCGGGTCAGGCGTGTGACGCACCAGGGCTGGCGCGTCACAGCCTTGTGACGCCCCAGGGTGGGTGCGTCACATTCCCTGTTGCCCAGCTGAGGGCTGGGGGTGTGACGGTGCCCTCTGGACCGTTACATGCTTGTAACGCGCCCAGGGTGGGCCGTCAGAGCCGTTTTTATCCGTTGGGGAGGGCAGCGTGTGTGACGCGCCAGGCCGACGCGTTACATCCGTGTAACGCGTTGGGGCAAGCGCGTTACATCCTGCTTTCACGCTGAGAGCGTGAGGCGTGTAACGGACCAGGGCAAGCGCGTTACATTCGTGTAACGCGCTGGGCCAGGCGCGTTACATCCTGCGTTCTTTGGGCCGTGTGACGGTCTGCGTTAGGCCGCCGGGTGGATGTGACGGTCTCGCCTAGACCGTTACAGCCCTGTGACGGTCTAGGGTTAGACCGTCAGGCTTTGTGTTGTTCCGAGGCGAGTTTTTGTGTTCTCCGCCTTGTCCCGCAATGTGTGGATCCCTAGTCGACCCGGTTGTGACCCAGTGGTCGACCTGCGGTCTTGTGAGTGTCCCTGACACCCGTGGGTTTCTGTGTCCGTGTTTTGAGGGTGTCTGGAGGACCGTGTTATCTCGTTTAGCGTGCCCGTAGGGTTGAGAGTCCGGGTGACTTCTCGCGTGCTGGGCCTTCGTGTTACGCTCGATCGAGTCACCGTGTATCGGTGTGGGTGCGGTGGGGTCTCCCCCGCATGCCGTGAGTTTTTTTGGAAGGCGATTCCCATGTGGGCCACGTGGTTGGTCTTGGACTGCGAGTCCAGTTACCCGGCCTGGGGCTGGAGGTTTCCCGCTTGCTTCAAGATGGGAAATCGTCGTGGCGGCTTGTGTGCTGCCTTGGGAATCGTGCTTCTGTGTTTTCCGTGTGGCCCGTGTGAGTGGCCTTTGTCCCTTGCGTTCCCTTCTCAAGGGAATGGTCTTGGCAACTCGTGTGTTGTCTCGGTATTCGTGATATCGTGGTTTTGGACCTAGAGATTGGGCTAGATCGACGGCCTTGTGCTGTTGCGTGCAACGGTCTTGACCCCGAGTCTTGCGACTCAAGGACCGTTGGCTGTAGTGTGTCTAGAGGACTGTCCAGAGTCCAGTGACTTAGCGTCACTTGGGTTTTCTTGACTTTCGCGCAGGCTGCGTGCGTGACCGTGGACTGCAAGTTCTGTTCCTTCTCCGACTGTGGTCGCCGTGCGACGGGGCCGGTACGTGGGGTGGTCCCCGTACGTCGTCGGATTCGGACGTTGTTTTCCGTTGAGTTGAAAGTCTACTCCTTCAGTGACCCTCCACTAGTCGTAGCCTACCAGTACGCGTGTGCTGGTCGCACCAGGGAGTGGTGTACGGGCTTACCCTTAGAGGCGGTTTGTGGACCGGTTGCCGTCGGGCCCCACGTCTTGCAGCCAGAGTCCGGCTGAGGGGAAAACCGGTCAGAGGACCAGACCAGGGACGCGTGGTCTGTGTGTGCACACGTGGTTGGGGGCGGTTGGACCCACGTCGACGGGCGTGACCCCAGCTAGTTACTTGTTTGTGGTTACTTGTACGGTGTTCGCGCCTCGGGTAGGACCTACCACGTCAGGCGGTTCACCTGCGGTGCGGTGTAAGACGTCAGGGGACGCTACCGGCTGTGCTTCTAGTGGGTGGTACTCCTGTCGAGTACGGAGTGACAGACTATCAGTTTCCGTGATTTCGACCTTCGGGTTTTCGGTCGTGTTGACCGTTGAGTTCGGTTGTTTCGCCGTGGCGCGTGTGTTGGTTTTCGCGCCAAGGGTCTAATGCTAGTGGCTTTACCGAGGTTGGGTCTTGTTGTGCGGTACCCGCGATCGGATGGTCGGGGTTGCACCTTGGACAGCGTGTCCAGGTCGGCTGTGTCCGAGGGACAGGCCTCTACGGCGTGGTTGCCGTGTGTTCTTGCTTCGGTAGGTGGTACTAGTGTGGTTCGGTAGCTTCGACTGCGTGATCGAGGTGTGCCTTCTGGTACAGTAGGTGTAGCTGTAGTGCCGAGTTTTTGACCGGCCACCGGTTTGCTGTTCCTGCTGTAGTTGTAGCTTCCTTTCCGCTACCGCCGTTGTTTCCGGTTGGGGTTCCGCGGGATCCCTGCTGAGTCTCTGTTTTGGAGACTCATTCCCTGCTTTTCAGGTGTAGCGGTTCTTCCTCGCGGTTCGAGGGCGCGGAGCGGAGGTCCTTAGTTGCCAGCTTGCCGGGCCGAGTGTTGACTTGGCATGTGGTACGTTTTTACTGCTTTAGACTGTACTTTCTGTTGGACTGGACTCTGTTGTAGTTGTAGCTGTTGCTGTTCTTTCTTTCAGCTTGTCGTTGGTTGTCCTGCTTTATTTCCTATTTCTTTGTGCCTCCACACTCCTTTTAGCCCTTCCGAGCCCTCCCGGCTCGTGGGCGGCGGTGCGAGTCTCGGGTTATCGGGCCTTCCCGGTAATCGGATTCTCGGGTCGTTACAGCTGGTATCAGAGCGGTGGTTGTGGACGTACATAGGAATTCGAGATATTGCAGTGATCAGAGTCCATAAGGTCCAGTACAGTTGGCAGCTGGCTTAGGGTTTTGTGCTTGTTTTTCGCCTTGTTTCTCGCTTGAGAGCTTGAGTGCGCTGTGCGGCACTGTGAAGGTGGTTGCTGTCCGCGACTTTTGTGCCAGCATGGGGTCTAAGGATCGAGGTCGAGAGCCTTCTCTCTCATCGGTGGTGGCCCTGGTTGTGCTGCGTTGGGCAGAGGTTGCTGGCAGGTGTGAGCTCGCGGTGCTGCATTCGAGGAACCTGCAGCGTGGTCAGGTGTCTGGTGCGGACTGTTCGTGGTTAAGTGGCCGTGAGCGTGCTTCGAGGGAGCTGCTGTCGATTTTGGCCACTCCAGCTTGAGGTTTGTCCAGCTCCTGAGGCGTTCTGATCGGGAAGTGTGCTCGGGTGAGCGGAGGATCTTCTCGGTGGGCTGCTGTTTCGTCGAGCCTGATGTTCTTGTCGCGCTCTGTGGCGTCAGAAATGACGTGTCGGTCCTGATCGTTCTGCTGATTTCGAGGCAGGATTTGGCAGAGATGTCCCGTTAAGTCTTTGCTCCTGTGCTTCTGTCAGTGGATGGGTTGTGTTCGCCCTGGAGTTGGTTTGAGATGGGAAGGCTCCGCGGTGAGTTCGGGACTCGAGGATGAGCGTCGGCGGTTGTCGTTATGGCTCGTGATGCGGCTCTTGGCACGCCGTGTTGCAGTTCGAGGAATTGCAGCGCTGGTGCATCGAGAGGTGATGTGATTGTAGTCCGACGTGACACTCGTCGAGTGTGTCGGAGGCGCTGACCTGATGGAAGCAATGGTTTTCCTTGGTGCTGGATGGTGCTGTTTCCAGCGTGCGCGAGGTTCGAGGTCAGGTCGAGCGTGGAGTTCTTCCGTTGGTCGAAGTGCGCTGGTTTCTCCCTTGGTTGGAGAGATTGCGTTCGGCTAAGGATCGTCGTCTTGCGTTGTGTGTTCGGATTGGTTGGCCTTGTGTGCCATGAAGTCCGTGCGAGACGTGCTCCTTGTTTTGGCAAGGTGGCTGCCTGTGAGAAGTCGTGCCCATTCCCTTGTCGTGTGAGGGTGCTGGCGCTGTTCCGGAAGGATGAGTGCTGGGTGGGCGGTGTTTGCTTTCTCGGCTGTGCGCGTAGATTTGAGTGCGCAGCGGAAGCGTGGTGGGCCCATAACCCACTGGTTCAGGATCGTAGCGTTGGTTGCTACGGGTGGATTCCTGAGTTCGCGTTCAACATCGGAGGATGGGTTCCTCGGTGTGAAACGTGTTGTTGCCGTGCCGTTGCTCGAGGTTTTGTGGTTGTTGGCACTGGCAGGGTGGAGTGTTGGGGAATGTGTTGGCTAGTGCGCCGCATGAATATCATGTTCCTGTGATGGAAGCCGTGTCAGGCGTCGGTGTCGGACCTGGATGAGGTTGTTGAGAATGTCGCCTGACGGAGGTCGAGGACGTGATGGTCGGAGTCGGTGGCTTGGTGTCCGACTTGTGTTCCCAGTCGTGCCCTCGGATGAGATCGTGCTTTGAGGATGTGGTCTCTGCCAGGCTGTGGGTTCCTGTTGGTTCTACGATCTTGTCGGATTGTGACGGTGGAATGTTCGTTGCTTAGGGACCCGTGAGCACTGTTCAGGTGGTGTCCCGTGGCTCTGTGGTAAGGGCGGAATCGGGATTGGCAGGTGTCCACTTGGATTGATCGAAGGATTTGATGAGACCAGATGGACGAGTGACGCCTGTGGGCGGAGGCCTTTTGTGAGATTGGCGTCGGATTGGTGGTCCCTGATAGGACATTGGTGTCGCAAGGTTATCCCTGGTTTGGTGACTAGCATGGGGTGGTTCCCTATAAGTCTGAGTCCCGTGAGGTGATGACTGAAGACGCCATGTTCTGTCATTTGGTTTCGCCGTGCTCCCCGAGAGGGTCGAGTTGGCGAGCAGTTGGTGACCAGTGGATGGTCTTTTCAGAGACAGAAGATGCTGGTTGTTGGGGCTCGAGCGTGGCGAGAGCCGTGTGCCAGCGAGACCTTTGATGGTCGTTTCTGCGATGTGCCTTTCCGGTTGGGATCTGGGCTTTGTCGAAGTTTGTCTTTTGACAAGAGTTGGCACGGTGTTGTGTCCGGCTTTCGGCTTGCCATGTGTGGGGTGTTTCTTGGTGTTGAGCCGATGTTCTGATTGCGGTCTGCGGAGAGGACTGCTTGAGCTGGTGGAGGCTCTATTTTGGTTGCTCCCTCGAGGAGGGCGTGTGACCTGTCAGCTGGTTGTAAAGCTGTTGTGCGATTTGTCTGCTGACCATTGGATGAATCAGTAGCTGTTTCTCGTGGCGAGGGTTGTGTTTCCTCGGTGAGCGAGATTGTGGCTGCGGTGCCATGGTTGATTCTCGCATTGTCTGAGATGATGCCGGACTGTGTCCTTTGGTATTTGCCTGCTCTGTGGCCGGGGTGCTCGGCGCGAGGAGCGAGGTGTTGTGTGTGATTGTGAGTCTGGCTGTGTTCCTCAGGATCCGTGTTTTCGTGAGAATCGAGGTTTTCTGTGCTGGGGCCCTGACAGCGTGTCAGTTGGTTCAGTGTTCTTCCCCTAGGACGTCGTGCTAGGTCCTGAATTTCGAGGACGAAATTCCTTTAAGGGGGGAGGGCTGTAATGCCCCGGATTTTTCGGATATTTTTCAGATCATTTTAGTGGGTCTCGGAGTGTATTTTGTGCTTTACACGTGTTTTTCCCTGATGTGCCTTCGGAATTCTTTGCAGGGCAAACCGTGGCGTTCTCCGACTCCGGGACAGTACCACTGCGTTGTGTTCCTTCCGAGGATCGCGGAGGTAATTTTTCGTAATTTTCTGAATTTATCGAATTTTCGGGTTTTCCTATATATACTAACCCTTTCCTCTCTCCCCCTCTCATTCTCCCTTTCACACTCTCTCTCTTCTCTCACGCCCTCTTTCTCCCCTCTCTTCTCCGGCGGCCGACGGAGCGAGGCGGGGGCGAGGCGGAGGCGGCGCGGGTGAGGACGCGGGCGAGGATGGGCGAGGATCGAGGCGGTGGAGGCGCGTGGGAGCTCGTGGCGCGGTCGCGAGCCGGCGAGGGTTTCACGGCGTTTCTTCGCGGATCGGCGAGCTCGGGGCGCGAAATCTTCGGTGGAGGTAGGGTGATGGTTCCCCAGCTCGTGCACTTCCTTTCCCGCGAGTTTCGTAGGCCGTGGTGAGCCGAGCGGGTGGAATCGGGGTTTTTGGGCAAAACCCATGTTTTAGGGCTTGTGGGCCGATCTCCCGTTTCATTGCGTTTTTGGCCGATCCGAGGCCGTAGATGCATGCTAGGGGCTTCTGGGGAGCTTCCCCCTTGTTTTCCCCCTCCCTTGTGGAGGTATGGGGGCGTGGGACGAGTTTTGGGTCGTTTCCCGCCGTAGCGTTCTCGGCAGGAAGTGACGGTCCTTCCAGTGGCCGTCACTTGGTGTAACGCGCCTGGGCAGGGCCGTTACATCCCCCTTCTGTTGGCCCTTGGTGGTCTGTGGGTGTGACGGTCCCACGATAGACCGCCAGGTGCTGTGACGCACCAGGGCTAGACCGTTAGAGTCTCTTCCGTTGGTTTTCGGGTCAGGCGTGTGACGCACCAGGGCTGGCGCGTCACAGCCTTGTGACGCCCCAGGGTGGGTGCGTCACATTCCCTGTTGCCCAGCTGAGGGCTGGGGGTGTGACGGTGCCCTCTGGACCGTTACATGCTTGTAACGCGCCCAGGGTGGGCCGTCAGAGCCGTTTTTATCCGTTGGGGAGGGCAGCGTGTGTGACGCGCCAGGCCGGACGCGTTACATCCGTGTAACGCGTTGGGGCAAGCGCGTTACATCCTGCTTTCACGCTGAGAGCGTGAGGCGTGTAACGGACCAGGGCAAGCGCGTTACATTCGTGTAACGCGCTGGGCCAGGCGCGTTACATCCTGCGTTCTTTGGGCCGTGTGACGGTCTGCGTTAGGCCGCCGGGTGGATGTGACGGTCTCGCCTAGACCGTTACAGCCCTGTGACGGTCTAGGGTTAGACCGTCAGGCTTTGTGTTGTTCCGAGGCGAGTTTTTGTGTTCTCCGCCTTGTCCCGCAATGTGTGGATCCCTAGTCGACCCGGTTGTGACCCAGTGGTCGACCTGCGGTCTTGTGAGTGTCCCTGACACCCGTGGGTTTCTGTGTCCGTGTTTTGAGGGTGTCTGGAGGACCGTGTTATCTCGTTTAGCGTGCCCGTAGGGTTGAGAGTCCGGGTGACTTCTCGCGTGCTGGGCCTTCGTGTTACGCTCGATCGAGTCACCGTGTATCGGTGTGGGTGCGGTGGGGTCTCCCCCGCATGCCGTGAGTTTTTTTGGAAGGCGATTCCCATGTGGGCCACGTGGTTGGTCTTGGACTGCGAGTCCAGTTACCCGGCCTGGGGCTGGAGGTTTCCCGCTTGCTTCAAGATGGGAAATCGTCGTGGCGGCTTGTGTGCTGCCTTGGGAATCGTGCTTCTGTGTTTTCCGTGTGGCCCGTGTGAGTGGCCTTTGTCCCTTGCGTTCCCTTCTCAAGGGAATGGTCTTGGCAACTCGTGTGTTGTCTCGGTATTCGTGATATCGTGGTTTTGGACCTAGAGATTGGGCTAGATCGACGGCCTTGTGCTGTTGCGTGCAACGGTCTTGACCCCGAGTCTTGCGACTCAAGGACCGTTGGCTGTAGTGTGTCTAGAGGACTGTCCAGAGTCCAGTGACTTAGCGTCACTTGGGTTTTCTTGACTTTCGCGCAGGCTGCGTGCGTGACCGTGGACTGCAAGTTCTGTTCCTTCTCCGACTGTGGTCGCCGTGCGACGGGGCCGGTACGTGGGGTGGTCCCCGTACGTCGTCGGATTCGGACGTTGTTTTCCGTTGAGTTGAAAGTCTACTCCTTCAGTGACCCTCCACTAGTCGTAGCCTACCAGTACGCGTGTGCTGGTCGCACCAGGGAGTGGTGTACGGGCTTACCCTTAGAGGCGGTTTGTGGACCGGTTGCCGTCGGGCCCCACGTCTTGCAGCCAGAGTCCGGCTGAGGGGAAAACCGGTCAGAGGACCAGACCAGGGACGCGTGGTCTGTGTGTGCACACGTGGTTGGGGGCGGTTGGACCCACGTCGACGGGCGTGACCCCAGCTAGTTACTTGTTTGTGGTTACTTGTACGGTGTTCGCGCCTCGGGTAGGACCTACCACGTCAGGCGGTTCACCTGCGGTGCGGTGTAAGACGTCAGGGGACGCTACCGGCTGTGCTTCTAGTGGGTGGTACTCCTGTCGAGTACGGAGTGACAGACTATCAGTTTCCGTGATTTCGACCTTCGGGTTTTCGGTCGTGTTGACCGTTGAGTTCGGTTGTTTCGCCGTGGCGCGTGTGTTGGTTTTCGCGCCAAGGGTCTAATGCTAGTGGCTTTACCGAGGTTGGGTCTTGTTGTGCGGTACCCGCGATCGGATGGTCGGGGTTGCACCTTGGACAGCGTGTCCAGGTCGGCTGTGTCCGAGGGACAGGCCTCTACGGCGTGGTTGCCGTGTGTTCTTGCTTCGGTAGGTGGTACTAGTGTGGTTCGGTAGCTTCGACTGCGTGATCGAGGTGTGCCTTCTGGTACAGTAGGTGTAGCTGTAGTGCCGAGTTTTTGACCGGCCACCGGTTTGCTGTTCCTGCTGTAGTTGTAGCTTCCTTTCCGCTACCGCCGTTGTTTCCGGTTGGGGTTCCGCGGGATCCCTGCTGAGTCTCTGTTTTGGAGACTCATTCCCTGCTTTTCAGGTGTAGCGGTTCTTCCTCGCGGTTCGAGGGCGCGGAGCGGAGGTCCTTAGTTGCCAGCTTGCCGGGCCGAGTGTTGACTTGGCATGTGGTACGTTTTTACTGCTTTAGACTGTACTTTCTGTTGGACTGGACTCTGTTGTAGTTGTAGCTGTTGCTGTTCTTTCTTTCAGCTTGTCGTTGGTTGTCCTGCTTTATTTCCTATTTCTTTGTGCCTCCACACTCCTTTTAGCCCTTCCGAGCCCTCCCGGCTCGTGGGCGGCGGTGCGAGTCTCGGGTTATCGGGCCTTCCCGGTAATCGGATTCTCGGGTCGTTACAAGGGACGAGTCGCGAGTTTGCCTAGAGTCCAAGGTTAGCATCCAAATTGACGTCGAGTCGCGTCCCGCATCAAATTGGTATCAGAGCGGGTTAGAGTCTAGGATAGTCGGTCCAACGTTTGCATTGTATTCCATTCCGGTATATTAAAAGGTGTCCCCGGAACGATATGTTACGCCTATTGGGAAGGTAGCACACTTGCGTGAGTACGATCTTCGGATCAAACCTCCGCCACGTACCGGATACTGGTTGAGTCTAGGTTTATAGTCGAGTCTGCATTCTAACTTTGCATTGTTGTATAGGGTCGTGTCTAGTCCATTAGAGTGTCACTCCGATCTTTGTGTCTGCATGTCCATCCACTAGTCCCACGTCTCCCATGGATTCCCAATCGCCCAGGCGATATCACTGGTTGCATGACACCCGTGGGCTTGGCAACCATCCCATCCACTTCCGTAGGCCCGAAGGCTCGGACTTTTATGGCTCCAAAGTCTCGAGCGACTACCTAAAGTGGGAAGCCGCTATGGACGAATACTTTGAGTGTTACACTATGTTCGATGCCATGCAAGTCATTTTTTCCCAAAAGCGGCTTGTTCACGAAGCCGCCTGAAAATGGGAGAGCATTGAACGCATGAGGGAGGTTAGGAGGTAATGGCCTGTCGAGTCATGGCGTGAGATGAAGGGCGAGCTTAGAAGGGTCTACCTACCCGGCCCAGTCACCTCTAACCGACCCCACCCAGTCACCTCCCACCCGGAATGGCATAGTCGGAGGCAAAGAGCCCCGCATGTCGATGAGCCTAAGCCCAATATTAGGCCTAGTGATTATGGGCGAGTCCATCACGATGCCCCTACTCCAAATCTCACCATTGTCGAACTCTTCAAAACCATTTCGGATCGGTTGGACAGGATGGGTACTCAGATTGACGGACTCCTGCCCGAGCCTAGGGAGGTCGTAGCCCATGGTCTCAACCCGGTGCCACCCCAAGGACCTCTTCCCCTCAAGGAGGACATTCCTTCCCCACCCGTGAGAGCTCCTTTGCCCCCACCCTCACCTTCCGATCTTTATTCGGAGCCACCTCATTTGGAGCCGCCTCAGGCAGAGCCACCCGTACTTCTAACGGGAAAGTTAATCATCGCCGAGCCACTACTTAGCTGGCTCAAGACAGACTTGGTCCCTAGACCACCTTACTACCCATCCGTGGACCCCGCACTACCATTAGTGCCCGTCAACTCATTCCACACCACTTTCCGGTCTTGTCACCATGTAGATACATTGGAAGACCTTATTAAGGGATTAGATCGGCAGTTGAAGTTGACGCACATGTTGGCCCCAGGCTTCGACCGACCCAAAGGTCGTAGCTTCACCCATCCCGCTTTGGGGTCGATTACCTCCGTGTGCACCGTGGGTCATGTCACCATGGAGGTTCTTTTATTCCTCCCCATGCCGACCGAGCCTGATTTCATTCCACTTTTCCTGAGGGAGGAACCTTATCTTCTCCATGAGATCACCGTCCCACTTACCACAATGAATGAAGGTGACCATTTACACTTTCAAGGATTTCAAACATGGGACCGTGTCATGAGGGAACCCATCTCGAGGGGTCACACTTTCTTTGATCCCTTCGACCCCTCCCCAAGTGAACCTTATGACCCACCTCATCTATTCCACCTTGCCAAGGAGGTCCACTATCACACCTCTTCCACAGAGGCTAGTCAACCTATGCTTCATCGGAAAGAGTTGCATACATCGCCATCATCTAGGGATGAAGAAGGTAAATTTGACTCTCCTAGCCCTCCCAAACCTCCCCAGTCCAATAGGAAGTCCTTGCATGCATGGTACATTTTAGGATGTCTAGGAGCCCCCCATTCTGCCAACCACCGGTTGTATCGAGTGTATGCTTGTCACACATTCGGATGTCCTGGTCTGCCATTGCATATGTAGGGGTTTGCATAGCATTAGATTTGTCTAGGACATAGAGTGTGCTTTTCTTTATTTGTACAGTTTGTTAGGAGTCTGCATACGTCGAGTCGAGTCGGTCTATTGCAAGCTCGCGGTGTCAGTCCCTTTCGAGTGTGAGGCAAGTCGGGTCTAATGCGTACGTTGTAGACTTGCCGGAATTTGGGATCAGCTCTACCTCAATGTCTCGGATCTAGTCACCCACAGGGATCCAGCGGTGATTCCTAGTGAGTCTTCGAGCCGTCTCCTCCCTTTGAGAGTGACCCCACCCCGGAGTGTCCACCACTAGCCTCATTCCCATAGCAGCGTGAGCATATCGAACATATACGGGATGAGCAGATGACGATTACTAGGAGTGGAGCGTACCTGCGTTACCTGGTATGATGGAGAGCACTGTCCACATCCGACAGATCTGCAGGAGCGATACGTGCGCAACCGCACCCCTTACTTGACAGGGTCTAGTTTCTCTCACCCGGAGAGAATTTATGGGGACATCAAAGTAAGACCACTAAATTTTTTATTTGCATTTATAGCCTTGTGTTAAATGAGTTTGCAATTGTATGGCAACTATAAGTCAAAGTGTGAGTCCTTAGGTTTTAGTGGGTTTCTTTGCAAAAGGTCATGTGGCCCGGCGGGACCCCCACCTTCTTTCCCATTAGTCCACCTAGGCTCTAGGGATCATGTGGGGCTGGTTCAAAGTCCAAGGTGGGCTTAGACCAAGACCTTTCAAAGTTGGACCAAGAAAAGTCCAAGATGCCCACTTGCCATTTATCCTTTTTTATGTTGTTTTGACCACATGGGAGAAGGGAAAATGAATTAAATATTCTCATCCCCTAATTGCCCCTCCCTAACCCTAGATCTGAGGGTAGTGATGGTCATTTAGTTAGGTCTATAAAACTCATATATTTTCATTATTTTGATAATTAATGTGAAGAAAATCAAGAATTTGCCTTGAGCAGCCCAAGGGCGCAGCCCCTCTCCCTCTCTCTCCCAACCCCTTGCAGCTGGATTGCTACAAATTTCTTGAGGTGTGAGGCCTCCTTATCATCCCCTCTATGAGTGAGAAGCTAAGCACTGCCGCCGCCGCCGCCATCGAGCCGCCGTCGCATCACCACCGCCACATCGTCGGAGTTCTGTCCACCTCTGGATAGAAGCTTGAAGCCCGATTTTTATCTCCCAATCATTAGATCTGATCGAGCTCAAAATTGGAGGGTGAGTTCCCCACGTTATTTCCACTCTCCAAAAAAGTTTCAGGCCAATCGGCCTACGTTTGCTATTTTTCTCAGTCGTTTAGTTCCACCCCTGACAGTCTGCCAATCAGCAAATCTGCGGGATAGTCGTCTGTTAGTTTATTTTTCCCACCCCTCAAAACACGTGCGAAAAATCCCAAAAAATTCATGAGTGATCCTCACTTCCCACCCCATCACCCATAAAATTTGCAAGTCCTAGATCTACCATTTTCCTATTGGTTAAAATTCATTTTTAGGCAGATCCGTGTCTGTCCTGACTGTCTGTAATCCGACCCAGCAGAAACAACTGTGCCACAGTGGTTTTCATTTCCAATCCGTTTGCTGGATGGTTGTGAAATTAATTTATGTTGTATCCCTTTGAGTCCTCTGTCCAATGGCGCTGATCTCACCTCGATCCGCCTCCGGATCTGGGCGCAACAATTATTTTCGTAGAGGCGCGCAGATCTGTTCCGAGTCAAGCCAGCAAGAGCAGTCCGCCGGATAATTCCTCGGAAAATACACCGGCTCAGATTCGGCCGCCGCCGAGTTCAGAGATCGAAGAGAAGGATTCCATCGGCGTCACAACCAATCGTCTCGACCGGAAGTCGACCGGAAGCCGCCGTCCCAGCAGCCGAGTTCGCTTGCTGTCTAGCGAGTTAGAACAGTACCGAGTCGGACCAGCAGCCCGCCTCCTGCCCGAAAGTCCTTCCGGCTTGCTACCCATCAACCCGAGCTTGATACTCCCGGGTCTCACGTGTATCCCTTTACCTCCCTGCGTGGAGTGGACAGTAAAATCATTTCTGTAATTATTGTTAATTCATTTGTACCGGGAGTACGAGTCTTGGTCGGGGTCGCCTTCCCCACGCCCGGAGCGTGGAGGTATCGTTTCCACTCCCTCACTCGGCATTTTACTTACTTCGTATATTTCTATATGCCACTGCTTGCATGTGATAGGTTAATCTAGCTCGTTAAATAATTTCAATCACCGCTGTGAGAGAGAGCGAAACCCGTCCCGTGACCTAATCTGGGCACGAAAGAGAGTTGACCACCCTAGCTCATTGCCGGTTTCTCAACCATACACATTCGCACGTTTCCCTCGTCGGGGACAAGTCGCGAGTTTGCCTAGAGTCCAAGGTTAGCATCCAAATTGGCGTCGAGTCGCGTCCCGTCGCGCATCACATCCACATGCACCCCCACCCACCACAGCACATTTACAGTTTGAAGTTGCAGAATCTCAGCGTGCAGATGATGACTTATGGGAATGGTCGTCAAATACACTGAGTTTTCTGGTGATGATGATTGACTTGCAGGTTTTCTTTTTTCGTGATATATGTATAGAGTCTATGGATTATGGACTATTATATTAGCGGCACATATATTTCTTTTTCCCATGATGTATATGGGGGCTATGGACTTAGAATTTAGAGTTTAAACGTTTAACCCATTTGCTAGCAGGTGATAATTATAAATTTTGTTATGTTATGTGTGTGATTTTGATGAATAGAAAACTGTTGTGTCCCATGTTGATTATGATGATGACAAAATGCTAATGTCTATAATTATTGCATGTGAAACTTCGGTTGCTATTTCATTCCATGAGCATCTTATTGTTTTATGATCCTCAGAATGTGTTTGGCAGCTAGCATTGAATATACTCACATAAGG
Source organism: Amorphophallus konjac (assembly GCA_022559845.1). Lineage (NCBI taxonomy): Eukaryota > Viridiplantae > Streptophyta > Magnoliopsida > Alismatales > Araceae > Amorphophallus > Amorphophallus konjac. Next base: position 409,094,851 of record CM040122.1, on the reverse strand, counting down.
TTCATGCAAAATATTCCATGTGAACTGAAAGGTATGTAGGGAGGTTTGCCTTTTTGAAAAGTGACGAAGTGAGGCCATCTCTTTGGTTAATTTGGTAAGAATCTTATTTCAGAAATTTTGTGTTTCATTTGAGGTTAATTACTTTGTTTCTGAACTGGTCGAATATTGTAATTCTTCGTTGAGGAATCATTGTTAAGCAAGGAAGTTAAATGAAAGTTAAATGATTGTTTGAATGAGGTTTCAAAATATATTGGAGAGTTCATGTTGATCATGGTGAAAAATGAAAGAATGATATTCTCATATTGCATTGATGTTTGATGAATTCATTTAAATCCTTAGATGTGTAGTTTGGAGATTTAGAAATAGTTTATGTATGTTTGTCAAGGATAATACATGTTAAAGTTTATTTTCATCAACCTTATGTACATTGGTTTCTTAATGCATTTCATGTCTAGTCTTCCATGTTGAAACTTTGAAAGGGCCTTCATGCATTTTTCCCCTTTAGCTCTTGAGTTTGGATTGAAGAAAATCGGGCTTAGCTTGTACCTTCTTGCATCATCTTCATGGTCTTTGATTTTCACGCAAACTGATTGGATTAACTTATTTTTAATAATCTAAATTCATGATTGGGTGTTAGATATTGATGGGTTACATGCTATCACTTCATTAACATTTAATATAATTTTTTCAGTTAAGAATATGTAATTATTAAGACATTTGACGGAAGTCGGACTAAGTCCGTCCGAGTCGGTTGCGACTCGGGCGTACCGTACCGGATCAGGAGAATCCCGATCCGGTACGGATCAACGAGTCGGCGAACCTTGATTGGACCTACTGTGAACGGTAATTATTGTTGCTTGAGGACTGGCGGCGTTGGGCGTTGGTGAATGGGGGAAACATGATGGAGCCCTGATCGCATTGCTGTGGTCTCAGACGACGCGGGACGGCGGCATGGCACCGGTGCAGGATGGGGGCGCGGTGGTCGCTTTCTAGACCAATGTTATCAGAATTAAATCGGTGTCTGAATCCATCGATGAGTTGGTTCGGTTAGAATCGATTGTACCGTTAATCCGAATCGATTTAAAGCGTGACATCATCGTAATATTGATATATAGTCTGAAATAATTCTATAAACCAAGATAGTAAGAAATATGATATAATAAATAAAATAAAAAAATATACATGATCCGACACGATTTTATAACCCACGGGTGCGAGGTCACTGCTGGCGACAATGTGGCGGTGGGTGGAACAGTCGTCGGTGTTTGAAACGGTGGGACCATCGGAGGGAAAGAGAAAGCGGTGACGATGGGTTGGGGTCTTTGTGCGCAGGGGAGAGAGAGGTAGGAGAATGGGAGTTGCGTTTGTGCAGGGAGAAGGAGAGGAAAATAGGGGGGGGCGTTCAGACTCAGTCAGGAAGAAATTTTCTGTCACATTGATAAAGAGATATCTCAGTACCATTGGTCACCTATTAAAAAGTATATTATATCTCTTTATTATATTGAAATATTAATTTTTTTCAAAGATAATACTCGATTTTAAAACAATCTTAAACAGCGTAGCAAGCGAATCTCTTGCTCCGCTGATCTTATCATGGTACGTGCATAGGGATGTTAGAAGACACCTACTGGATAAGAAGATACTTATTGGATAATAGAATGGCTCTATTTGTATCCTTATATCCTGAAAGAAGATTGCATTGCCTTTTGGATAAGATAGTACCTCTAATTTTGTCCTTATATATCTTGGAAGAAGAAGATTGCATCTCTATCATTTTTCTCACACGTTCTTATCGTTATCATCATCCTCGAATCGTCAGAAAAGGATGCATAAAGGTTAAGTGTGAAGTTATCAGGCAGGGACTTAATGGGCCGAGCCGAGCCTGCCGACAGACGTTTGGGTGCGGTCGATTTTAGGCCAGGTCGCCGACCAACATTTTGGGTCGGCAAGCCGAAAGCAGTCTGCCCAATGATAATCTCACAAAATAGATTGGAAACTAAAATGATTTTCACGAAATGGGCCATGCTAGGCCGGGTTGGGTTATGGCGAGACATGGGCCTGGTAGGGCCGGGCAAGTGAATAAACGAACATGTTGTCATGAGATCATTCGACAACAATTGTCATCGAAAATATGCCAAAAGTCTCAATTTTCATTAACCGATCGAGCACGATGTACATATATTGAGAGATTGATATAAACCCAACCCGTACAACACTTAAAATATAAGCAGTAGAAGATTGGAAACCAAACCCCATGCAAACACACACAAGGGGAACTGTAAAAGATAATTAAAGCACTAACAAGCTCTAACATCACAGGACAAAAGTAAACGAAGACTGGTTCACTTGGCGGGCGAGGGAGCTTCATCGAGCCAGTAGAAGTTGCATTCATCGTTCTAGCAGCTGCAGAGGAATAAATATCCCGGCATACCATATGCATCCAAATGGATCAGGTAGTATGGACTATGTGCGTCTCCACGATCGAGAAGATCGGCTGGCCTTGAACATGTCTTCGAAATTATTGACGGTTCAACAATCCTAGCTAGAGACCAACTGAAACGACAATGTTGCAATATACGCAACTGGCCTATTAAGATGACTAGGGATCCAAACTAGAGTCTGGCCAGGAGGAGCTAAAATCTGGAGGGCGAGACACTCGATCGGGATGGTAGAGCTCCAAATAGTGGGGTTTTGAGAAAAGCTTGGGATTAAACAGTCTTCTCGACAAAACAAGGTGATGAAAATTTTTTGGGGGAAGAGGAGGATGGTTGCTGAAACCCCGAAAGGAAGATAGGCCGCTCAATAGGGCTGGTGTCGTGGGAGAGCAAGGGGGTGATCAGGCAGAGGTGGAGTGGTTGCAACTGGGATGATGGAGGGGAGGAGTGGGGGTAGAGTGGAGGCGAACACAGAGTCGACCGATGGAAGTGGGGCGGGGGTAGGTAGAAGACACTAGGGCAAAAGAAAGGGTGGTTTCCGGCAAAAATAGGAACTAGATGGTGGCAAAGGTGGAGGAGAACAACGAGGGAAAGGGGAGATGGCTAGGCGGTGGGTGATGAACAAAGGGAGGAGGAAGGAGAAAAATGTAAAAAATGAGAAGAAAACAAATCACGAGCGAGGAGAGAAGTCATAATGCCTTCAAGGGCTAGGAGGAATAGAGAGCGAACCTAGACGGGGACGGAGAGGGGGCGGGGCCTAGAGGGCTCCCGCCCACCCAAACGACCATCGGTGGGAAGGCGAGGAGATGATCGGAAGAAGTTCGCAGGAGCAAAGAAAATCGCCCAGGAAGGCTTGAAAGTGGAGGACCTCGAAGTGCCCAGAAGGACCTCAGTGGTGATCTAGTTGTTGGTGTTGAATTCACGTTCTGATAGTAACAATGTCTGGCTTTGGATTTGGATGAGACCATGTGTTGACACCCACATGTAATATCTAATGGTGGGCTTGGTGGTATGGTGGATTGCGCGTGTTGTGTTCGTACAACTTAGCGTTGCGGACACTACACCACATTGTTAATATGATGATCCCAAGTTCGATAAGTTCAATTCCTAGGGTTGGGGTTGTCATTTTCTTAGATTTTTATAGGCTGTTTGGGAACATTTTTTAAAAAAAACTCTTTCTACCTAAAATATTATGTTACGTTAATTTTTAACTTAATTTTTAAAATTAACAGACACAGATACTTATCTGTTTGGTAAAAATACAATACTTTTTAAATTTTATATCAATCTGTTTGACCAAACATCCTGAAAATTTGTTCCTGGAACTGGAAGCGCCTCCGCCCGGGCCACCTCCTCGGCATCCGCGTGTGCCGCGACGTCGACTGGGGGTCCTCCCAGCGCCAGCCTTTCCCGTGCTTCCAGTTCGTCGGCGGCGACGGCGGCAACCTTGGCCTCCATCTCTTCCGCTCCGAGCAGGACGCCCTCTGCGCCACCGCCCCCCCGGGAGACCCGCCGCGTCCCTAACATGGAGTTCCTTCGTGTGGTCTTCCTCCCCGAGGGCCTCCTCTCCCCCACCAACCGCCGCCTGGTATACTCCCGTCGCTGGAGGCAGCCGCTAGAACCGACGGCGGCGGCCGCTTCCCCATCGTGGACGTCTCCCGCTTCGCCCTCTCCGGCAACGTCTGCTTTCGGAACCCCACCCTGGAGGAGCTCCGCTTCCTGTACGCCTTCACGAGGGCGGCCGCCCTGGTGCACCCCTCCTCAGTGCCGCCGACGAGGTGGGCCCGCCTCCTGGCCTTCGACCCCTTCATCGGACGGTTGACGTGGAGTGGCCGTCGGAGGTGTCCCGGGGCTCCGACCTCGCCGCCGTCACCATCTCCCACCCTCCCGGCGAGGCCTACAAGGAGAGGAAGCCCGGGCTAAGCCCCACCCGCTACATGGAGCTGCCATCCCCATCCAAGGAGGAGGCTCCCCAGGAGACGGACGCGAGGGCGGGGCAGTGGTCTGCCGCCCTGAGGCCGCGGGGGAGGGGAGCAGTCGGCGGAGGGGTTGCCTGGGAGGGGAGGGGAGGGCCGCAGGGGGGGGCGGAGGGGGGAAAGGCAGGGGGAAGGGGGAGGCAGGCGCCGGTGGGGGGGACGCAGGGGGAGGGGGGAGATGGAAACGCAAGGGGAAGAGGAGGCCGGCGCCGGTGGGGGGGGGAATGAAGGGGGAGGGGAAAGAGGGAAACGTAGGGGGAAGAGGGAGGCCTCCCGACTCGCGAATGTTGACGGACGATTTTCAAAAAAAAATTACTATGGAGTTGTTTTGTTTTAGAAAGAGATTTGAATAGAGTTAATTTTACTTCTAAAAAATAGAGAGTACTTACCAAACACGGTTAAGTGAGTTCTCTCTCTCTTTTTTAAATTTAAGATAGAAAGAAAGGAAAAAAATGTAACCAAACACCTTATTAGACTCCCCAGTAGTAGTAGCCTGACTGTGTCTCCTCCTATCCGGGTATTTAGGGAGTGCGCGTGTAGGTGCTTCCCAACGCCCGAGGGGAGCTCCCCGAAGTCGTTGGGATGCACTTTCTGAAACTCCATTGTGTTTCCCCTCCCTTGTATCCCCTATGGCCAAAAAAAAAAAAATAGAAAAGAAAAGAGATCGCCTGCATTGTGGTCTCCATTATGGTTAGTGTAGTGGTCGAAAAGTGATTTTTTGAACTGTGCAATACATCTCTGAGATTTGTTTGTTAGGGAAGAGAAGGTGTTTGCCAAGAGGAAAATCTGTGAGCAAAGGAAAGGACGTCAAAAGGATCCTCGAGTGTGATCTCAGGGGACGACCTTTCGATGTCTAAGTCAGCCGAGTACTTGGATGGGGAGAGGAGTGCTCGGAAGGAGAAATATAGGAAAGAGTATTGTATGCTTAGAATGCTTACCCCCTATTCGTCTTACTGGGGTGTTTTTTATCGGGTCTCCGTTATCGAACACGTTCTATCGTTCCATTTTTTGACTTACTGGAGCTATGATATTGTCGTGGATTGTGGGATCGTGGGCCGCTCGGTCTTTCGCCTCACCGGAGGTGTGGTATCCTGGGTCGCCCGGTCTTCTACCTTACAGGAGGCGAGGGGTACATCGTGGGTTGCCCCATGATCCCCATTAAGATGCCATTATTGTGATAATGGCTTCGTGATCATGCATCACGTGGCTCGTGGAGCAATCACGTGTGCGAGGCAAGGGTCTAGATCTTGGGTGGTTCTCTATTGGGGCTTTAATGGGTTGAGTAGAATTGTTCTCACCTCACTAGCCCCCCACTCCCGAGTAGTGAGAGTACTCGATGCTCAGGAGGAAATGGTCGCTGAGAATATCCATCCGCTGAAATCTTTGGTCCTCTTATAAGGCTTTCCTTATTGGAGAAGGTTCCTCGATCTACTCCTCGCAATAGGCCACGCGGCGTATTGCCTAGAGCGTTCATTGATCTAGACACCATTCCGCCATACATGTACAAGATGCATGCCCCTGTTGAGTTGAGAGAATTCTCAACATATATATAGAAAAGATGACCATAGAAATCCGATGTGAGATTAAACCTCAACACACTCTTAGTGTTGAAGCCGAATAGGTACGGTGCGAAGAAGGATGCGTGTTGAATCTGAATGATTACGGTGTGAAGAGTGTAATTAAACAAGTATGGTGGAGTTTGGAGTATGTCCGAAACGAAGAATTCAACGAGTAAGTAGGCCCAACTATGATATCATATTAGAGTTTATTATACTTGGGTCATCTAACTCAAAATTTTAAGGTGTTGAGTGGAGATGATTCCACTATTATATGCACATTATATTTTAGCCCGTGAATTATGACAAACATGGGGTGCGTCGCTCATATCTTAACCATGATCATTAATGTTATATAAAAGTTTATTAGATTTGACTATTCAACTCGAGACTTTAAGAGGTTGAGATCGAGTGTAGAGAATTCTACTATTATAATCACAAAATATTTAAGCTCGTTTTAAATACTAAACTATTCTAAAAGGGTACAACGTCATTGTTTCTCGCCGAAGCTTGCCTACGACGGCATGCACCAACGGGGCGAAGAAACAAGATGCACATGAGAGCAAACTATAAGAAAGTAAATTTATAATAAGACGGTAAGTTGAAAATAGTATGCGAAGAGGATAATCACGGTCCAACCACATAACAAAAATAGGGGTTTGGTGATGGTTTGCTGGATCAATATGCCTAATTCAGATCACCCAACTTGGATTAGGATCAATATATATATATATATATATATATATATATATAATGAAAAATATGATTCTTAAACTTTAATTTTAAAAGGAAAAGATTTTTAAGCCTGCATGGGCCAAAATTGGTCTCTTGATGATCGAGCCCTTCTTACACGGGCGCCTTGTTGATCCCAGGACCTGATCGGATCCTGCGCGCGCGATCCTTTAGTTTCAGCTCGGGCCTCACGCCATCGCTCCCGAAGGAGATGAATGAGGGTTTTACAGTTTACACCATGGCCTCGTGTAACACCCACGAGGGAGGAGCCAAACAGATACATAGTTTTGCTAAACACCCGGCCATCACTGGCAGCCTCGATTCAGATTGATTCCTTGTATTTAGAATGAAGTCAACTAATGTATACTTACTTGACAATCAAAACTATATATATATATCGATCACAGGTGATATATATTGCAATCCTAAACAAAAGATGTGGGCTTATTTTTCCATGCACATCCCCGAGCAGAGCTCCAATAATTAAGGCACACTTTATCCACTGCACATTGAATCAGCTCAAAGGAAATCTTTTTCTTCTTTTCTTTTCTTTTCTGGAGAGTTAGAATCGACCGTGTGATCCTTTATCGAAGGGCATTAGAGTTCTCAACAAGTTGTAATTTATTATCTAGATCTTTAATTATTTTGTCCCCTTAGTTCCTATATATATATATATATATATATTGCTTTCCCATAAGCATTAATTGGACATAGCACCAGCAACATCAGAAAACACATACATTATGGATCGAACTTCCAATTTAGTGTTTGATCATGCAGGTCCAAAGCCACGAAGGATCGATGACATTAGCTAGGTATATATATCCTCCACCACAAGTGACATGTTTCAAAAGGGCCATCATAAGTTGGAATCTCACCTCCCACTCCCCTCAAAGAGAAAGCAATTATACTGAATTGTTGGAAACTATATATTCAGCTGATAACACCAACTGCTGTTCCTGAAGTATTGCCGCTGTATTGAACTCTGCTGACTTCGAAGAATTCTGCATCACTTGATTCCAGCAATGCAAATGCATAACTGCTGATCTTAGTTTATTTCATTTGGCTACATTTCCACACAAATAAGATCTTGAACTTGTTGTTCTTGAAAGTCTTCGTAAAGTTTCTGCAAATTGTCTTCTGAATTGCCCATTTTCTAAACTCTTGAACTGAGATTATGATCTTCTGGATTTAATAATTTCTAAGCATCTGAATTTACTTTTGAATTAAGCATTTTGAACTTGATTGAACTTCTGAAATTACTTCTGAACAACTGAGTTTCAACAATTGATGTTTCTGAACTTGAGCTTCTGTGCCTTCTGAAATTCTCATTAATTCAGAGATATAGAATTGACATCATCAAAATAATAAAAATATTCATTAATGAATCATAATTTGACATCATTAAAATCACCGGAGACAACGTCTACTTTCAAAATTCTAGCACTTATAATTTAGTACTGTTGAGATTAAAAACACCAATGCGCGCATGTACATATATATATACTCTTCCTAAAATCAACTATACTGAATTGTTGGAAACTATATATTCAACCAGCCAACAAAATTATTATAAATTAAAGATGAAGAACGTATAAAAGAAAAGGGAGTGCACCCAAAAATTCTCCTATACTAAAAAATATGAAAATCTTATCGCAACTGCCATCATAAACTCGGATGATCTGATGGCAGAAAAGAGGACAATAGGTAAGTTTCCTATTACCGAGTAACATGAATTCCATCCTTACGTGTACATGTGAAACACGGGCACGTACCATACAACAAAAGTTTGAGTAGGTTGACACAATATATATATATATATGAGTTTTTTTACATAAAATACTCCTATAACTATTGATTTTGTCAAATATATCATTTATTTGAAAATATTATCAATAATATCCTCCATTTAATCTTAAATATTACAGTCATACTCTTACAGTTTATTGTCGTCGATGGGAGCGAATATTTCGTGGAATATGTCATAAAATACCGTTAAGTGTAGTGAAATATTCCACCCCCAGACCTTCACCATCGGCACCCCCTCCCCCTCTCCCCCTCTACCACCCCACCCTACTGCTCCACCCCCTCACTGGCACCGGCACCGGCTCCCCCTCCCTCTCTCCCCCTCTATGTCACTGGCTCTCACTGTCGGCGCCCCCTCTGCTGCCCTCCTTGCTGCTCCGCCTCCACACCCTCACAGTTGGCACCGCCTCCCCCTCTCCCCCTCTATCACCCCTCCCTACTACTCCACCTCCTCACTGTCAGCTCCCCCTCTCCCCCTATGTCGCTCTCCCTGGTGACTCTCACCGTCGGCTCCCCCTCTACCGCCCTCCATGCTGCTCCACCCCCACCTGCTCACCGCCGACTCCCCCTCCCCCTCTCCTCCTCTGCCGCCCTCCTTGCAGCTCTGCCTCCACCCTCTCACTGCCGGCCCCCTCCCTCTCGCTGCTCCCCCCTACCCTAGGGTTTTCATCAAGAGAGAGAGAGAAATAAAGAGAGAGGGGTATCCCAAGGGTAAGTTAATAATTTCATCACTTAACTCACGTTTAACCCAAGTTAAACCAAGGGGGGTTACAGTAGGAGTATTACTACAACATTTAAAATTAAATGGAGGATATTGTTGATAATATGTTCAAATAAAAGATATATTTGACATAATCTATATTTATAGGGATATTTATGTAAAAAACTTTACATGTGCGCGTGTGTGTGTGTGTGTGTGTGAGAGAGAGAGAGAGAGAGAGAGAGAGAGATCTATTTCTCAATTTCATGACATGTGAAACACAGAGCATGTACGGCCGTAGAGGCTCTCCCCAGAAGGGCAGTGCACTTAGGTTGATTCCTGCACTCTCTTTACATGCACCCATGTGAGGAATAGGATGTCCTACTCAGGTCCACCCCCACTAAAATATTGGCCCTACACTCAAAAGATGTTAATAGATTCATCTTAATGTTCCCCGTATAGCCAAATGACCTGCTAAAATACTTGGAAATTATAAGCTAACTCATCATTGTTACACGAACCTAGCTAATCAGTTTATAGTTAATGCCACGCGTCGTATCTAAGTATAGCGCTTTCATATGGGTTTAACCAGCTGGGATTAACTCGAAGTTAACCCACAGTTAACTGAGGAGTGCTTTGATGTGCCGGATTAACTGATCCGGGTTGAGTTGGAGATAATCCGATGTTGACTATGGGTTACGTAACCCAACCCGAAATTTTTGTTAAGTTAACCTGACATTGAATGCCGCCTTTGCCCTTCCGACAACGTGATTCGCTCTCCTACAGCCGTTGTCAGCCACAGCCACACGTCCCCCAGTCCCCACTCCTTCAACAAGCTTAGCACGCTGAGAAAGTCGACACCGACGTCCATGGGTGTCACAACTGAGACCACAATGCCGCATCATCGATCCGGTCGGACACCATCTGGGCTATTGCGTCATCGTCGTCGTTGCCTCCCTCCCTTTGGCCGCCTCCATCTTCTCCTCGACTTCTCATCTTCTCCATCATGAGACTTTAGCAGCACCGTAATGGTAGCAGCAGTGGCGTCAGCGGAGTCGAGAGCAACACACGTGGCAAATAGTAGCACCAGTGGCAGCAGGAGTAGCGGTACTGGCTCCCCGCCCTGCCGCTGCCAACGTCCCCCCTACCTCCCCCCCCCCCCCGCATGCTCTCTCTCTCTCTCTCTCTCACACACACACACACACACACACACACACACACACATTGTAGCGCACTATTCACACATATCGCGGTTACTATTTGGTGCGAAAAATCACACTATTCACATCCCACATTATCGTGTAATAAACAGTAACTGTTGGTGTTTTGGTAATTCCACACACAAATAAAGGAGTCAACCCAAGTCTTTTATCACATCCCGGGCCGGTCCCCAAGCTAGTTAACCTGACTGAGTTAATCCGCCGCCTGCTATAAAAGTAAGAATAAGTTGTCTCACTTGAGTTAACAAGGTTTTAATTTATAACCCGCTGTCAAAGCAGTATAGATAATTAGTATCTAACATAAACATTCTCTTGTACAAAGAAGAAGGGTTGCCCACCGAATCGTACGTATCCCCACGAAACGTCTATAAAAGCCCTCCATATGGCAAGCGGGGGAGGGCACGCAAATTAAGTCTCTTGCATAGCTCTCACTGTGTGAGGAGCATGAAGTCCTTCGTTCGCCACCACCTTCTCCTTCTCCTCCTCCACCTCCTGTCATCATGCCTTCTCTTCTCACCTGCACCTGCAGCGAGCCAGGAACGGACCGCAATCTTGGACTCGGACGGCCGGCCCGTCATTGGCGGGGAGCCATACTACGTGACCGCACTACCCGATGACTACTCCCTGGGGACGATCTCCCCAAAGGGCCATTGCCCTCCTAACGTGTTCCTGCAGACGTGGAGGTACGGCCCTCCGGTGATGCTCTTCCCGGAGGTTTACACCCACCAGCTGGGCAACGTCGTCTACGTCGATGAATCCTTGAGCGTCATGTTCGCCTCCCCGTCCCATTGCCCAGATTCCACGCAGTGGACGTTAAACCTGAAGACGGAGCTCGTGACGCTCGGTGGGGCTCTGTCGAACTCATCCGACGGTTTCAGCCTGTTCCGGGTGGTCAAGAGCGATATCGTCACCCCAGCTGGACACCGCTACAACTTCTTGTCCTGCCCTTCCCCGAGGCTCGAGTGCCAGAAACTAGGAGTGGTCGGGGACGAGAAGCTGCTGGGCGTGAGCAGTAAGCCGCTTGAAGTTGAGTTCATCAGGGTGACGAAGAAGAATTGAAGGAGCCCCAAGGATTGGCTGCAGCCTCAACTGGAGGCCGGGGCGTTGGTTTGTGTGTATGTGAATAAAGCCCGTTGACAGCCGCAGACTGGGCTTGTGTGTTATGTGTCTTCTCGTGCTTCTTTGTGGTTGTGTCATCCAGTGTGTCTGTTCCCCTCATGTTGTATCGTGCGATGAATCCCTAGTGATTTGTCTCGTCTAAAATAAGATGACTTCTCATGGTTTTAATCATTGCTTCTATTGTTGTGCTTTGCGAAGTTTTTCCACCATCATAATATGGGAAGGTATAGCTGACAATCTTGATTAGATGAGGGTACGTAGTTCTTCCCGCTCCTGATAGTAATTTAGCTTTCCACGAGGCTAGTCTGTTCTGAATTCTCTCACATAAGAACTTCATTTGATTAATTTTGCCTCGTCCCTGACATAATGGAACCGGCCCCGAGGCACATGATCTCATTACTATATGAGTAATAGGTTTGTCAAAATCACCGATCTATTGCTCTAAGTGTCAATTTCATGCAGGAGAAAGACAAGGTCATGATCTGAAAGTGGACCGACCAAAAATGTCAGCTTAATTTAGCTCCAAATTAATCTGATGGGGCCACCTCACAATCACATGGTGCTGGTCTGGTCTTAAAGGATAGCCACTCCAATATCATCCTACACAGAGCTTTTATCTTCAAGCAAAATAATCCGGAAGAAGCTGAAGTTACTTCTGTCCTGGAGGCCATCAAATTAGCAAACGCCTTGGAAGGCCAAGCTATTACTGAAGGCGATGCCAAGGCGATTATTGATCAGGTTTTAGGAACGAAAGACCCTTCATATTGGAGTCTCTGGAATATTATCCAGACCTGCAGGAAACTGTTGCAGAGGACTCGAACTACTCTCAGGTTTGTGAGACGTGAATGACGTAGACATGGCCATGAAATTGCCAGAAGGGCTCTCAAACTGTACCATGTTAATGGGCCGTCTGTTGTTCAGCCCAATCCTTTGTATGAAAACATTCCGCTGATCTTATAATATGTTTCAATTAACATCCTTTCATCAAAGAAGTTCTAATATTGAATAGTCTGGGAAATGTTGTTTGGTGCGCAGCATTTTAACTTTCCCCCATGATGTATGTACTCTGGGAGCTCTCGAGGGTGGGTGACGACGACGACGAGAGGAGTATCTTAAACAATATTTTGAGGAGGTAATTAAGAATATGCCATCACCTTTAATTTCTTAATTAATTATAATTTGTTACCTAATATGAAGATCAAAGGTCAGGTTAAATCCGGACTACTGAAACTTCTGACAGTCTGAAAATCAATTTACGACGATCCTACCACCAAATCTTCAGCCATATGGTCAAGATCACAAGATGTGACAGCGTGTCACTGTAGTTTAGAGTTTGACAAGGTCCAAAAGAAACTCACTTAATTAGAGTGGGTCTCTCGTCGCTTCACGTGAGTGGGAAATACCTCACGCCCATCATGTCTCGTTTCACCTCTCACGTTAGTAACATCGCTCGCTCGCCCTCTTTAATTGGTGTTCGCAGGAACGTATTCTTGGCGATGCTCCGATGATTTAGTGGGTTTTTCTTGTTCCTCCTCTATATTCTTTCGTGGGTGATCTCATTCGGAGTTTTACAAATTATTTAAAGAGAATCGTGTTAAAGGAATATTGAGTGTACACGTGGGGAATGACTTGTTCTATTTAAAGAAGATCACTCGATATCAACGTAAGAATATCTTTTCAATTTATTTTTTATATTATAGTAAAATATCTCTGCTCTCCCTGTGGATAAAAGTTAGCCTTGTACTTTTGAATCACGCATAAATCTATTATCTTCGTTTGATTTGATTTGTCTGTTTTATAGTAGATTTTTTCTCATTTATTTTTGACACACTTCGCTGATCGATTCACATGTTCATTAGTCCATATTATTATAGACATATATATATTGTCTCAAATTTCATAACATCTTGCCCCCATCATGCATGGGGCAAAGTTACGTGTGATTATGTCAAACTTTTGGTGTTGGCAAAATGTCGCTCTCAGAATTCAAGGTGGAGAATTTCGATGGCAAAATTGACTTCGTTCTATGACAGAAGAGAGTGAAGGCTAATTTGGTGCACAATAATCTTCACAAAACTCTTCTTAAAAATGAGAAATCGAGAAAGAAAGATGAAAAATAGAATGAGCTTAATTAATTGGTTGGAAGGCTATGAGCATAATTCAGTTATACTTAATAAATGAGACAATGTATACTGTCGTCAATGTTTGGACTACTATTTATTTATACAAAAAATTGAAGAAGCATTAAATGCCTATGGTCGAGTTTCACGCGTAAAAATCTCCTCCCATCAATTGGAAAGTTATATATATACAAGACATCGTGACTTTGTCAACAATAGAGATAAGAGTATATTGCTACAGTGGATGTTGTTAAGGAGGCATTGCTGTTGACGAGCTTGGTGAAAGAACTCCATGTTACTCGTAAAGACATTAGTTTGCACTTTGATGATCAGAGTGCTATTTGTTTTACAAAAGATCATGCATATTATGCAAGAACCAAATATATTGATGTTCGATATTACAAGCTCAAAGAATTCATTGAACATGGTGACATTTAACTTGTGAATTGAAAGTGCCTTCAGATGACAACATTGTTGATATGATGATCAAGTCATGACCAGCAATCAAGTTCTAACATTGTTTGGACTTGACTAATGTTCGTATTTATTGAGGTGTGAAGGCCCCAAGGAGAGAAGATAGTTTTCAGTTTGTAGAGAGATTTTCCTTTCCTTTCTTATAGAAGAGAGTTAGAGCATTTGTTTGTTTATTTTTTGACAAAGCCAATGATGGAGTATGCAATTTAGTGTTTGATTAGGTCAAAGGAAACCCACCTTGAGTGGGTTTCTTGTTGCTTCAGGTGAGTGGGAAATAACTCGCGCCCATCACATCTTCTTTCATCCCCCATGTTCGTAACATCGCTGGTTCGTTCTCTTTGGTGTTCGCAAGAATTTATTTTTGGTGATGCAATGACTTTGTGGGTTTTTCTCAAATCTTCCTCCTCTATATTCTCTTTCGTGGAGATCATAGGTACTCCTATTCAGAGTTCTACAAAATTATTTAAGGAGCATCATGTTAGAAGAAGATTAAGTATGTAGAGAATAACTTGTTCTATTTGGGAAAGATCACTTGGTATCAATGTAAGAATATCTTTTCACTTTATTATATATTTTATATTATGGTGAAGTCTCTTTGCTCTCCCCGTGGACGTAGGTTGACCTTGTGTGTCCAAAACTACGAATCACATAAAAATCTATTAATTGTCCCCTTTTGATTTGATTTGTCTATTTTGTCGTGAAATTTTTCTCCTTTTTCTGGCGTACACTTCACTTGCTGTTTCACACGGTTGTTAGTGTGCATTGTTATGGACATATATTACCCCCAATATCATAACATGTCTTTCAAGGTATGCTTGGTATTCAATGATCCACCTGGTTGAAAGTTAGTAAGGTGATCGAGCAAAACTCCAGACTCATGATTGGAGATGGCAAGGCTACCCTTTGGAAATATAATTAGTGTGGTGACGGTCCTTTGCGACTTTCATTATCAGATTTCCAATGGATTGGATGATGCAGAGCGACTTGGATGATTTACAAAGGATGATTCTGATTTATCAAAAATTATTGAAGATGTCCATGTTGAGGATTAGATTTTTATTTCTCTATATTTTTGTAAGTAATTTGTGATTATTTTTATTTCAATAAATTGTGAGCTGTTAGGTGAGTAAAGATTTGGTTAAGAGTCTATTTTATTTTTTTATAATTTTTCATTTATTTTAAGAGTCGAGATATTTGCTGTTAAAGTAAAAATAAAAAGGTCTATTTGTAATTTTTTTTATAAATAAAGAAGTGCTAACCCTAATTAGGGTTAAGCAATGGTTAGTAAAAAGATTTGAAACTTTGCAGTGTCACTGTGTGCTCCTCTCTCTGGTGAGATTCTCAACCCCCTCTCTTCTTCCTCTCATGACATGTCAAATCTATGTTTCTTACTCTTGACGTAAGGCCGAATCCTTGTCTCTTATTATTCCTCTCCCCTCTTGTCCACGGTAACACTCTGTTATTGTTCCCAATAGTATTTGTTTATTTTTTTATTTCTTAAGTCATCCTTCCCGCACTATTCATCTTTCTTCCCCCCTCTCTTCTATTGTACGGTGGCAATCCACTGAAACCGAGTAGCAACCACTACCGGTCACCCTCGCACGGACACGTACCACCATCTTCAGCGGCAACCGTCACCTCCGTCGCCGGCCAATGCCGGCCTTCCTCCTCCCAACGCCATCACCAGCACCGTCAGCGGCCCCGCTCTCCCTCCCGTCGCCTCTTCCCCAGCTGCAGCCATCTCTCCACCACCTCCTTCCTTCTCCTTCGTCCTTTGTCAACCCTAGCCAAAGCCCCTGCGCCACCATCATTCTTCCCCTCATCGTCGGCCTTCGTCCATTTCCTTGGGATCCCATGTTCCCGTCGTAAATCACCGCACCTGCGACCCCCCACGCCACCGCTCGCCTCTATCATCGCCGTTCGTGCCTAGCCCGGCCCGCCACAGCCACCGATGGCCTGGTCTCTCTCCCTCTTCCTGCCCCCATGCCCTCTCACTCTTCCCTCCCTCTCTCTTTCTCTCCCTATCGATTCACTCTTCTCTCTCTCTCTCTCTCCCTCTCTCTCTCTCGTTGATGTATTTTTGTTATTCGCCGATTTAGGTAGTGTAGCAAAAAAATAGAAAAGGGGGAAAAAGGCAATAGAAAAAAAGAAAAGAGAAAGTAAAGAAAACCAAAAAAGGAGAAAAAATAGAAAAAAATAAGAAAAGGAAGAAGAGAAGGCAACGAGAAAAGAAAAATATATTGTGGGAAAAAATAGACAAAATAAAAACTTGGAGAAAAGAATAGATTCATAGACTAGGGCCTCATCCTACATCCAATGGAGTGGCCCTCGTCCCCACCATCAGCGTGATCACCATCGCAGTTTGTCGCTATCTTCACTGCAGGAGTCCATTTTACTGGCCACTGAGTTCCTTCCTACGTCAAATTAGTATCAGAGTATTAGGTAATAAACTTATTTTCATAAGTTGAAGTCCTTAATTTATGCGGTATGCTTCTTCTTTCGATTATTTTTTTCATGTATTTAACTAATGGGAAACATGTAGAAATTGATTTTATTAATATGGAATCAAAAAATTAGATTTCGCATGATATTGTTGAATCTCTCTCCAAGATTGGAGAAATTATCTGTAGAGGTGATCACATATTTGTGGAGTTTCATAAGAAGTTTAAAACAACTACTTATTAAGATGGTGCTTGGTATAATATTGGCACCATGGCTGGTACATGTATTATATTAGGAAGTGAGTGGTTAAAGAAAGAAATGTTGTCATACACCTTAAAAGGAAAACTTGCACCTTGAGACCTGACTATGTTGTGTCTTCTCTGGATTTGATGAATGGTATGGAGTCTGCAGTGTTTTGAGTGATTGGCAATTGTAATGGTTGACCACGTTAACTTTGTTTTGACTCCAGTAACATTAAATATTTTGATGAATTTTGTCACGTCTCGACGCGGAATATCAGGACTGGCAGTAGAGACAAATAATTATAATAATATATTTATTTCTAGACATGATATGTTAAAGCTAAAAGATCGCACATCACCATAAATAGAAACTGCTCCATTCATTAAATAGCATATAACCAAACCATGTTCCAAACTATAATGATCTCACTTAACATAATCTTGACAACATCCACTTAACACTATTACATTGACTAACTTCAATTTACAACTCTTCTAAAATACTCTTAAATACAAATAAACTCCACAACTAGAACTAGTTTCACAGGCTTCTATCAGGTTCACTCCATGGTCATCACTCTTGCCCGTTCCCATCAGATTGCGAGTCCTCACCTGAGCTACCTGAAAAGGGGGGAAAACTAGGTGAGCGAACGCTCAGTAGGTAATAACAGGCAAGTTTAAGTAATTAACTAATTAAATCGTATGTTTGAGCGCGTAAATAAAGAATGAAAGGAAATAACTATGCAACAAAATAATGAAAGGAAAGCAAGAACATGATATAATCGAGAATTTGGCCAACAAGCAAGATTTAACCAAGTCAAGAAAAATTCAAGTAAGGGATTATTGTCATAGACATCACGCTAGTCATACACTCGGTGTAATGCCTCACCATGTCATTCAAACTCCCCGAGGCACAAGTACTTTTCGGGCGCTCCTCCCAGGACCAGACAGGGCCCTTACGATGCGTTGGCATTGATTTGTTGGATCCAAGATCTCAAGTTATGTCTAGACATCAATCAAGTTAGATGGCACATACTTCAAGATATGGAACTTACCAAAGTTTCAAGGGTAAGTTGAAGTAGACATCATGTCTAGAAAGTTCAAGTTATCAAGAACCAATCAGGTCCTTGGATTCAACACGAAAAATCACGGAAATCACTTTTGAATGATAAGCGGTCAGAATAGGGTCGCTCAAGCAATACACGGTCTAGTGTGGACCGTTCAAGATAGAGATGGGCTTAGGACTAGCCACACCGAAGTCAAGGATACACGGTCCATGTAGGGCCGCTCTAGTAATTGGACGGTTGAAAATGGGCCGCTCAAGACTAGTAGAGCTGGAGGCCCAAGAATAAAATAAACGGTCCATATAGGGCTGTCCAACAGACAGATGGTCCAATAAGATCCGCGCTATAACATGGGCGGTTCCAATAGGTCCGTTCAACTTAATCAACTTGAATTCTACCCAAACGGGCTCTGGGCTGCCATACTTGGGGCAGAACTGAACCAGGGTCCACCCCACTCTCCACTGGTCAACCTAGGGCTTCTTGGGTCGATCCAAACACAATTTGGTCAAAGATAGATCCAGGTTAATCGACCAATGTAAGTGGCACTTGGCCAGGGATGTATGGTTCGTTATGGGCCGCCCAATAGGATGAACGGTCCCTTTCGGGCCGCGCAATTCTCAGGGGTTCCAAGTCGAGCCGTGACTTACAATACGATAGTTCAATCGATTTGATCACGTACACAGGTTCGGGTCTTGATAGTACAACCTGCTCGGCGTCCTAGTGGGAATCCCAGGCTCGCGGGGGCTTACGGAGTTCCCGTAATGAAGGTCCTAGTCCGACGGAAGGAATATCCGGCGGAGAGTCCCAAACATTACAAGAAAATAGGGCTAATAAAACATCAGAAACTAGTGAGACGGTCTGTAACGACCCGAGAATCCGATTACCGGGAAGGCCCGATAACCCGAGACTCGTACCGCCACCCACGAGTCCGAAGACTCGGAAGGGTTAAAAGGATGGTGTGGAAACTACACAAGTATCACAAATAATTGTAGAAATTAAACAGTTATAATATTAAGCAGGAAATAAATTAACAATTTACATGGTCCACAATAAAATAGCAACAACAGCAACAGTAGTCCACGACTAGTACAGTGACAAGAAAGAAAAGTACAGCTACACGGGGCATCCCCCGGCTCTGACCTCTGGCACTACCTCTGGGCACCCGCACCACGCTGCGCTCCTGACGCGCTCCCCGAAGGTGGTGCCTCACCTGAAACACGGTGAAAACACGCAGGGAATGAGTCTCAGAACAAGACTCAGTAGGGATCACTCGAACCCTACCTCGAAAAACGAGAAATCACTACTCTAGCGGTAGGAAAGCACCTCGGAAAGGAAAGCCCTGTACTCTACAGAACTAGACCCTACGGCACGCAAACCGACACACGTGCCACGGTACGAGAAGACCGAAATCAACGGTCGAACCGTCAAAACCCGAAGGTCGGAAACACACGACTGACAGTCTGACACTCCGTACTCGACAGGAGTACCACCCACTAGAAGCACAGCCGGTAGCGTCCCCTGACGTCTTACACCGCACCGCAGGTGAACCGCCTGACGTGGTAGGTCCTACCCGAGGCGCAAACATCGTACAAGTAACCACAAACAAGTGACTAGCTGGGGTCACGCCCGTCGACGTGGGTCCAACCGCCCCCAACCACGTGTGCACACACAGACCGCGCGTCCCTGGTCTGGCCCTCTGACCGGTTTTCCCCTCAGCCGGACTCTGGCTGCAAGACGTGGGGCCCAACGGTAACCGGTCCACAAACCGTCTCGAAAGGTCGGCCCGTACACCACTCCCTGGTGCGACTAGCACCCGCGTACTAGTAGGCTACGACTAGTGGAGGGTCACTGAAGGAGTAGACTCTCGAGTCAACGGAAAACGACGTCCGAATCCGACAACGTGTGGGAATCACCCCACGCACCAGCCCCGTCGCACGGTGACCACGGTCGGAAAAGAAACAGACGCATTGCCCACGGTCAAACGCCTAACCGAGGCAAACGAGACTTCCGGACACCAAAGACACGGTCACGGAACTCCACGGGGTGCCCGGGACGCACGCACGGCCCAAGGGGAACACCCTACAACAACCTGATCGCGCTAGGGATACCCAGCGCGACAGGGACCATCGCGCTAGGGAACCCTAGCGCAACAGCGAAGATCGCGCTAGGTCTCCCTAGCGCGACAGGGACCATCGCGCTAGGTCTTCCTAGCGCGACAAGGATGATCGCGCTATGACCCCATAGCGCGACAGGAACCGCCTCCTGTTCATCTTCTCCGATGAACGCGCTCGGTCGGGGCAGCGCGACCTCCAAGAACGCGCTACTGGAGTATAGCGCGTCCTCAGTCCGCGGTCGAAAACGGTAAGAACGCCCAAAAAACCCAACCACGCCCCCATACCTCCATAGGAGAGGGGGAAAACAAAGGGGAAGACCCCTGGGGACCCCTAGCATGATTCTAGGCCCTCAAAACACGAATCCATGCATTGAATCCATAGATCGGGCGAGCTCTCCCCAAATCATGGAAAAACCCAAAAACGCTCAAATGATCCCCTCTCGGCCTCCCCGCGGCCTATAAATCACGGAAAAGAACGGCATGAGGCTAAGGAACGTCACCCTACCTCAATGGAGCGGATGCTCCGCCGAATCGATCACGAATCACGAAGAATGCTCGAAGCTTCACGAACTCCCCACGCTTCCCACGCTCGCCGCACGCCCACGAGATCGCCTCACCGTCGCCCACGCGTCCGCGCCGTCGCCCCGCCGCCGTCCGTAGCCGGAGAGGGGCTCGCCACGTCCGAATGGGAGAGAGGGAGAGAGAGGGGGCTCACGGTCGCGAGAGAGAGGGAGAGGAAGAAGAAAGAGAAAAGGGAAAAGAAAAAGAAAAAGAAAAAGAAAAAGAATTAGGGCTTTATAGAAAATCCAAATTTTTGGAAAAATACCGAAAAATAGAAAAATACATTTCTGGAATCCTCGGAACGCACCGATCGCAACGGTACCACTCGTGCCCGGGTGAACGGCCCAGTTAACCCGCAGCGAGCGTCCGAAGGAAAAGCCGAAACCCGCGCCGGAAATCGGGAAACACGCGCGAAAAAGTCGCGGAACGCCTCCGGGCCTCCGAAACGACTCCGGATCACGCCGATCCGAACACGAAAGATGTCCGAAACGAAATTTCGGACACAACGGAGCCGGACGCTCCGAAAACCAGATCCGGGACCCACGAAGAAGGATCCGAAAGGTCCGGGATATTACAGCCCTCCCCCCTTAAGGAATTTCGTCCTCGAAATTGAGAACAACCAACGGGGAAAGAAGAGGAAGACTCACTCAAACAGATACGGGAACTGCTGACGCATCTCGTCCTCACGTTCCCACGAAGCCTCACCACCAGAGTGTCGTTGCCACACGACCTTTACCAAGGGAATGACCTTGTTCCGCAGGCGCTGCTCTCGCCTATCCTCCACACGGATCGGAAACTCTGGGAGAGAAAGATATGGAGTCACCTCAGGCCAAACGGAAAACTCGAGCACATGAGAGTCATCGGGCATATACTTCCGTAACATCGAGACGTGGAACACGTCATGCACCGACGCCAACTCAGGAGGTAACTGCAACCGGTAAGCAACCTCACCGATGCGCTCCACAATCGCGAAAGGACCAATGTAGCGGGGACTCAGCTTCCCACGCCGTCCAAAACGCATCACCCCCTTCATCGGAGAAACTCTCAAGAACACATGATCACCCACGGCGAACTCGAGGGGCTGCCTCCTACGGTCAGCATAGCTCTTCTGCCGACTCTGGGCCGCCAACATGTTCTGACGAACCAGGTGCACAACCTCCACACATTGCTGCACCAATTCCGGTCCCGTCAAAACACGCTCACCCACCTCAAACCAATCAAGTGGAGTCCGACAAGGACGCCCATACAGAGCGTCATAGGGAGCCATGCCGATGCTCGAATGATAGCTGTTGTTATAGGCAAACTCCACCAACGGTAGGTGATGAATCCAACTCCCCTGCCACTCCAGGCAGCAGGATCTCAGCATGTCCTCCAAAGTCTGAATGGTCCTCTCAGACTGACCATCTGACTGAGGATGATACGCCGAGCTAAGTGCCAACTCCGTGCCAAGAGCTCGCTGGAAACTCCTCCAGAATCCAGAAGTGAAGCGCGGATCCCGATCCGACACAATCGAAATGGGAACCCCATGCAACGGCACGATCCGCTCCACATACAGACGAGCCAACCTGGACACGCTCCAGCTGACCTTGACCGGTAACAATCGAGTCACCTTCGTCAGCCGATCCACCAGCAACCAAATACTGTCCTGCCCACTCGGGGTCCTCGGCAACCCCACCACAAAATCTGTGGTCACATGGTCCCACTTCCAAGCAGGAACATCCAAAGGCTGGAGAGTACCTCCTGGTCGCTGATGCTCCGCCTTCACCTGCTGACAGATCAGGCACCTGGCCACAAATTCGGCAACATCTCTCTTCATGCCAGGCCACCAGAACTGCCTCCGCAAGTTCCGATACATCTTCGTCGCACCCGGGTGTACAGTGTACCTGCTCCCATGAGCCTCGCGTAACACCGCACGATGAACCTGCTCCTCCGCTGGGACGTACAACCTGCCACGAAACCTCGCAGCACCGTCCTCGCCGAGCTCCACATCAGCCATAGCCAGAATCCGGGACAACTCAGGGTCCGCATGCTGAGCCTCTGTCACCTGACGACGGATAGCAGGAGTGACAGTCAGACTCGCAAGCACTGCCAACCCTCGCTCCTGGGGAATCTTGAGCCTGAAAGATACCTCGGGCACTTGTTCCCAGAGCCTCCACTTCCTCAACATCAAGGTACTGACCGCCACCTTCCGACTCAAGGCATCGGCGACGACATTCATCCTGCCCGGCTGATAAGACAGGGTGAAGTCATAGTCCTTCATGAACTCCATCAAACGCCTTTGTCTGAGGTTCAGATCTCTCTGCGAGAACACATACCTCAAACTTTGATGGTCAGTGAACACCTCGAACTTCTCACCGTACAGATAATGCCTCCAGATCTTCAGCGCGAAGATCACTGCTGCCAACTCAAGATCATGGGTAGGGTAGTTCTCCTCATGGGGCTTTAGCTGCCGAGATGCATAAGCCACCACTCTACCATGCTGCATCAGAACAGCACCCAATCCAACGCCGGAAGCATCTGTACACACCACAAAACCTCCCGATCCAGAAGGCAAAACCAACACCGGAGCCGAGGTGAGCAACCTCTTCAGTTCACTGAAGCTCTGCTCACACTCCTCGGACCAAACGAAAGGCACATCCTTCCGCGTGAGCCTAGTCATCGGGGTCGCAATGCGAGAAAAATCCTGGATAAACCGACGATAATACCCCGCAAGCCCCAAGAAACTCCGGATCTCCGTCACCGACCTCGGCCTCGGCCATTGCATCACAGCCTCGACCTTGGCGGGATCCACGGAAATGCCATCACCAGAAATCACGTGCCCCAGAAAGTGCACCTCGCTGAGCCAAAACTCGCACTTGCTGAGCTTCGCATACAACTGGTGATCTCGCAACGTCTGCAGCACCACACCCAAATGGTACGCATGCTCCTCAGCAGACCGCGAATAAACAAGAATGTCATCCACGAAGATGACCATGAACTGGTCCAAATACGGATGAAACACCCTCTGCATCAAGTCCATGAAGGCTGCCGGGGCATTGGTGAGCCCAAACGGCATCACCAAGAACTCATAATGCCCGTACCTCGTACTGAATGCAGTCTTCTCCACATCGGACTCCCGAATTCTCAGCTGATAGTAACCGAACCGCAAATCAATCCGCGAGAACACTCGCGCAGACTGAAGTTGGTCGAACAAATCATCAATCCGCGGCAACGGATACTTGTTCTTAATGGTCACTTCATTCAGCTGCCGATAGTCAATGCACAACCGCAGACTACCGTCCTTCTTCTTCACAAACAACACGGGCGCACCCCAAGGGAAAAAACTCGGACGAATATACCCCTTGGCCAACAGTTCCTGCAACTGCGCCCTCAACTCCCTCAACTCAGCGGGGGCCATACGGTAGGGAGCCTTCGCCAAAGGTCCCGTACCAGGTACAACCTCGATCACGAAATCGATCTCCCGCTGGGGAGGTAATCCAGGCAACTCCTCAGGAAAAACATCGGGAAACTCGCGCACCACCGCAATGTCCTCGACATTCGGCTCCATCCGGTCAGACACAACCACGGACGCGAGAAAACCCTGACAACCGGAATCAAGCAACCGACGGGCTCGAATAGCAGAGATAAGAATCGAGAAGAGGCGGAACGGATACCTTGGAAATAGAAGGTCCGCTTGCTCGGATGCTGGAAGTAGACCATCTTCATCCCACAATCCACCACCGCTCCATGAGTCTCGAGCCAATCCATGCCTAGAATCACGTCGTAATCCCGAAGCTGCAACGCATACAACCTGCCTGGCATACTCCGCCCATCGATCCACACCGGAACCTGGTCGAAGCAATACGGAGTGACCATAAAATCACCCGAAGGCAACTCCACTGCCAAATCACAGGACAACTGGGTCACCGGCTCCTCGACGCTCGACGCGAAATCCTCCGAAATAAACGAATGAGACGCGCCAGAATCAAATAAAACCCGAGCCGCACAACCCAAAATCTGAACGGTACCTTCCACGAGCTGCGACGCCACTGCCTCTGCCCTGGTCAAGTGCGTGATCTGGCCACGAGCCCTCTGCCTGCCTCCCACACTAGCTGACCTGGGTAGCGGCGGATACTGTCCCTGCTGCTGCTGCTGCTGGGGAACCTGCTGCTGCGGCGGCCTCTGAGGACAGTCACGCGCCATGTGCCCTGGCTGGTCACACCGAAAACAGATGATCGGCGCCGTGCACTGCCTGCCTGGGTGGGTCCCACCACACCGTGGACAAGATCCTCGCGATCCACCCACTGATCCCTGACGCTGCAAAGGAATCGGCTGCTGTACACTGCCCGATGAAGCTTGCCCCTGATCTCTGGACTTCTTCTTGCCGAACCCCTTCTTGAAGAACTTCTTGACCTTCGAGCCGAAGGACGCAGATCCTGTCACCGAAGCTGCATGTGCCGGCACTCCTGAACCACTCATCGCATGCTGGAAGGAACCCTGCTGCTGGGTAGCCGACTGCTGGCTGCGACCTGACACAGACTGCCCCTGGCTGATCGGTCCTCGAGTCCTCTGCATATCCATCTCCAAGGAAATCGCAACACGAGACGCCGTCTCTAGATCAGTGGTTCCATTCGCGATCAAATGGTGCCTCAGCTCCAGCCTCAAGCCCTGCACAAACTGCGTCGTCCTCACCCTCTCATGCTCCATGATATGAGGTGCATACCGACCCAGCTCGACAAATCGGGCCCTATACTGCAACACGGACATGTCACCCTGCACCAGCTCCAGAAACTCCCGCATCCGCTGCGTAGCAACAACATCTGGACAGTACGTACGCTCGAAAGCACTGACAAAGTCATCCCACTCGACCTGCTCAAGTGGACGAAGCTGAAAGGACGTCTTCCACTCGGAAGACCACCACCTCCGAGCCGTACCCTGCAACTGGTTGTAGGCCAACACCACTCTGTCCTCGACAGTACTCTTCGCAGAACTGAACACCCGCTCCATCTTATCGAGCCAATCACGAGCCGCATCAGGGTCTGCCTGGCCGCTAAAGTAAGGTGGATGGAACTGCATGAAGTCCCTCACTGCTCGGCCTGGCCCACCCCTACCTGACGAGCCCTCAGCAGTCTCTCCGCCAAACTGCTGAGACATGAGATGGTACATGCCACGGAAGAAATCCTCGGCCCCCGGAGCCCTCGCAGCATCCGCGGCCTCGGTAGCTCCCGGAACTCTGCTATGCTCCTCCTGGTCCCTCTGGACCCCCTGCTGGATCTCCTGACCTCCAGCCGACTGCCCTTGCTGGGAGCGAGAACTTCTCCTCGGCGCCATACTCGCTCCTGAAGCACAAGACGGAAAAACACGGAAACGGCAATGTCAAAATAAACACACGGTGCCCAATGCCAGCGTCATCTGTACATCATCGCTGTGGACTAGTGGACCACTACAATTACCTATGATTCTCCTGTAATTCCACAACCGCGCTCTGATACCAGCTGTAACGACCCGAGAATCCGATTACCGGGAAGGCCCGATAACCCGAGACTCGTACCGCCACCCACGAGTCCGAAGACTCGGAAGGGTTAAAAGGATGGTGTGGAAACTACACAAGTATCACAAATAATTGCAGAAATTAAACAGTTATAATATTAAGCAGGAAATAAATTAACAATTTACATGGTCCACAATAAAATAGCAACAACAGCAACAGTAGTCCACGACTAGTACAGTGACAAGAAAGAAAAGTACAGCTACACGGGGCATCCCCCGGCTCTGACCTCTGGCACTACCTCTGGGCACCCGCACCACGCTGCGCTCCTGACGCGCTCCCCGAAGGTGGCGCCTCACCTGAAACACGGTGAAAACACGCAGGGAATGAGTCTCAGAACAAGACTCAGTAGGGATCACTCGAACCCTACCTCGAAAAACGAGAAACCACTACTCTAGCGGTAGGAAAGCACCTCGGAAAGGAAAGCCCTGTACTCTACAGAACTAGACCCTACGGCACGCAAACCGACACACGTGCCACGGTACGAGAAGACCGAAATCAACGGTCGAACCGTCAAAACCCGAAGGTCGGAAACACACGACTGACAGTCTGACACTCCGTACTCGACAGGAGTACCACCCACTAGAAGCACAGCCGGTAGCGTCCCCTGACGTCTTACACCGCACCGCAGGTGAACCGCCTGACGTGGTAGGTCCTACCCGAGGCGCAAACACCGTACAAGTAACCACAAACAAGTGACTAGCTGGGGTCACGCCCGTCGACGTGGGTCCAACCGCCCCCAACCACGTGTGCACACACAGACCGCGCGTCCCTGGTCTGGCCCTCTGACCGGTTTTCCCCTCAGCCGGACTCTGGCTGCAAGACGTGGGGCCCAACGGTAACCGGTCCACAAACCGTCTCGAAAGGTCGGCCCGTACACCACTCCCTGGTGCGACTAGCACCCGCGTACTAGTAGGCTACGACTAGTGGAGGGTCACTGAAGGAGTAGACTCTCGAGTCAACGGAAAACGACGTCCGAATCCGACAACGTGTGGGAATCACCCCACGCACCAGCCCCGTCGCACGGTGACCACGGTCGGAAAAGAAACAGACGCATTGCCCACGGTCAAACGCCTAACCGAGGCAAACGGGACTTCCAGACACCAAAGACACGGTCACGGAACTCCACGGGGTGCCCGGGACGCACGCACGGCCCAAGGGGAACACCCTACAACGACCTGATCGCGCTAGGGATACCCAGCGCGACAGGGACCATCGCGCTAGGGAACCCTAGCGCAACAGCGAAGATCGCGCTAGGTCTCCCTAGCGCGACAGGGACCATCGCGCTAGGTCTTCCTAGCGCGACAAGGATGATCGCGCTATGACCCCATAGCGCGACAGGAACCGCCTCCTGTTCATCTTCTCCGATGAACGCGCTCGGTCGGGACAGCGCGACCTCCAAGAACGCGCTACTGGAGTATAGCGCGTCCTCAGTCCGCGGTCGAAAACGGTAAGAACGCCCAAAAAACCCAACCACGCCCCCATACCTCCATAGGAGAGGGGGAAAACAAAGGGGAAGACCCCTGGGGACCCCTAGCATGATTCTAGGCCCTCAAAACACGAATCCATGCATTGAATCCATAGATCGGGCGAGCTCTCCCCAAATCATGGAAAAACCCAAAAACGCTCAAATGATCCCCTCTCGGCCTCCCCGCGGCCTATAAATCACGGAAAAGAACGGCATGAGGCTAAGGAACGTCACCCTACCTCAATGGAGCGGATGCTCCGCCGAATCGATCACGAATCACGAAGAATGCTCGAAGCTTCACGAACTCCCCACGCTTCCCACGCTCGCCGCACGCCCACGAGATCGCCTCACCGTCGCCCACGCGTCCGCGCCGTCGCCCCGCCGCCGTCCGTAGCCGGAGAGGGGCTCGCCACGTCCGAATGGGAGAGAGGGAGAGAGAGGGGGCTCACGGTCGCGAGAGAGAGGGAGAGGAAGAAGAAAGAGAAAAGGGAAAAGAAAAAGAAAAAGAATTAGGGCTTTATAGAAAATCCGAATTTTTGGAAAAATATCGAAAAATAGAAAAATACATTTCTGGAATCCTCGGAACGCACCGATCGCAACGGTACCACTCGTGCCCGGGTGAACGGCCCAGTTAACCCGCAGCGAGCGTCCGAAGGAAAAGCCGAAACCCGCGCCGGAAATCGGGAAACACGCGCGAAAAAGTCGCGGAACGCCTCCGGGCCTCCGAAACGACTCCGGATCGCGCCGATCCGAACACGAAAGATGTCCGAAACGAAATTTCGGACACAACGGAGCTGGACGCTCCGAAAACCAG
Source organism: Amorphophallus konjac (assembly GCA_022559845.1). Lineage (NCBI taxonomy): Eukaryota > Viridiplantae > Streptophyta > Magnoliopsida > Alismatales > Araceae > Amorphophallus > Amorphophallus konjac. Next base: position 409,066,482 of record CM040122.1, on the reverse strand, counting down.
ATCCGGGACCCACGAAGAAGGATCCGAAAGGTCCGGGATATTACACGGTCAGTCAATCCTACCGGAGTAGAACGACTGTCATACAACCCTAATAACATTTTTAATTTAATAATGAGTCATGATTAATATTAACATTGATAAGGAAGATGATCCAAGGTCAAGATGAATAAATCAGCAAGATTTATAATCATTTAGTGTTATAATTTTCTAGAGTTTTTATGCATGTTGCTAACTTACATTTAGCTATTAATCTACTATCATAAATCATACGAAAAAGATGACTTAATAAATTCTGTAAAGATGGACGGTCCAGTAGGGACCTTTCATCTTCCTAGGCGGTCTCACGACAGGCCGTTTATCCCCCTAAGGTCAGAAGGCCTTCTGGGGATGGGCGGTCTGTAATGAGCCGCTGGAAAGAGACGAATGGTCAATAACTGGCCGCCTGACAGAAGGGTGGTCTAGGTCATGCCGCGCTTCCCAGAAATATAACACGAATCACAACATATAAATGGTCCTTAATGTGCTGCCTAACCACGTTGGGTGGTCTATCGTAAGGCCGCGCAAGTCAAAAACTATCAAGCCCCTTTCGCCCTGCCCACCTCCGGCGAGTTGGCTAGGGTTACGATGATTTGCTAAATGCGCATAGTACAGAACATAATAATTAGTGCTTTTAGATTCAAAAGAAAGAGCACGAAAAGTTTTACAGTATAGCATGCTCGATTTAATCTTTAGTGCTTGAAATCCCTACTTAAACAAGATGAAACAAGTATAACCCTAGATATGACATGCTTCTACTAAACCCTAAAATTCTCGCATGATACTAAGTAACTTTTAGGACTTTGCATTCAATAGAAAGGGCACTCGATGCTGGTTCTAATCATATATAATACTTAAGGTTTGGCTTGTTATAACCTACCTTAATCGGAGGAAGAAGGAAGAAGAAGGGATGATGATACGCTAAGAACACCACGTCGGTGATCGCCGGAATCCGCCCTCGTCCATGATCCTCGTCGGCCGCCACAGCACCCAAACGAAAATAGGGTTCCTAAGGGTCATTTTTATAGGTCACACAAGGTCTAGAGTCTTCTATTCAAGGAGATAGAGTCCAATCAAGTTGGACGTGCGCGAACCGCGCGGATAGGGTTAGCCGCCGCCTTCTCAACCAAATTTCACTTTCTAGGGTTAGGGTTTCAGGGAGAACTAAGAGGGGAAACAATCCTCTCATCCTAGCCTTCCATTTGGATCCGATCTCAGCCTAAATGATCGGGTATTGGGCTCAAATTTCACGTTTTAAGGTCTAATTAGATTAAGTGTAGATTTGGGCCTTAATCAGTTAATTTGGCCTAATTATGAATTTTATTTGGCTCAGTCATAGAAGACACTATTATCAAACATTTTACGCTCTAGAAGATTCTAAAATTTTCATATTTTTATGAAATAGTCAAAATTTAACTTATTCTATTTATCAAGGATTTTCTAATTAATTTCTTATATTTTTCTAGAAATTTTTATTCGTTAATAAATCGAGATATTACATCCTCCCCTACTTCAAAGAATTTGTTCCTCCAAATTCACTACACTTAACGCGATGGGGAGTGGAACAACTCACCTAGAACAAATCGGGATACTGTTTTCGCATGGTATCTTCTGACTCCAAAGTAGCTTCTTCGGTTCCACGCCGACTCCATTGCACCTTGACCAAAGGTATAGACCGGTTCCTGAGCTGTTGCTACTTACGATCCAAAATCTTAATAGGTCTTTCTTCATAAGTCAGATCTTCTTTTAACTCAAGATCCGCATGTTGAATGACATGAGTGGGGTCATACACATACTTTCTCAACATCGACACATGGAAGACATTGTGTACTCTGGATAACTGAGGTGGTAGTGCCAGACGGTATGCAACCTCCCCCACTCTTTCCAAAATCTCGAATGGACCGACATATCTGGGACTTAGCTTGCCTCGAATGCCAAATCTTCGGATTCCTCTTGCAGGAGAAACTTTCAAAAACACATGTTCACCAACTTGAAATTCCAAGTCCCTCCTTCTGTGGTCTGCATAACTCTTCTGTCTTGACTGTGCTACTTGTAATCGGTCTCTAATAATACGAATATTCTTTGATGATTTAGAAATAAGATCTGGCCCCAGCCATTGCTTTTCACCAATCTCGTTCCAACATAATGGAGACCGACAGCTTCTTCCATATAGAGCTTCAAACGGAGCCATCTGAATGTTGGACTGACAACTATTGTTATAAGCAAATTCAATCAAGGCCAAGTGATCACTCCAACTGCCTCCGAAATCAATCATGCAGGCTCTCAACATATCTTCCACTATCTGGTTGGTTCTTTCCGTCTGTCCGTCTGTTTGTGGATGAAAAGCAGTACTGAAATTTAGACGGATTCCCAAAGATTCTTGTAATCCTCTCCAAAAATGTGAAGTGAATCTGGGGTCTCTATCAGACACAATACTGACCGGGATACCATGGAGTCGCACCACTTCCTTCATATATAAAGCTGCTAGAACATCAACGGTCCACTTAGATTTAATAGATAAGAAATGAGCGGACTTTGTCAATCTGTCAATGATAACCCAAATTACATCAAATCCGCTACGAGTCCTAGGTAGACCCATAATGAAATCCATGTCAATACTCTCCCACTTCTATTGAGGTATGTCCAGTGGTTTCAACTTCCCTGCAGGTCTGAAATGCTCGGCCTTAACTTGCTGACACACCAAGCATCTACTCACAAATTCTACAATTTCTTTTTTCATACTCGGCCACCAGAAATATCTCTTCAAATCCTTAAACATCTTCGTACCTCCAGGATGAATGGTATATCGAGATCCATGAGCTTCCTTGAGGATCTTGTTCTTAGCTTCGGCCACATCAGGTACACAAGTCCTTCCTTGAAATAACAGTCTGCCATCGTCAGCTATCATGAATTCCGGTCTGCTACTCAAGCTCTCCTTGATTTCTACCAACTCTGGGTCATTATCTTGCAAGGACTTGATTTCTATCAATAATTCTAGCTTAAGCTGAATCTGAGCAATCATAACTCGGTCCTTGTCAACATTAATATCCAACCCGACTAATTGCTCCAACAGCTTCCATTCTTGCATCATGAGACTTGACAATTTAGCCATTGCCTTGCGGCTTAGGGCATCCGCCACCACATTACCCTTCCCGGGATGATATTCTATGGAGAAGTCGAAATCCTTTAGATACTTCAACAAGCTTCTCTACCTCATATTGAGCTCTTTCTGAGAAAATAAATACTTCAAACTCTTGTGATCTGTAAATACTATGAATGTCTCTCCATACAAGTAATGCCTCCATATCTTCAAGGCAAAAACTACTGCTGCTAGCTCCAAATCATGGATAGGATAATTCTCCTCATGCTTTCTCAACTGCCTAGAAGAATAGGCTATCACTTTCCCATGCTGCATCAGTACGCAACCTAAACCAATTCCCGAAGCATCGGTGTACACCACGAAGCCTCCTTCTCCCGATGGTAAAGCTAAAACATGGGCAGTAGTTAAACACTCCTTCAAAGTCTGGAAGCTTTTCTCACAATCTTCCGTCCAGTCAAACTTATTCTCCTTGCAGGTTAATCTTGTTAAGGGTACCGCAATCTTGGAGAAATCTTTAATAAACCTCCGATAATATCCTGCCAAGCCTAGGAAGCTTCTAACTTCCGTTACACTGGTAGGCCTGTCCCAATCTTTAACTGCCTCAACCTTCGACGGATCAACAGAAATACCTTCTTTTGTAAGGATATGTCCTAGAAAGGACATCTCTTGTAACCAAAATTCACACTTGCTAAACTTGGCATATAACTGATGGTCTCTCAATAATTACAACGCCATCCTCAAATGCTCAGCATGTTCTTCCTCACTCTTGGAATAAATCAGAATGTTATCAATGAACACTACAACCCATTGATCCAGATAGGGTCGGAACACATCGTTCATCAACTGCATGAAAGCTGCAGGTGCATTCGTTAGTCCAAAAGGCATTACAATAAATTCAAAGTGCCCATACCTGCTACGAAAAGCTGTCTTATAAATATCCTTCTCCTTAATCCACAACTGATGATAGCCTGATCGAAGATCAATCTTAGAGAAATACTGAGCTCCTGCTATCTGATCAAATAACTCATCAATCCTCGGCAATGGATATTTATTTTTTATAGTCAACTGGTTCAGTTGCCGATAATCAATGCACAACATCATCGAGCCATCCTTCTTCCTTACAAATAACACTGGAGCCCCCCACGGGGATGTACTTGGACGAATAAACCCCTTCTCAAGTAATTCCATTAACTGCTACTTTAATTCCCTCAGCTCCGCAGGAGACATACGATAAGGAGCTTTAGAAGCAGGGGTTGCGTCAGGAATTAGATCAATAGAAAACACAACTTCCCTCTCTGGTGGAAGACCTGACAATTCCTCAAGAAAAACATCTGAAAAATCTCGGACAACAGGAATGTTCTTAAACTCGATCTTCTTCTCAGGGGTCACATAAACAAAGGCTAAAAATGCCTGACATCCTCTCCTCATCAACTTATCGGCTCGGATGGTCGAGATAAGTGGCACAGATCTATGATGCCTAACCCCTATAAAAGAAAGTTCAGGGTGTCTAGAAAAAGACACAGAGCTGGAACTACAATGGACATTGGCCTCATGCTTGGCCAACCAATCCGCTCCTAGAATTACATCATAATCTTTCATATCCATGCATATTAACTCAGCCAACAAATTCTGTTCATTAACCATAATCTTGCTAGAGGGATAAAAATATTTAATCGCTGATCTAGAGCCAATAGGAGTAGATATCTCTAAGGGGGAATTCATCAAAACTGGCTTCACAGCTAATGCCTTACCAAAACTCCGAGAAACAAATGAATGAGTAGCACCGGTATCGAAAAAAACAAAAGATGGCTTTCCATGAACAAGGAGAGTACCTGCCACAAGTCCACCCTCCTCGATGGTGCCTGCATCCTCCTCTTGTAGGGCCTGGAGCTTGCCCTGCTGCTTCTTGCCGCCTTGAGGTTTAGTCGGGGTAGCCTGCTCGGATAAGAGAGGACACTCTGGAATGCAGTGATCCCTACTCCCGCAACGCAAACAGGCGCCCAGCTTGTGCCAGCACTCTTCCATCTTGTGACCGGGGCGGTCACAATACTTGCATACGCCCTTAAATGGAACAATCGGGCCAGGCTTCTTATCTTCATTCTTTGGCATTTTCCCCTTCGATGAACCAGACCCGCCATTGGGCCTCTTCTTGTTATTCCCGGGTTTAGCACTCCCGGAACCAGTAGGTTGCTCCTTCTTGACGTTCTTCTCACGGATTTTCTCCGTCATTTCCAAGGTATCTTCTAAAATTTGGGCTTTTCTTACCATCTCTGCATAGGTTTGAATCTCCATTGGTGCCAACTGGTTAATATAATGCAACTTCAGCCCATTTAGAAAACGTTTCGCCTTCATCTTCTCTGTGGAAATCAAATGAGTAGCATAACGAGAGAGTCTAGAAAATTGAGCTTCATATTCCGCCACAGATAAACTCCGCTGCTTCAGAGTAGCAAACTCAGCGGCTTTCTTCTCTTGGATTCTGTCGAAAAAGTACTTGTTATTGAAGAATTCTTCAAATTCCTTCCACGAAATTTGTCTGTCACCGAGGGTTGCCTTTACTGACTCCCACCAAGTCCTAGCATACCGTTCCAACTGGAAAGTTGTTAACAGCACACGCTCCTGGTCACTGTATTGCATAACTTCAAAAATTCTCTCCATCTCCTTGAGCCAGTGCTCGACTTCATCGGGATCAATTGAACCTCCAAAACGTGGGAGATTCATCCCACGAAAATTCCTGTGTAGATCACCAGCACCATGATTCGTCGCTCCACCTTGGGCTACTTGTTGTAAAGCTCGCGTAAGTCCTTGGACCGTTCGCTGCATGTCTCGCCATTGCGCATGCTCAGCTGCCATCGGAACGTCCTGCACGAAAATAATTTATCTTAAGTTCATTTAAGAGAAAGAGTTTAGAGTTGATTATTTACTCAACCCAAGTTTCTACCCAAATTCTCACTAGGTTTGGTCCTTTGACTCATAACAAGGGTATATGTTCTACGACAAACACTAAGAATCCTAGAACTTAAGTAACCTAGGAATATTAAAAACCTAGGCTCTGATACCACCTAACTGTCACACCCTGACGCAGAATATCGGGATTGATAGTAGAGACAAGTAATTATAATAATATGTTTATTTCTAGAAATGATATGTTAAAGCTAAAAGATCGCACATCACCATAAATAGAAATTGCTCCATTCATTAAATAGCACATAACCAAACCATGTTCCAAACTATAATGATCTCACTTAACATAATCGTGACAACATCCACTTAACACTATTACATTGACTAACTTCAATTTACAACTCTTCTAAAATACTCTTAAATACAAATAAACTCCACAACTAGAACTAGTTTCACAGGCTTCTATCAGGTTCACTCCATGGTCGTCACTCTTGCCCGTTCCCATCAGATTGCGAGTCCTAACCTGAGATACCTGAAAAGGGAGAAAAACTAGGTGAGCGAACGCTCAGTAGGTAATAACAGGCAAGTTTAAGTAATTAACCAATTAAATCGTATGTTTGAGCGCGTAAATAAAGAACGAAAGGAAATAACTATGCAACAAAATAATGAAAGGAAAGCAAGAACATGATATAATCGAGAATTTGGCTAACAAGCAAGATTTAACCAAGTCAAGAGAAATTCAAGTAAGAGATTATTATCATAGACATCACGCTAGTCATGCACTCGGTGCAATGCCTCACCATGTCATTCAAACTCCCCGAGGCACAAGTACTTTTCGGGCGCTCCTCCTAGGACCAGACAGGGCCCTTACGATGCGTTGGCATTGATTTGTTGGATCCAAGATCCCAAGTTATGTCTAGACATTAATCAAGTTAGATGGCCAATACTTCAAGATATGGAACTTACCAAATTTCAAGGGTAAGTTGAAGTAGACATCATGTCTAGAAAGTTCAAGTTATCAAGAACCAATCAGGTCCTTGGATTCAACACGGAAAATCACGGAAATCACTTCTGGATGATAAGCGGTAAGAACAGGGCCGCTCAAGCAATACACGGTCTAGTGTGGACCGTTCAAGATAGAGATGGGCTTAGGACTAGCCACACCGAAGTCAAGGATACACGGTCCATGTAGGGCCGCTCTAGTAATTGGACGGTTGAAAATGGGCCGCTCAAGACTAGAAGAGCTGGAAGCCCAAGAACAAAATAAACGGTCCATATAGGGCCGTCCAACAGACAGACGGTCCAATAAGATCCGCGCTATAACATGGGCGGTTCCAATAGGTCCGTTCAACTTAATCAACTTGAAGTCTACCCAAACGGGCTCCGGGCTGCCATAAGTGGGGCTGAACTGAACCAGGGTCCAGCCCACTCTCCACTGGTCAACCTAGGGATTCTTGGGTCGATCCAAACACAATTTGGTCGAAGATAGATCAAGGTTAATCGATCAATGTAAGTGGCACTTGGCCAGGGATGTACGGTTCGTTATGGGCCGCCCAATAGGATGAACGGTCCCTTTTGGGCCGCACAATTCTCAGGGGGTCCAAGTCGAGCCGTGACTTACAATACGATAGTTCAATCGATTTGATCACGTACACAGGTTCAGGTCTTGATGGTACAACCTGCCCGACGTCCTAGTGAGAATCCCAGGCTCGCGGGGGCTTACGGAGGTCCCGTAATGAAGGTCCTAGTCCGACGGAAGGAATATCCGGCGTAGAGTCTCAAACATTACAAGGAAATAGGGCTAATAAAACATCAGAAACCAGTGAGACGATCAGTCAATACTACCGGAGTAGAACGACTGTCATACAACCCTAATAACATTTTCAATTTAATAATGAGTCATGATTAATATTAACATTGATAAGGAAGATGATCCAAGGTCAAGATGAATAAATCAGCAAGATTTATAATCATTTACTGATATAATTTTCCAGAGTTTTTATGCATGTTGCTAACTTACATTTACCTATTAATATACTATCATAAATCATACGAAAAAGATGACTTAATAAATTCTGTAAAGATGGACGGTCCAGTAGGGACCTTTCATCCTCCTAGGCGGTCTCACGACAGGCCGTTTATCCCCCTCAGGTCAGAAGGCCTTCTGGGGATGGGCGGTCTGTAATGAGCCGCTGGAAAGAGACGAACGGTCAATAACTGGCCGCCTGACAGAAGGGCGGTCTAGGTCATGCCGCGCTTCTCAGAAACATAACATGAATCACAACATATAAACGGTCCTTAATGTGCCGCCTAACCACGTTGGGCGGTCTATCATAAGGCCGCGCAAGTCAAAAACTATCAAGCCCCTTTCGCCCTGCCCGCCTCCGACGAGTTGGCTAGGGTTACGATGATTTGCTAAATACGCATAGTACAGAGCATAATAATTAGGGCTTTTGGATTCAAAAGAAAGAGCACGAAAAGTTTTACAGTATAACATGCCCGATTTAATCTTTAGTGCCTGAAATCCCTACTTAAACAAGATGAAACAAGTATAACCCTAGATATGACATGCTTCTACTAAACCCTAAAATTCTCGCATGATACTAAGTAACTTTTAGAGCTTTACATTCAATAGAAAGGGCACTCGATGTTGGTTCTAATCATATATAATACTTAAGTTTTGGCTTGCTATAACCTACCTTAAACGGAGGAAGAAGGAAGAAGGAAGAAGAAGGGATGACGACACGCTAAGAACACCCCGACGGTGATCGCCGGAATCCGCCCTCGTCCATGATCCTCGTCGGCCGCCACAGCACCCAAACGAAAATAGGGTTCCTGGGAGTCATTTTTATAGGTCACACAAGGTCTAGAGTCTTCTATTCGAGGAGATAGAGTCCAATCAAGTTGAACGTGCGCGAACCGCACGGATAGGGTTAGCCGCCGCCTTCTCAACCAAAATTCGCTTTCTAGGGTTGGGGTTTCGGGGAGAACTAAGAGGGGAAACGATCCTCTCATCCTAGCCTTCCATTTGGATCCGGTCTCAGCCTAAATGATCGGGTATTGGGCTCAAATTTCACGTTTTTAGGTCCAATTAGATTAAGTGTGGATTTGGGCCTTAATCAGTTAATTTGGTCTAATTACGGATTTTATTTGGGTCAGTCACAGAAGACACTATTATCAAACATTTTACCCTCTACAAGATTCTAAAATTTCCATATTTTTACAAAATAGTCAAAATTTAACTTATTCTATTTATCAAGGATTTTCTAATTAATTTCTTATAATTTTCTAGAAATTTTTATTCGTTAATAAATCGGGATATTACAAATTTATTGAAGTCAGAATCTTTTCTAGCTTGGTCTGTGTCTTCGTAAGGTCGATGCAAGGATGCATTATTCCATACATAAGGTCGATGCTAGTTTTTGGCTGTCATGAAACTAAGCTCCACCTTAGTGTTCAGTCTCTTCATGGTTAAGGTCGATGTTAGCTAGCAGAGTCGCATGCACATAACTAAGCTTGATGTTCATTTTAATCTTATGAATATAAGGTCTATGCACATTGTTCAACATGATAGACAAGGTCTATGCACATTTAGCTAGCAGAGCACATAAGGTCTATGCACATTTAGCTAGACATCATATAAGATCAGTGCACATTACTGTTGATGCACATAGGTCGGTGTGGACACCAAAAATTTCTCACCCCATGTTTACGTGCAGGGGAATAAAAGGAGGAGAAAAGAGAAGAGAAGATGAGAAGAAGAAAAAAGAAGAAAAGGAAGCACTCCTCAAAGCCCCAGCGGCACACTTTCAAGAGCCTCTTGGCCCCTCAGCGGCACAATCTTCATGCCCTCCAGCGGCACACCCTTCAAGCCCCCTCCCAGCGGTGCACTTCTTTTAAGCCTCAGCGGCACACTCCTTGGAGGCCCTTAGCGGCACACTCCTTGGAGGCCCTCAGCGGCACACCTCTTCCAAGCCTTCAGCAGCACACTAGTCTAGACCCCAAGCGGCACGGCCTTCTGCCCTTCAGCGGTACAGCCTCAAGCCCTCCAGCGGCACGACCCTGCTGCCCTCCAGCGGCATGGTCTCAAGCTCCCAGCGGCACCGGCGTTCTGCCCTCAACGCCCAGCACCCTTTCCCCAACGGCACAGCGCTGAAATCCTCCAGAACAGCACCCACCGGTAGAAGATACAACGGTCAATAGGCAGACCCATTGGCACGCAATCCAGCCACTTCACAGCCAGCTAGCACCTGTCTCCGTGTCACCTTCTGGCTGGAGGAGGGCAGATCTTCACCCGACGAGGAAGATACCGAAGTCAACCTCGGATGGTAGTGCCATCATGAGGCTCCCCCGTCAACCGTCCGCATATAAAAAAAGGCCTCACGAATAAAAAAGGAGGAGATAGACAGGGACACAAGAAGATAGAGAGGGAGAAGAAGAAGAGGAGGGGGATGCTCTTGTTCCCCCCCCATGCTACTTCGCCACGACCACCTGAGTGCAAAAAAAGAAGAAGAAAAGAGAGAGAGTGAGAGGTCCGGGAGGGGAGGAGCATGTGCTCCGTCCCCCCCCCCCCCCACTTCTTGTCCTTTGGTCTTTCTTTCCTCCTTGTCTCTTCATTGTTTTCTCCTCCCCCCTTCCGTTTGGATGCATTGCATTGTATTTGGCCCTTTGGCCATGAGCTTTTGTAATCAAGTTCTCTATGAATGAAATTTCCCCTTCTTTTTTTATTTATTTACTTCTTGTTGCTCCTGTCAGTTTCTCTTGCGCCCTCGGCCCGTGGCTTGTGTTCTTCCCCCAGTCTTCTAACCCTCTGTTGCATTGGTTCTCCCATGTCATTGGCCTGCATAGACAGATGATCAGTGCCTCTAGCTTGATGATGCGAGGTTAGCCTCCTCCCTGGGATTGCCCAGCGGCACACCCCTCCCATTTGTCCGTCTGGCGGCACAGCCTTCCCTGTACTTGCTCAGCGGTGCACCCTTCCTATTCTCTCGTTTAGCGATACACCTCCTTTGGCCGCCTCAGCGTCACGCCTCCCCTGGTGGCCCACTCCTTGAGCGGCACACCCCTGGCCTGCCTCTACCCGACACACCTGGCTCTCCCCCTTACAGTCAGGATATCCCTAAACCGCATTAGCCCAATGTTCCACGTCCATGGTTTTCTACGGGTTTTTCGAAGTTTCCCCAAAGGTGGCTGCTTAGGCACACACCTCAAATTGTCGGGTTCCGCCACTCCACGTGGGCGCGTTCCCTGTATCTCCCTTACGCCCCGATCAAGGGGAGATGCTGCCGATTTTTTTGTTAGAAATGATAACATATAAAAAAAGGGGACAAAAGGAAGTAACAAACAAATGGGGCAATAATGAATTAAAAGATAAAGAGAAAGTAACAAACAAATGAAACCAACAACAATAAAACATTCTAATAAACTAAAGGGGCACCCCTCAAGCTCTCTAGCGGTACACTCTTCACCCTCAGCGGTACACTCCTCAGCCCCTCAGCGGCACAGTCTTCACCCTCAGCGGTACACTCCTTAGCCCCTCCAGCAGCACACTCTTCACTTCTAAAGTCTGTACATCGTTCCACATGTGAGCAAAGTCTATACATCCGATAGTTTAGCTCGTGGCTAAGTCTGTACAGCCAGTGCATATGTTAAAGTCTGTACATCGCATCTTTACCTACGTTCTGAACTGGGCAAGTCTATACACTCCATCGTCTCATGCAGCGTCTCATGTGCATATGCAAAGTCTATACATCGCATGCATCGTCTATCAAGTCTATACATCCATTGCGTCGTCTCATGTAGTGTCTCATGTGCATATGCAAAGTCTATACATCGCATGCATTTTATACAGCAAGTCTGTACATCCATATCTCTCTCTCTCCCTCTCAGCGTCTCTCTCAATCTCCTCCACCGTCTCATCTCCCTCTCTGCGTCTCATCTCCCTCTCACCGTCTCAACCTCATCCCAGCGTCTCACTCCCACCGTCTCAATCTCCTCCACTGTCTCATCTCCCTCTCTGCGTCTCATCTCCCTCTCACCGTCTCAACCTCATCCCAGCGTCTCACTCCCAGCGTCTCACCTCCACCGTCTCATCTCCCTCTCACCGTCTCAACCTCATCCCAACGTCTCACTCCCAGCGTCTTACCCCCTCTCTCCCTCTTCCATCGTCTCATTGCCCACAGCCTGCACCGACACAGCATTGTACTGACTTTGACCTTCTCAGTCCAAACCCACACGTGTCCTAAATGTAACAGAAGAATAATAATAATAACAAACTCACAAAAAAGGGAATAAATAATAATGATAATAATAAAATAGTAGATAATAATAATAACAAATTCAAAAAAAGAGGGAGGAATAAATAAATGGTAATAATAAAGAAACAAGTAATAATAATAACAAACTCTACAGAAAAAAATGAATAAATAAATGATAAAAAAATAATAATAAATAAATAGTAACAACGAGCTGAACCAAAATATAATAATTAATAGTCAAATGATAATAAAATAAATAAATAATAACAACAAACTCAGCAAGAGTGATGACTAAATAAGTGATAACAAAAAAATAAAGAAATAATAATAACAAACTCAACAAAAAGTGATAAGCAAATAAATGATAACAAAAATGAATGAATGGTAATAGTAAACCCAACAATAACAATAATAAATAAACAAACAGTAATAACAAACTCAATCAATATATATATAAACTAACAAATAATAACGGTAAAAATTTGAATAATAATAAAACGATGAGATCCGCTTCGCAGTCTCGTTCTCCTCAAGACCCGATATAAAGGGAACATTAATGCCGCCTCTCCAATCCGGGTTCGGACCTTGGGAGCCATTCCAATATGGCCGTAATCCGACATTGCTCTGGGCCGATAATTCGTCAAACCGGACTCATTTCCCTGGGGATTCGTTTCCGCTCTTTCATTGAAATTGCCGTAAACTCGGCACACATTTGTACGGGTTTGCTTCTTCTTACGTCGTATCTTCAATACGGACCTTTGTCCGAACATAAAGTGGTCCATGAGTGACCGACAAAAATTTGAATGGAACGAGAAGGCTCTCGACATCCCCGGACCCTTTGTACGGGAATATCAATAAGGCCCCCCGTGGGCCACGCTTAGACCTCGGGTCCGTCCCGATTATGGTCATCGTCTGTCTCATATTCTTGGTCTACAGCCCGCTCCCTTTGAACACGTTTTCGGTTTTGGAGTATAGTCCCGAGACTTTTCCCCGTTGCCCTCCGGCACCAGAAATATTAATGATGCCCGCGCAAGCCTCATTCGGACCGCGGGAGGCGCCCCCGGTATGGTCCTGACGTGATCTCGCACCGGGCCAATAAATTCATTGGTTTCCTGCTACGCTAACCGAGATTTAACCGAATATTTTCAGTGTCTTGGAATAATGTATTTGCCGTAGCCCGGCATATATACGTTCCGGGTCTTTCCGCGACGATTACGATATTTCCAAGCCGGACACCCGTCTGAATATTAAGCGGTCTCCCGAATGACCGACACGTTTCGAACGTCCGCTTCCCTAGACATAGGGCTTTCCAGGCGATTCAAGGGATATTCCCTCGTTGCCCCTTGGCACCGGAGATATCAATGACGCTCATGCAAGTCTTGTTTTGACCGCGGGGGGCCCACCGCAGTATGGTCGCAACTTGCTCTTGCACCGGGCCAACAGATTTACTGGTTTTGACTGCTCTAACCGAGGCTCAGCTGAACGTTCTCTGCTCTTCCGAACAATAGATTCGCTGTGCCTCGGCATACATGCGTTCCGGCTTTCCCGCGACAACCGCGATCTTCTCGAGCCGGACATTCGTCCGAACATTAAATGGTCAGTACACGACTGACATGACCGCGAATGGGTTTCTTCTCGCCCTCGCACGAGGATTTCAATACCTCGTAATAGACCTTCCATGCAATTGATTTCTTGGCCATGAGGCCCTGAATCCCGGCGATTAATCAAGGGTGTTCCCTCGTATGGGGGATGTAAATGACGCCGTGACCTTTATGACGCGGCGGGTTTTGGTCCCGACACGAACCACACAATCGTCTGATCGAGTCAGATCGAGTGCACCATGGGCTCTTCGGAGCCCGAATAAATTGTCACTTTGTGACTGGCACACTCACATACTTAATAGATGAATCAACCATTCCCAAATAGCCGAACTTAATAAACGAACGAAAAGTGCGTCCACAAGTCTGGCACGCCCGGTGGGACTGGAACCACCCTTCATCACTTCGCCGGGATTCAGGGCCTCATGGCCTCCTAATAAACGTTGTTTGCCTGTTTTGATGAATTGCAGGTACTCTCTTCCCCAGCCCTATGGGGAGAAAAGCCGAACTAAGCAAATTTATCTTTGTTGCCTCGAAGATGCTATTCCGAGGCACCTACAGCTTCCAGGAATCATGAGGGCCGCTGAGAAGAAGAGGGGGAAAATCAAACCCCCTTTCCTTAAGAAGAAAAGAAAGAAGCAAAAAAAGGGGAAAGAAAGAAGCAGAAAAGGAAGAGAAAGAATTTTCGAGAGAGGGTTGTACGGCCATGTCCGTCGACACCCGTGCTGAATAATGATTACCACTGTGGGATTGATGTGGTGGAGCGAACCACTCATCCCCTCTCTGAGGGGGTGAGCGCTCTCCTGCACACCCACCTTGGTCTATCATACCAAAAAAGGGGAAGAAAAGAAAGGATAGAAAAAGAAAGGTTGGCCAGCATCGCCGACGAAGAGAACAAGAAGGAGGCCGACATCCCGCCCGACTCTAGGAGGGTCCAAATTCGTGGTGCAATGTCCCGCTCTCACAGCTTTGATCAGACTTCTCCTGAGGAAGAAGCTTCATATATATAGCAGCAGCTAGGGCGTGTGTCCTCCACATTTCCCGCCCAAAGGCCTCAGTCCACGTGGCAGCATTTCAGCACAGTGGTTCCACGTGTCACGATCAGGGCCATCTTCTATTCTTGGATCACGTGCATCATTAACCTCCTCGAGCAGCATCTCTATAATAACAGACATTATGCATAAGTATATACATTCAGAGTGAATGCACATCTAGAGCATAGCAATACACAATGTGCAGACTTCGTGCAATGCATGAAGCAATGTATAGACTTTGTGTGTGCGTGCATACTACAAGGTAGGGTATAGACTTTGAACGCGTGCAACAACAGTGACGATGTACATAATTGCCACCTGAAGTATGTACATACTTCACCTAAGAGTATTCAGACATTTAGGGATGTAATGTAGACTGCATTTAACAAAGTGTGTACATTGAAGATGAATGCATCAAGCAAAGTATGTACATTAGAAATGGATGCACAGACTTAATGATGCAAATATGCATAGACTGCAACGAATGTATAGACTTCGTGGAAGTGCTTGCACTAAGACACTGTATGGACTTTGAACTGATGAGACGCTGAGTGAGACACAACATGCACACTGAATAAGACGTTCAAAGAATGTATAGACTTGAACGTACAGAGACGCTAAATGAGACGTAGCTTAACAAGCACTGACTTGATGCTCACACGGCTATACATACTTTGAGAGACGATGCGATGTACAGACTTCACCGATGTACAGACTTCGCAAGAGACGCTAAGTGAGGCACAACATAAGACGCTCAGAATGCAAAGAATGTATAGACTTTATGTGATAGCCCAATGTACAGACTTGCTGAACTGTTGTATGGACATAACACCAATGAATGTGCAGACTTTGAAGAATGTATGGACTTTGTTCATGAAGCAAGGCAAACGAATGCATAGACTTGCTGAGACGCAACGTGAGACGCTCAATGTACAGACTTGCTAAGATAATGCATGGACATAACAGAAGAATGTGCAGACTTAGAATGCAGCAATGTGCAGACTCTGCTTTGAACGATGCATAATGTATAGACTTGCTAAGGCACTGTGTGTGCAGAACGATGTACAGACTTTGTGTTGCGAGCACAAGCTGTATAGACTTGTGCTAATGCAAAGCTAAAGCACGTACAGACTTCACTTATGCAAACGAAGCAGTGCATGGCTGCATAGACTTTGTGTAATGTGCGAGCAATGTGCAGACTTGATCAGTCATCAGAACACACAAGTGCTCTAGAGTGAATAGACTTGCTACGGCAACAAAGAAACCATGACGGTGCACAGACTTTAAATGTGTGCAGGTAGAACGATGTACATACTTGTTAAATGATGCACACATATAGCAGCAATGTACAGACTTGTTATGCAGCAATGTGTAGACTTGGAATCCAGGCAGACGATGTACAGAGACGCTAAGTGAGACGCCGTACAGACTTTCAGCAACACACGCTGTACAGACTTGCTAGGCATGAAGGCAGCCGCTGTACAGATTTGCTAGGCATGAAGGCAACCGCTGTACAGGCTTGCTAGGCATGAAGGCAACCGCTATACATACTTTCTAGGCATGAAGGCAGCCGCTGTATAGACTTAGCCGATGTAAGGTGCACGCAATGTACAGACTTGCTGGTCAACTAGGCAAAAACTCTGTACAGACTTGGTGTGCAGACTTTGTGTGTGTGCGAGGCAATGTATAGACGTGGTGCACAGGCTGTACAGACTTCGTACTCAGCTGCAATGCAATGTATGGACTTTATGGAGGGAACAATGCACAAATGCATGAAACACACAGACTGTCTGATAAAGATTTAATCAGATGTACATACTCTGAATGCATGGAACACACAGACAATCTGATAAAGATAATTTCATCAAAAACATGAGCAGTTGCCAATCAATGAAAACAAGATGTTGCCAATTAAGTAAAGCTTATTGTCAACATCATCAACACAGAGGAGTCACAACAATAAGATGCAAGGAATCTACCCCGTCATGGGGGCATAAGAGGCAATAAGTTACACCCCGGCTCAGGGGCATATGAAGAGAAGTATACCCCATTCTGGGGCATAAGAAGTAGCATAATCTGCCCCCGCCATGGGGTCATAAGAAGCAACATACCCCACCACGGAGGGGGATGGAAGCTATGAAGAGTTTACCCCGACCTAGGGGTATTCAAAGAATTTACCCTGGTCCAGGGGCACTTGAAGAAGAACTACACCCCGGCCCGGGGGCACATGAAGGGAATCCACCCCGACTCGGGGGCACATAAGGAAAAAGTTACGCCCCGGCTCGGGGGCATTTGATGAAGAATACACCCCGCCCGGGGGGGGGGGGGCACAGAGGCAAAGAGGCATGCTCCCCGGCTGAAGGGGGGATTTGAAGAAACACATACCCTGCCTGGGGGCATTGAAGCCATGAAGAACGTACCCCGCCTAGGGGTATTGAAGCCATTGAGAACACACCCCGCCTCGGGGCACAGAAGCAAAGAAGCGGAATCCACCCCGGACCGGGGAATAAGAAGCAAGAAGTTACACCCCGCCTGGGTGCATAAAAGCCATAAAGAATCTACCCCAGCTCAGGGGGGATTTGAAGAAGAAACATACACCCCGCCTGGGTGGACAGAAGCCACAAAAAAAATCTACCCCGGCTTAGGAGCATTTGAAGAAGCTACATCCCGCCTTGGGAGCATAAGAAGGAAAGAGTCCACCCCGGTTTAGGGGTATTTGAAGAAGAAACATACCCCACCTGGAGACATAGAGGTCATAAAAATTTTTTTTACCCCGGTCCAGGGGCACTTGAAGAAGAAAGACACCCCGACCTAGGGACACTCGAAGAAAGAACCACACCCCGCTCCTGGGGGCACATAAAGAGAGTACGCCCCGCCACGGGGGCATATGAAGAGAATCCACCCTGACTCGGGGGTACATGAAGCAACAGAGAATACACCCCGTCTTAGGGGAATCTGAAGAAGAAGCATACACCCCGCCAACGGGGGCACAGGAGCCATCGAGAACACATCCCACTTTGGGTGCACAAGAGGCAAACATTCCCCAGCGTGTCGGGGAGGAAGAAGAAGAATCCCCCCTCGGGAGCATAAAAAAGGGGGGCAAAGATACACTCGATGTCCGGGGCACAAGAAGAGAAATACACCTCCCTTTGGGGGCACAACGGGCAACAAAGATGCACCCCCGCGCCCGGGGCATATGAAGAGAATACACTCCATCCCGGGGGCATAAGAAGCGGAAGGCGCACTCCACCCTGGGGGCACATGAAGCGAAAAGAATGTACCCTGGCTTATGGGAATACAAAGAGAAGTATACCCCACTCTAGGGCAGAGGAAGCAGAAGAATACACCCCGCCTTGAGGGCATATGAAGTCAAGAACCACACCCCCATCTTAGGGGTATTTGAAGAAGAAGCATATCTCGCCTTGAGGGCCTAGAAGCTATAAAGAACACGCCCTGATTCAGGGGCATATGAAGAGAAGTCCACCCCGGCCTAAGGGTATTTGAAGAAAGGAATACACCCCGATATGGGAGCACATAAGCAAAAAAAGGAGGAGTTCACCCCGCCTCGGGGGCATAAGAAGCAAGAATTACACCCCACTTGGGGGCGTCAGAAGCAGTAATACACCCCACCCTGGGTGCACAAGAAGCAAACATCCCCCGATGTGTCGGGGTAGAAGAAGAAGAATCCACCCCGCTCTGGAGCATCGAAAGCAAAAGAATACACCCCAGTTTGGGGGCATTTGAAGAAGAAACATACCCCCCCAGGGGCACGGAAGCCATAAAGAATCTACCCCGGCTTAGGGGCATTTGAAGAAGTTACATCCCGCCTTGGGAGCATAAGAAGAAAAGGATTCCCCCCGGCCTGGGGACACTCAAAGAAAGAAGCACCCCGGCCTGGGGGCATATGAAGAGAATCCGCCCTAGCCTGGGGGCACATGAAGAGAATCCACCCCGACTCGGGGGCGCATGAAGCAAAAGTTACACCCCAGCTTAGGGGGATTTGAAGAAGAAGCATATACCCCGCCATGGGGGGGGGCATAGAAGCCATAAAGAGTACACCCCGCCTGGAACATAGAGGCCATAAAAGAAGCATACCCCGCGGCGGGGCACAGGAGCAAAGAGACATACATCCCGACCTGGGAGCATATGAAGAGCGGCATACCCCCGCCTTGGGGGCATTTGAAGAAGAAACACACCCTGGTCTGGGGGCATAGAAGCCACAAAAAAATATACACCCCAACCTGGGGGCACATTAAGAGAAATACACTCCAGCGCGGAGGCATTAATGAGAAAAGAAGAGCAGAATAAAGAAAAAGACACGCATGAGGCAAACGTGGTCTCCAAGCTCGCCTCATCACACAAAAGGAAAGAAGAAGTGAAAAAAAAGACATGAGGTAAACGTGGTCTTCGAACCCACCTCTCTACATAGAAAAAAGTGCAGACAAGAGACAGACGTGGTCTTTGCACCCGCCTTTCCACACAAAAGAAGAAGAGAAGAGGATAAAGAAGAGTCACGAGGCAAACTTTTATCTCTGACCTTTGGCCACCTAACAGAATAAACCTTTCACTCCGGTTCGGGTCCTTCCCCGGCCAGAGAATCAAAGAATCAACCTTTCACTCCGGTTCGGGACCTTCCCCTCCCAGAGAATCAAAGAATCAACCTTTCACTCCGGTTCGGGTCCTTCCACAGCCAGAGAATCAAAAGAATCAAACTTTCACTTCGGTTCGGGTCCTTCCCCGGCCAGAGAATCAAAGAATCAACCTTTCACTCTGGTTCGGGTCCTTCCCCGGCCAGAGAATCAAAGAATCAACCTTTCACTCCGGTTCGGGTCCTTCCCCGGCCAGAGAATCAAAGAATCAACCTTTCACTCCGGTTCGGATCCTTCCCAGCCAGAGAATCAAAAAAATCAACCCTTTACTCCGGTTCGGGTCCTTCCCCGGTCAGAGAATCAAAAAATCAACCCTTTACTCCGGTTCGGGTCCTTCCCCAGTCAGAGAATCAAAGAATCAACCTTTCACTCCGGTTCGGGTCCTTCCCCGGCCAGAGAATCAAAGAATCAACCTTTCACTCTGGTTCGGGTCCTTCCCCGGCCAGAGAATCAAAGAATCAACCTTTCACTCCGGTTCGGATCCTTCCCAGCCAGAGAATCAAAAAAAATCAACCCTTTACTCCGGTTCGGGTCCTTCCCCAGTCAGAGAATCAAAAAATCAACACTTTACTCCTGTTCGGGTCCTTCCCCAGTCAGAGAATCAAAAATCAACCCTTTACTCCGGTTCGGGTCCTTCCCCAGTCAGAGAATCAAAAAATCAACCCTTTACTCCAGTTCGGGTCCTTCCCCAGTCAGAGTATCGAAGAATCAACCTTTCACTCCGGTTCGGGTCCTTCCCCAGCCAGAGAATCGAAGAATAAACCTTCCACTTTGGTTCGGATCCTTCTCCGGCCAGAGAGCTAAGAAGAAGCTTTCCACTTTGGTTCGGATCCTTCTCCGGCTAGAGAATTAAAAAGAGACCCTCCACTTTGGTTCGGATCCTTCTCCGGCCAGAGAACAAAAATAGACCCTTGACTCCGGTTCTCACATCCCGCTACCCGATGCCCTTCGGCTCAGCCATTTCCGCCAAGGCCCACTATCAGGATTGATCCATCCGTCCCACCACGCTCTCCGATATCTTTCGGCTTTGCAGCCGACTTCTAACATCTCTCGGCTTGTAGCCTGCTTCCTTAACACTTTGGCTCTCGTGGCCTACTTCCCAGAATTCGGCCTTCATGGCCCGCTTCCTAACTTTGGCTCTTGCAGCCTACTTCCCTTTGGCTTTTATAGCATGCTTCCCAACTTTGGCTCTTGTAGCCTGCTTACCTTTGGCCTTCGTGGCCTGCTTCCCAACTTTGACTCTTGCAGCCTGCTTCCCTTTGGCTTTTATAGCCTGATTCTCAACTTTGGCTCTCAAGGCCTGCTCCCCATTTGGTCTCCGTGGCCTGCTCTCCAATTCTGGCTTTTAGAAGCCGCTTCCCAACTTCGGCTTTCGTAGCCCGCTTCCCAACTTGGACTCTCGCAGCCCGCTTCCTTTTGGCCTTTATGTCATGCTTCCCCAATGTCCCTCGGCTTCTATAGCCCGCTTCCCTGATGTCCTTTCGGCCCTCCGTGGTCTGCTTCCCTAATACTTTTACTACCACTACACTTATATGTAGCAACAATATTTCCTTATGCAAAAAATAATAATAATAACAGAACACGACAACAACAAAAAAAGAAGAGAGAATGCTTGATTACCATGTTTACATGCTTGCTTGTAATATAGAATAATACACCTCCTTGAAAATTTCCAGGACCTTGTTTCCTTGCTAAATAATAATGTCCCGATTCCGGATGCGCGTGCGTCACGGCATACGCTCGAAGGGAACCCAATTATGGCGGGTGCACACGTCAAGGGGAAGAGTCATGGCTAAATTGTTAAGCCCAACTCACAAAATAAACCTGAGACAACGCTCCCACGCTTCTCACTTAACGTGTTCAATAGCTTTCAACCATAGGGATTGCCCGAATTTCGTCTTAGCACTCTACGGAAACTTGAATTCCTGCACTCGCGTGAAAGGTAATCGTGAGGAAAAAGCTGCCTAACACCGACTGTAAAAAAAAAAAGAGAGAGGAACGCGGATCCGAGTAGCCGGGAATCCCCACTGAAACAAATGAGGAGACTCACGCAAAATGGTGAAGCGAATCACAATAAGGACGAATCTTAGTAGCCGGGAAGAGACTCGCGTCGAACGGTGAAATCCGCCACCAAAATAAACAGATGGGGGCTGTGTAAAGCTACCAAAAGTCGAAAGCCTCGAACTAATATGTAGGCGCTAGAGTGATCTTCGAGTGTCACCAGGAAAACCTGCATATCCCTATGGTTAGGGCTCTTTGTTCACACATTTGCACTGCCATGCCACAGAGAATTACCTCGGGTGAAATGCGTGAATTTAAGCTGTGCATGCAAGACATGCGATATCCTCTTGACGGGTGCACCACCCCTCAACTATGCCTTCTGGCCCGCACCGTGTCTGCGAATTATGGGCGATGTCTCTATCCCATCCCCTATAGAGGGAGCTACCTTACGTATATTTATGTTATGCCTACTAATGAATGCCTGCATGCTTGAATAAAACAAAAATGTAATAACAAAAAAAATAATAAAATATGTGCATACAATAAACTCAAGTTCGACTATCGCTGCCTACTTCCACAGCTCTGGCTCGTAGAGCCCAATCTTGGCCCTCACGGCCTACCTCCCACCCTCATGACTCGCCAATCTCTTAACTTTGGCTTCTATAGTCTACTTCTCAAAGTTCGGCTTTCGCAGCTCGTTTCCCGATCTTGACTTTTATAGCCTGCTGCCCTCTGGTCTCTACGACCTGCTTCCCAATTTTGGCTTTTACAGCCTGCTTCCCTTGGCCCTCGTGGCCTACTTCCCAATTTCGGCTCTCATAGCCTACGTCCCTTCGGCTCTCGTAGCCCGCCTTTCAGCACCCTTTCACCCCGGCCCGAGCCTGCCGTTCGGGTGAGGGATCAACCTTCTCTCTTTGCACTGACACTACCCTGTGTCAACCAACAAAATCTTCTCTCCGTCCCCTTCGGGCGGTGAATATTCCCTTTATCATGGCCCCTCTATCCAGGTCATTGATTAAACAGACTCTTCTTTCTGCCTCTTTGGGCGGTAAATATCCCTTTGACTTGGACCTTCCGTCCGGGTCACAGAATCAACAAACTCTTCTCTCCGTCTCTCTGGGTGACGAATATCCCTCCGACTTGGACCTTCCGTCCGGGTCATTGAATCAACATACCCTTCTCTCCGTCCCTTCGGGTGACGAATACCCCTTTTGATTTGGACTTGTCGTCCAGACCATTAAAGGAACAAATCCTTCTCTCTGCCCCTGTGGCTCACCTTGCCCAATTTCGGCTCTCATAGCCTACTCCCCTTCGGCCTTGTAGCCAGCTTCTCCATTGCGGCTTCCGCAATCCGCTTCATCATTTTGGGCTCTCATAGCCTGCTCCCCAATTTCGGCTTTTGTAGCCAACTTCCTGATTGCGGCTCTTGTATCCCGCCTCCCCGATTTCGGCCTTCACGGCCTACTTCTGCAACACCAATTCTGGCCCTTGCGGTCCACTTTCTCGGGTTCGGATTTTGTAGCCAAGACTCCTGGCGCATTGAAAGAACATCGGATTCTCTTCGCTCTAGATCGGCCCTCCCGTCCGACTAGAGAATGAAACACCCTCTCATTTTGGCTCGGGCCTTCCGCCCAACCAGAGAGCAAAAGACTTTTCACTCTAGATCAGACCTTCCGTCCGGCTAGAGAATAAAAAGACCCTTTCACTCTGATTTGGACCTTTCGTCCAGCCAAAGAAATAAAAGACCCGTCATACAGCTGGTAACCCCGGCGCATCAAAGAACAAAACATCGTCCCACCTTGGCCTGAGCCCGCTGTTTGAGTAAGGAATCAAGCCTCTTTCCCTGTGTTGACACTAGCCCGTGTCAATGACTTGACCATCTCTCCTTCCCCCTTCGGCGACGAACATCACCTCTTTTGGTTTGGACCTGCCGTCCAGATCATCAAAGGAATGAATTCTTCTCTCCGTCTCCTCGGGCGATGAATACCTCGTTTAAAGGAATGATCTCTCCTTCTGTCCCTTCGGGTGATGAATAACCCATCCGATTCGGACCTTCCGTCCAGACCATTGAATCAACGAACTCTTCCCTCCGTCCCTTTGGGCGACGAACACTCCTTTTGAATCAACAAACTCTTCTCTCCGTCCCTTCGGGCGGTGAATATCCCCTCTGATTTGGACCTCCCGTCCAAGTCATTGATTAAACAAACCGTTCTCTCCGCCCTCGTGGCTCGCCTTCCAACGTCCTTTGGCCCGCCTGGCCTGCTTTATAGACTTCGGTTCTCGTGGGCTTGCTCTCCCCATCATGTTGATGAATCGCTCAGCTGGGCTACACCCGCAGGCCCCGCTCTCTCGTCCCTCTCTCGCGCTGTCCGCGGCTGGGGGGCGTTTGTGGACACCAAAAACTTCTCACCCCATGTTTACGTGCAGGGGAATAAAAGGAGAAGAAAAGAGAAGAGAAGATGATAAGAAGAAAAAAGAAGAAAAGGAAACACTCCTCGAAGCCCCAGCGGCACACTTTCAAGAGTGTCTTGGCCCCTTAGCGGCACAGTCTTCATGCCCTCCAGCGGCACACCCTTCAAGCCCCCTCCCAGCGGTGCACTTCTTTTAAGCCTCAACGGCACACTCCTTGGAGGCCCTTAGCGGCACACTCCTTGGAGGCCCTCAGCGGCACACCTCTTCCAAGCCTTCAGCAGCACACTAGTCTGGACCCCCAGCGGCACGGCCTTCTGCCCTTCAACGGTACAGGCTCAAGCCCTCCAGCGGCACGACCCTGCTGCCCTCCAACGGCACGGTCTCAAGCTCCCAGTGGTACGGGCGTTCTGCCCTCAACGCCCAACACCCTTTCCCCAGCGGCATAGCGCTGAAATCCTCCCGAACAGCACGCACCGGTAGAAGATACAACGGTCAATAGGCAGACCCATTGGCGCGCAGTCCAGCCACTTCACAGCCAGCTAGCACCTGTCTCCGTGTCACCTTCTGGCTGGAGGAGGGAAGATCTTCACCCGACGAGGAAGATACCGAAGTCAACCTCGGATGGCAGTGCCATCATGAGGCTCCCCCGTCAACCGTCCGCGTATAAAAAAAGGCCTCACGAATAAAAAAGGAGGAGATAGACAGGGACACAAGAAGATAGAGAGGGAGAAGAAGAAGAGGAGGGGGATGCTCTTGTTTCCCCCCCCCCCCATGCTACTCCGCCACGACCACCTGAGTGCAAAAAAAGAAGAAGAAAAGAGAGAGAGTGAGAGGTCCGGGAGGGGAGGAGCATGTGCTCTGTTCCCCCCCCCCCCCCCCACTTCTTGTCCTTTGGTTTTTCTTTCCTCTCTGTCTCTTCCTTGTTTTCTCCTCCCCCCTTCCGTTTGGATGCATTGCATTGTATTTGGCCCTTTGGCCATGAGCTTTTGTAATCACGTTCTCTATGAATGAAATTTCCCCTTCTTTTTTTATTTATTTACTTCTTGTTGCTCCTGTCAGTTTCTCCTGCGCCCTCGGCCCGTGGCTTGTGTTCTTCCCCCAGTCTTCTAACCCTCTGTTGCATTGGTTCTCCCATGTCATTGGCCTGCATAGACAGATGATCAGTGCCTCTAGCTTGATGATGCGAGGTTAGCCTCCTCCCTGGGATTGCCCAGCGGCACACCCCTCCCATTTGTCCATCTGGCGGCATAGCCTTCCCTGTACTTGCTCAGCGGTGCACCCTTCCTATTATCTCGTTTAGCGATACACCTCCTTTGGCCGCCTCAGCGGCACGCCTCCCCTAGTGGCCCACTCCTTGAGCGGCACACCCCTGGCCTGCCTCTACCCGACACACCTGGCTCTCCCCCTTCCAGTCAAGATATCCCTAGGCCGCATTAGCCCAATGTTCCCCGTCCGTGGTTTTCTACGGGTTTTCCGAAGTTTCCCCAAAGGTGGCTGCTTAGGCACACACCTCAAATTGTCGGGTTCCGCCACTCCACGTGAGCGCGTTCCCTGTATCTCCCTTATGCCCCGGTCAAGGGGAGATGCTACCGATTTTTTTGTTAGAAATGATAACATATAAAAAAAAGGGGGGACAAAAGGAAGTAACAAACAAATGGGACAATAATGAATTAAAAGATAAAGAGAAAGCAACAAACAAATGAAACCACTAACAATAAAACATTCTAATCAACTAAAGGCGCACCCCTCAAGCTCTCTAGCGGTACACTCTTCACCCTCAGCGGTACACTCCTCAGCCCCTCAGCGGCACAGTCTTCACCCTCAGCGGTACACTCCTTAGCCCCTCCAGCAGCACACTCTTCACTTCTAAAGTCTGTACATCGTTCCGCATGTGAGCAAAGTCTATACATCCGATAGTTTAGCTCGTGGCTAAGTCTGTACAGCCAGTGCATATGTTAAAGTCTGTACATCGCATCTTTACCTACGTTCTGAACTGGGTAAGTCTATACACTCCATCGTCTCATGTGCATATGCAAAGTCTATACATCGCATGCATCGTCTATCAAGTCTATACATCCATTGCATCGTCTCATGCAGCGTCTCATGTGCATATGCAAAGTCTATGCATCGCATGCATTTTATACAGCAAGTCTATACATCCATCTCTCTCTCTCTCCCTCTCAGCGTCTCTCTCAATCTCCTCCACCGTCTCATCTCCCTCTCACCGTCTCAACCTCATCCCAGCGTCTCACTCCCACCATCTCAATCTCCTCCACCGTCTCATCTCCCTCTCTACGTCTCATCTCCCTCTCACAGTCTCAACCTCATCCCAGCGTCTCACTCCCAGCGTCTCACCTCCACCGTCTCATCTCCCTCTCACCGTCTCAACCTCATCCCAACGTCTCACTCCCAACATCTTATCCCCTCTCTCCCTCTTCCATTGTCTCATTGCCCACAGCCTGCACCGACACAACATTGCACTGACTTTGCCCTTCTCAGTCCAAACCCACACGTGTCCTAAATGTAACAGAAGAATAATAATAATAACAAACTCACAAAAAAGGGAATAAATAATAATGATAATAATAAAATAGTAGATAATAATAATAACAAATTCAAAAAAAGAGGGAGGAATAAATAAATGATAATAATAAAGAAACAAGTAATAATAACAACAAACTCAACAAAAAAATAATGAATAAATAAATGATAAAAAAATAATAAATAAATAGTAACAACGAGCCCAACCAAAATATAATAATAAATAGCCAAATGATAATAAAATAAATAAATAATAACAACAAACTCAGCAAGAGTGATGACTAAATAAGTGATAACAAAAAAATAAAGAAATAATAATAACAAACTCAGCAAAAAGTGATAAGCAAATAAATGATAACAAAAATGAATGAATGGTAATAGTAAACCCAACAATAACAATAATAAATAAACAAACAGTAATAACAAACTCAATCAATATATATATAAACTAACAAATAATAACGGTAAAAATTTGAATAATAATAAAACGATGATATCCGCTTCGCAGCCTCGTTCTCCTCAAGACCCGGTATAAAGGGAACATTAACGCCGCCTCTCCAATCCGGGTTCAGATCTTGGGAGCCATTCCAATATGGCCGTAATCCGACATTACTCTGGGCCGATAATTCGTCAAACCGGACTCATTTCCCTGGGGATTCGTTTCCGCTCTTTCATTGAAATTACCGTAAACTCGGCACACATTTGTACGGGTTTGCTTCTGCTTACGTCGTATCTTCAATACGGACCTTTGTCCGAACATAAAGTGGTCCATGAGTGACCGACAAAAATTTGAATGGAACGAGAAGGCTCTCGACATCCCCGGACCCTTTGTACGGGAATATCAATAAGGCCCCCCGTGGGCCACGCTTAGACCTCGGGTCCGTCCCGATTATGGTCATCGTCTGGCTCATATTCTCGGTGTACAGCCCGCTCCCTTTGAACACGTTTTCGATTTTGGAGTATAGTCCCGAGACTTTTCCCCGTTGCCCTCCGGCACCAAAAATATTAATGATGCCCGCGCAAGCCTCGTTCGGACCGCGGGAGGCGCCCCCGGTATGGTCCTGACGTGATCTCGCACCGGGCCAATAAATTCATTGGTTTCCTGCTACGCTAACCGAGATTTAACCGAATATTTTCAGTGTCTTGGAATAATGTATTTGTCGTAGCCCGCATATATACGTTCCGGGTCTTTCCGCGACGATTACGATATTTCCAAGCCGGACACCCGTCCGAATATTAAACGGTCTCCCGAATGATCGACATGTTTCGAACGTCCGCTTCCCTAGACATAGGGCTTTCCAGCCGATTCAAGGGATATTCCCTCGTTGCCCCTTGGCACCGGAGATATCAATAACGCTCATGCAAGTCTTGTTTCGACCGCGGGGGGCCCACCGCAGTATGGTCGCAGCTTACTCTTGCACCGGGCCAACAGATTTACTGGTTTTTGACCGCTCTAACCGAGGCTCAGCCGAACGTTCTCCGCTCTTCCGAACAATAGATTCGCTGTGCCTCGGCATACATGCGTTCCGGCTTTCCCGCGACAACCGCGATCTTCTCGAGCCGGACATTCGTCCGAACATTAAATGGTCAGTACACGACTGACATGACCGCGAATGGGTTTCTTCTCGCCCTCGCACGAGGATTTCAATACCTCGTAATAGACCTTCCATGCAATTGATTTCTTGGCCATGAGGCCCTGAATCCCGGCGATTAATCAAGGGTGTTTCCTCGTATGGGGGATGTAAATGACGCCGTGACCTTTATGGCGCGGCGGGTTTTGGTCCTGACACGAACCACACAATCGTCTAACCGAGTCAGATCGAGCGCACCATGGGCTCTTCGGAGCCCGAATAAATTGTCACTTTGTGACTGGCACGCCCACGCACTTAATAGACGAATCAACCATTCCCGAATAACCGAACTTAATAAACGAACAAAAAGTGCATCCACAGTCGGTGCACATCAATGCTCTTGCACATGTAGGTCGGTGCATATGCATACGCCTTGCATATTCAGGTCGATGCTAGTTTGCATTGTTCCATATCTAAGGTCAACGCTAGCTGTCATGTTGCATGTAAGGTCGGTGCTAGTTCAACATCGTGCATATAAGGTCGAAGCTAGTACAGAAGAGTTCATGCATAAGGTCGATGCTAGCACGATATGGTCGATGCTAGCACGGTACGGTGTGCATGTGAGGTCGGTGCTAGGTCAAGTCTCATGTGTTAAGTTCGGTGCAAGTATGAAGTAGTCTAGGCATAAGGTCGATGCTAGTAGCATTCTCAGTGTGTTAAAGTCACATACACATATGAACCCTGAAGCATGAAGTCAGTGCATATCATCAAACAGCTAACACTCATGACCGTTTCATTGCCAGGTCAGCCATATGGTCGAGCATCTACTGAGCAACCTGCGAACTTACCTCACGTGGAATTTAAAGTACCGAGTTAATGGCACGTGATCCAAGGCAAGGAGCGGACCAGATGATCCTGCCACATGGACTGCTACAATACCATAATTTTGACACGTGGAACCTCGAAGGATCAGATCTGTGTAAAAATTTGGGCGGGAAACGTGGTATCCACGCGCCCATCACATGCTGTCTATAAAAGAAGGATAATCGCCTTCATTTCGGAAGATGAAGAAGAAGAAGAAGAAGAAGAAGAAGAAGAAGAAGAAGAAAAACAGAGACGGTGAAGATAGCAGTGCGGTAGAGGCTAGAGAAGAAGAGAGCAACAGAGGCAGAAGAAGAATCAAGTGCGGAGGAGAAAAAAAATCAGAGAGCAGTGGAGAAGTGCAAAGAGAGAGACAGCATGATCGAAGAGAGAAATAGAGATCTGAGAGAGTGGAGAAGAAAAATCAGAGTACCGTAATTGGGTCTGAGAGGAAGAAGAAGAAAAGGAGTTAGAGATCTAAAAAGAGCGAGCGAAGCTGTGATTGTGAGCAGAAAGGAAAGGGAGAGCTCGAAGAAAAAGTATTGAGAAAGATCTTGAAGATCTTTGAGATCGGTTATATCTGTGACCTCTGGATCAGATCCAAGGCACAGTGCTCACACATGAGCAATATTATTTTGTGTTTAGTTCCAGCTTTCCGATGTTGTAGTTTTCATTTCTTGTTTTCATTTAAACTATTGTTCTAAGCTGTGTATCAACGGTTGGCAAGCTGTGAGGCCCAGCGGATTCAAGTTGTTAGACAGTAATAATCTACACTCGGGTTTGAGTGTAGGGTGGATATAGGTCTGGAGGACCAAACCACCTAAAAATCTTGAGTACTGTGGTTTGCCTTGTGTGCTTGTCTCTTATTCTCTACTTCCTTCACAGGGCAATTGTTTCATTGTCTAGTAAGTTTCGTTCTCGATCATATTGCTCCTGTTGCTAAGGCTTTTTTGAATTGAGTTCTTAAGATAGTGGCAGTGGGTTCATAGCAGTAGATCTTAGACCTAGTATTTTGCTATACTTGGTTTATTGCGTAGCACATTTGGTTCGAAGATTCACAGCAATAGATCGCAACAAGAGTTTTCTGTAGTACTTTGTTTATGCATAGGTTTAATGCTGGCTGAGTGTTTGAGGAAATGCTATGATGGAGTGATCATTTAAATTGAGCTTTAAGGTGTTAATTCCGCATGATTTTCTTGTTTTTGTTTTTAAATTGGGCTAAATTTTCTAAGGGGATTCATTCACCCCCTCCCTCTGAATATTGTCGGCACCATCACATCATTCCAACAGACTACTTACAGAATGAGTTTACTTTCTATAATTTATTGTTAACTCCCCTAGTGAGAAATGATGCACATCAAGGTCATGAACATCATCAGTCTAAAGAAGAATTGAATGCAGAATAGGTCCATATATATGATTGATCACCCTCAGAAGGTCATTTATTCACTAATAGAACCTATAGATAATCAATGTGCAGTTTTGAAGGTTACTGATTCATGGGATCAAAATCTCTGAGTCTATGTTTGAAATGAGTTCAAGGGCTACAGCTATTCATCGCAGTACAGATATTTGGGATCATTCTCTTTTTGTTGAGGTAGGTTTCACTACACTCTATGAGTCTACCTACGTAGAGGCTCATTTTCATTCTGATATGAAGCTGGCTCAAGAGCTAATTCTTGACTTGTGGGATCACGAGTTATTTGTTCAGTCAGAATTAGATTTGATTCTTGATTTTATGTTTGAGGTGTCTTCTGTACAAGAGTCGTATTCAGTGTTGGATCCTAAAGGCTGTTATGTAGGTGATCTAGTTGATTTGCATTCGCCATTTACTGTCCATTCAAGATTCTCCTCTGCAAATATTGATATGGGTTTACAAGAGACTGATCTCGTCTGGTCAGACTTTTGTGATTTTGTAAAGTCGCGAATTAGCATTAAGTTTATGATCGTGGATATTACTCTTTATGGTTATGTCACTTCAGTCATCATCAAAGTGATTCTTCAGCATTTCAAAATTCAAGGATGAATTTTTTTTTAACCTGGGGAGATTGATGTGAAGCGACTTGGACGATTTACAAAGGATAATTTTGATTTATCTAGAATTGTTGAAGATGTCCATGTTGAGGATCAGATTTTTTTTCTACATTTTTGTAGTTAATTTGTGGTTATTTTTGTTTCAATAAATTGTGAGTTGTTAGGTGAGTTAGGATTTAGTTAAGAGTCTATTTTATTTTGTTATATTTTTTCGTTTATTTTAAGAGTCGGGATATTTGCTCTTAAAGCAAAAATAAAAACGGCCTATTTGAAAATTTCTTTTTCTATAAATAAAAAAGTGATAACCTTAATTAGGGTTAAACAATGGTTATCAAAAAGATTTGAAGCTTTGCAGGGTCACTGTGTGCTCCTCTCTCTGGCGAGATGCCCAACACCCTCTCTTCTTCCTCTGGTGAGATGCCAAATGTATGTTTGTTACTCCTGACACAAGGTTGAATCCTCATCTCTTATTATTTCCCTCCCCTCTTGTCCACGGTAACACTCCGTTACTATTCTCAATAGTATTTGTTTATTTTTTTTTCTTATGTCATCCTTCTTGCACTATTCATCTTCCTTCCCCCCCTTCTGTTGCACGGCGGAAACCCATCGAAACCCGAGTAGCAACCACTGCTGGCCGCCCCCGCACCGACACCACCGTCTTCAGTGGCAACCGCGGCCTCTGTCGCCCGCCAACGCTGACCTTCCTCCTCCCAACGCTGTCGCCAGCATTGTCCGTGGCCCTGCTCTCCCTCCCGTCACCTCTTCCCTAGTGGCTGCCATCTCTCCACCATCTCACTCCTTCCCATTCGTCCTTTATCAACCCTAGCCGAAGCCCCTACACCGCTGTCATTCTTCCCCTCATCGTCAGCCTTCGTCCGTTTCCCCGAGATCCCCTGTTCCTATCGTAGATCACCGCACCTGCGACCCCCCATGCCATTGCCTGCCTCTACCGTTGTCGTTCGCGCGCAGCCCGGCCCGCCACTGGCACCGCCATCGACAACCCTGTCTCTCTCCCTCTCCCTACCCCCGTGTCCTCTCGCTCTTCCCTCCTTCTCTCTCTTTTTCTCTCCCCATCGACTCTCTCTCTCTCTCTCATGTAATTTTTTTATTCTCCTATTTAGGTACTGTAGCAAAAAATCAGAAAAGAGGGAAAAAGTTAGTAGAAAAAAGAAAAGAGAAAAGGATAAAAACCATAAAAGGAGAAAAAATAGAAAAAAAAAACAAGAAATGATAGAAGAGAAGGCAGGGAGAAAAGAGAAATATCTTGTGAGAAAAATAAACAAAAGAAAAAAGTTGGAGAAAAGAATAGATTCATGGTCTCATCCTACATCCAATGGAGTGACTCTCGTCCCCACCATCAACGTGATCGCCGTCGCGGCCTGTCGTCGTCTTCGCTGTTAGAATTCATTTTGTTGGTCACTGAGTTCCGTCCTATATCATTGGAGTAAGGTGCAAAGATAATCAAATTGAAAAACCAGTAGATACAAGTCACTCGGGTTGGAGGGATAATACGTAAATGGACTGAAGTAAGGTGCAAAGATATTCAAATGGGAGAACTAGTAGATACAAGTCACTCAGCTTGGAGGGATATTATGTGTTGTTCCAGCTCATAAAATGCAGAAAATAATAATAATAATTAAAAACATTGTGCAGAGGCTTGACAGCTCACCCGATCGCAGAATCTGGTGACTACAGAGCAATGGTTCTTTTTCGGTGGCTTCTTTAATTAATTAATTAGAAGGGGTTTTGCTTCCTCAGCCCTCTTTTCTCTAATCTATATATGGGCTCCTTGTTTACCTCCTAAAATCTCCGTTTCTCTGTGGAGACTTGCCCACCAATTAATGCTATTCCCACTGACAACCGAGTTGTCCGATGTGGCGTGTTGCTTTGCTCGAAGTGCAACTGCTGTCGCTATCCCCGGATGGAAACTGAGAGGAACACCTATTCGACTCCTTTCTGTTGCTTTGTAGTGTGTTGCTTTGATCCGTCTACTTACAGCTCCATACAGGATTTCATATATGATTTTTCTCACTTCTGTGTCTAACAGTTCCTTCACGGGGATGGTTAGCAAGCTTGTTATGGTGATATTTCTATGGGAAGTGAGGTGTGAGAGTAACAAAAGAAGGCAGGAAGGAACAAGCACATGACTCCTCAAAATATTCTTCATAGAGTTATGTGCAATAATGCTGTCCGCAATATCAAATTTCCTGCAAACAGAAGGCTGGGCTGTAGCCAAATTAATGATCAGATTTTTATCTCAAAATCATATCCCCATGCCTTATATTTATGTTGCTGCTTCGATCATTGTTACTTGGCATCGACCACCAGTGGCCTGCCTGAAACTTAATGTGGATGGGGCTTTGCGTACGTGGAAATCCGAGAACCAGTGGAGTTGGAGGGCTGATCAGAGATGATAATTAAGGGCCGGTGTGTTTTTGTCTTTAGTCATGACTATGCTTCTACGTTGGACGTGAGAATTGACTTCATTAAAATCATGCATGCATGCATGCATATTTTCCGTGAAGGTGTTCTGAATTGGAATTATTGGAACCGGTGAAGAGGGTCGTCGGGGTGGATTTCTTTCCGGATGGATTAGGGACTCCAGCGAAGTGAGTATGTTTCAGATCTCTAGATCTCACACTTCCGATGAGCATAACCCATCTTACTTTATAGGAGGGTGCTTCACCCACTTCCCCTCTGTCCCACCTTCCACTGTGCACCCTTTCCTCAGATCCGGAAACACGGTGAGGTGTCTCCCAACGGGATGTGTCTCCCAACGGGATTGTTGGCCACATGCTAACATCTCCCACTTGGCCAACAAACTATTATATCCCCACTGTCCGTGCGTGGTATAATGTTTCCTTTGAATCACTCCCACTATCCGTGAGAAGTGTTTCCACTCACCATCACTTCTATACTCTCATTATCAATGAGTAGTATTTCTGATACGCTCCCACTATCCGTCAGAGGTATCATTCTTCTCATTGTCTCACTATACGTGAATACTTTCCCGATACACTACTCCCACTATCCGTCAGAGGTATCATTATTTTCATTATCCATGAAAATATTTCTTTCTGGCTTATATATTCCTAAGCCCCATTAAGCCAACATGCTTAATGAAATTTTCTGCTGAGATACTTTTCGTCAATGGATCAGCAATCATATCACTTGTGGGAACATAAGTCACTTTTATTTCCCCTTTCTGTACAATATCTCGAATATAGTGATCGATATTGTACTTCAATATGTTTTCTTCTTGAACTGTTTGCTCCACTGTTAATCAGGTTAATAGCCGCCTGATTGTCATAGTACATCTCAATTGGTCCATCTACCAAGTTGAGATTCAAATCGTTCAAGAATCTTCTGATCCAAACTGCATGAGTAGCAGCTGTACTACATGCAACGTACTTAGCTTCCTATGTGTATCGAGCAACACACCCTTGTTTCTTACTTCCCCAAGAAACAGCAGCACCACCAAAGATGAACAAATGTCCCGACGTGGACTTTCTGTCATCTTTATCTCCTCCAAAATCTGCATCCGAATATCCGAGAACCTCAAGCATATCAGCTTGATAAACAAGACTGTGGTGCAAAGTTCCTCTCAGATATTTTAAAATCCTTTTAACAGCTTCCCAATGTGCTGGACCAGGATTACTTTGGTATCTACTTATCAAACTAACTGGGTATGCTAAGTCCGGTCTAGTACACATCATTGCATACATCAAGCTCCCGACTGCTTGTGCATACGGCACCATGAGCGGCTCCTGTCCCTCTCCGGGGCATTGACCCTTACACAACCGTTTCTGATGGACTAACGGTGTTGGTGCCGGATTGCTATTATGCATTCCAAATCTCTTTAGTACAGACCTCAAATATTTTTCCTGATTTATGCTCAACATTCTAGACTTTCTATCCCTTAGGATTTGTACACCAAGAACATAGAATGCCTCACCCATGTCCTTCATCTCAAACTTTCCACTAAGTTCAAATTTGATTTTATTCGACATCTCTATGTCATTGCTGGCAAGTAAAATATCATCCACATACAGGGATAATATGATATATTTATTCCCACTTTTCATGACATACACACAGTTATCCAACTTGTTTAAAACAAACCCTAGTTGGACAACTACTTCGTGGAATTTGAGATACCATTGTCTAGAAGATTATTTTAAACCATATATTGATTTCTTCAACTTGCATACCTTTTCCTCTTGGCCTTCTACCTGAAATCCCTCAGGTTGTTGCATATAAATGTCTTCCTTCAACTCTCCGTTAAGGAATGCTATTTTTACATCCATCTGGTGCAGCTCCAGATCAAAATATGCAACAATTGCCAAGATCATTCTTATGGATGCAAACTTAGCTACTGGAGAATAGATTTCTTGAAAATCTATACCTGGTTTCTGTGTAAACCCCTTGGCAACTAACCGGGCCTTATATTTATCAATAGACCCATCAGCTCGAAACTTTTTCTTGAATACCCATTTGCATCCTATAGCCTTTCGATTTTTTGGTAGGTCGCATAATTCCCATACATTGTTCCTTTTCATGGAATCAATTTCTTCATTCATGGCATCTTTCCATAATTCTGTATCATGTGATTTTGTCGCATCTGTATAATTCATGGGA
Organism: Amorphophallus konjac; assembly: GCA_022559845.1. Lineage (NCBI taxonomy): Eukaryota > Viridiplantae > Streptophyta > Magnoliopsida > Alismatales > Araceae > Amorphophallus > Amorphophallus konjac. The sequence continues at coordinate 409,030,849 of CM040122.1, read as the reverse complement.
TCTATGAAATTTTCGTCTTCCATGTCTATCATCAGACATGAAGGCTCACAGGAATACAAATGATAATCATCCATCCATGCTGGTGGACTTCTCAATCTTTTGTTGCTTATTCCGGGTTGACCAAGCTGCATTTCATTCATAGGTACTGGTTCATTTTCCATATTTTGAGGTTCTTCCTCAATTTCTGGATCATTTCTAGGGACATCATTGTAATAGTCATCATCTATTACAACCAGAGGTTCCTTCTCTTTTTCATGAGATTCCTCTTCCTCTATATTTTCTAGAAATGTCGCATCCCTATATTCAATGATCTCTTTTTCTTTATGGAAAAATCTATAACCAGATGATTTCTCACGATACCCTATGAATCTACATTTCAATGTCTTTGAGTCCAACTTATCTCTAAGTTGACTCGGAATGAGAACGTGGGCAATTGAACCCCACTTCTTGAGGTGACTCAAATCGGGTTTCCTCCCATTCCATAATTCATAAGGTGTACTCTCTATGAATTTTGTGAGAATTCTGTTTAAGATATGATTTGCCGTAAGTAATACCTCTCCCCATAAATTCTTAGGGAGACCTGAATGCGATAGCATACATCTAATATCATTCATTAAAGTTCTATTCTTTCTTTCTGTCACACCATTCTGTTGTGGCGTGTAAGGCATTGTCACATATCTTTTGATTCCGTGTTCTTGACAATATAACTCAAATTCCTTTGAGTTATATTCCCCTGTGGATGCACTTTTCGTTCAACAATTATCTTGTGCGATCGTTGGTTTATTAAGTGCGTGGGCGTGCCAGTCACCGAAGTGACAATTTATTCGGGCTCCGAAGAGCCCATGGTGCGCTCGACCTGACTCGGTCAGACGATTGTGTGGTTCGTGTCGGGACCAAAATCCGCCGCGCCATAAAGGTCACGGCGTCATTTACATCCCCCATACGAGGGAACACCCTTGATTAATCACCGAGATTCAGGGCCTCATGGCCAGGAAATTAATTGCATAAAAGGTCTATTATGAGGTATTGAAATTCTCGCGTGAAGGCAGTAAGAAAACCATTCAAGATCATGTCGGTCATGCGCTGACCATTTAATGTTCGGACGAGTGTCCGTCTCGGAAAAAGCGCGATCGTCGCGGGAAGACCGGAGCATATGTATGACAGGATATGGCAATTTATTGTTCAGAAGAACGGAAAACGTTCGGCTAAACCTCGGTTAAAGCGGTCGGAAACCGGTAAATCTGTTAGCCCGGTGCAAGAGCACGTTGCGACCATACTGCGGTGGGCCCTCCGCAGTCGAAACAAGACTTGCATGACCGTCGTTAATATTTCCGATGCTAAGGGGGCGACGAGGGAATATCCCTTGAATCGGCTGAAAAGCCCTGTGTCCGGAGAAGCGGGCGTTCGAAACGTGTCGGTCATTCGGGAGATCGTTTAATATTCAGACGGGAGTCCGGCTTGAGAATATTATAATCGTCACGGGAGGACCTGAAACATGCATGCGGTTGAATCTCGATTATTGTAGCCGGAAACCAATGAATCTGTTGGCCCGGTGCGAGAGCGAGTCAGGACCATACCGGGGGCGCCTCCCGTGGTCCGAACGAGGCTTGCGCGGACATCGTTAATATTTTCGGCGCCAGAGGGCAACGGGGGAGAGTCCCGGGACTAGACTCCAGAACTGAAAACGTGTTCGAAAGGAGCGGGCTGTAGACCGAGGATATAAGCCAGACGATGACCACGATCGGGACATGCCCGAGGTTTAAGTGTGGCCCACGGAGGCCTTATTGATATTCCCATGGAAGGAGTCCAGGGGTGGCAAGAGCCGTCTCATTCTATTCCGACTCTGTCGGTCACTTGCGGACCTTTCCATATTCGGGCAAGGGCCCATATCGAAAGTGCGACGTAGATAGAAACGAAGCCGTTCAAATGTCTGCCGAACGTGCGGTAATTTTAGTAGCGGCTCAGAAGGGGTCCAGCCTGAGAAACGAGTCCGGTTTAATCAGAATGTCGGCCTGAGGCGAGGTCGAATCATGGCCATTTCGGGATAAATTCTCAAGACTCAGACCCAGCCCGCAGAGGCGGCATTGTTGTTCCTTCAGCACCGGGTCACGAGAGAGACGGGGCTGTAAAGCGGATTTTACCATCGTTTTATTATTACTTAGAGTTTTACTATTATTATTTGTTGATTTATGTATATCTTCGAATGAGTTCGTTATTGCTATTTATTTATTGTTTTTTTATGATTTATTCATTTATTATTGTTATTATTAGGTTTATTTTTTTTATTGTTTATTCATTTTATTATCATTCGTTTGCTTGTCGTGTTTTGTTAAATTTGTTATTGTTATTTATCCTGGGTTATCATTTATTTATTTATCATTCTCAGTGAGTTTGTTATTATTATTCATTCATCTTTGTTATCATTTATTTGTCTAATTATTATTATCGTTATTTTTTTAAGCTTATTATTACTATTACTTATTCCTTTATTATTCTTATTTATTTATTCATTTTTGAATTTGTTATTATTTATTATTATTATTATTATTACTCATATTTTCTGGAGAGAGAATGGGCCATTAGAGGGCTAAGAGAAAGGCGTACCGCTGAAGGGCTGAGGGTGTGCCGCTGAAGGGCTGGGAGTGTGCCGCTGAAGGGCCTAGAGGGGTGTACCGCTGAAGGGCTGGGAGTGTGCCGCTGAAGAGCCTGGAGGTTGTGCCGCTGAAGGGCCGAGGAGTGTGTCGCTGAAGGGCCTGGGGACTGTGCCGCTGAAGGGCTGAGGAGGTGTGCCGGCGAAGGGTATGGCCGAGTGTGCCGGCGAAGGGCCGGCTGGAGCGTGCCGGGGAAGCGGCGGTTGGAGCGTGCCGGCGAAGGTCTGGCAGGCGTACCGGGGAAGGCCCTTAGGGGCGTGCCGGTGAAGGGCTGGACTAGGTGTACCGCTGAAGGCCCACTCTCCCTCTAGTTCTTTTAAGGCTTTTCTTTTCTTCATCTCTAATTTTATTAAGTGTACAAAGGTTTCTTCTTTTCTTCTCTTGATCAGTTTCTATTCTTTCTCCCACGAGGACGAATGTTCAAGTTGTTTAGTTATCGTTCGATTTGGCTCTCTTTGAATTAATTGCATTGTTCTTTGCATTGGTTGAAGCATTTTACCGTTGTTCTTTTCATTTATTTGTTGCTTTCTTTTAGTCCTTCTTAACGTGTGATCGCTCCATTTGTTAGTTGTTTCTCTTTATCTTTTCAACATGTTATCGTTTCTAACGAAAATTCGGCAGCATCTCCCCTTGACCCGAGCGTAAGGGAGATACAGGGAGCGCGCCCACAAGGAGTGGCGGAACCCGACAACTGGAGGTGGGCGCCCGAGAGCGGCAACACCTTTAATAAAACTCGAAAAACTCGGAGGGAACGGCGAGTGGAAGCCTACTCTAGGACTGGCTGAGGGGGGGATGCATCGGGCAAGAAGGAAGGGCAGGTGTGCTGGGCAAGGACGGCACGAGAGGGCATGCCGACGAAGGAGATGGAAAGTGTGCCGCTGAGGGCCAAATGGAGTGTGCCGCTGAGGGCGGCTGAAGGTGTGCCGCTGAGGGCCAAAGGGTGTGCCGCTGAGGGCAGCTGAAGGCGTGCCGCTAAGGGCCAAGGAGTGTGCCGCTGAGGGCAGCCAAAGGTGTGCCGCTGAGGGCCAAGGAGTGTGCCGCTGAGGGCAGTTGAGGGCGTGCTGTCGAGGGCTAATAGAAGCGTGCCGGCGAAGGCCGCTGATGGTATATCAGCGAGGGGCTTAGCCAGGACGCACGGCTAGAAGCTAGGGAGGCTGGGCAAAGGAATGAGGACTGAGGGTTAGCCAGGTGGACTGGGGATTGAAGAAAGGGGGAAGGCCAAGGAGGAAAGATCATCGCCGGAGGCTAAACCGACGGGGAAGACGAGGAGGAGGAAGAACACGATCAAACGCATGCAAAATACCCAAACGGACGGAGACAACGGAAGATCCCAAAAGGGGGTTTTATTCAAAAGGGAAAAGGGCCACAAATGGCCACATACATTGCAAAGGGAAAGGGATAGGAGAAAAGAGAAAGAGAATATAGCGTGGGGGAGGGGGAACGGAATACAACGGGGAAGAGGGACGGAGCGTGAGCTCCTCCCCCTCCTTCTCTTCTTCTCTTCTTTTCTCTCAGCCGGTGGTGGTCGGAGCAGTAGGCTCCTCTTCTTCTTTTTTTCTTCTTCTCTTTCTCTTTGCACGGACGACGGTAGACGGAGCAGCCGGGAGGAGGCGGAGCCTCCCCCCCCTCCTTTTTTCTCTTCTCTTTTCTCTTCTTCTTCTTCTTCTTCTCTTTTCTGGCAGCTCGGTCATGGCTCCCTCCACCGGCCTCCTCCTTTTTCTGTTCGCCGAAGAAGGGGCTTTTATACCCCTAGCGGCGGGAGCACTCGAACACGGTAGTCGGAGGTGGGAAACCGGAGGCATTGATTGGGGATTTGACCCGTCGTCCTTGGTGGCAGGGGGGAATAGGCAACGTGGCCCTCTCCCTGGGCGACACCCCAGCAAGCCCACTGCGCGCCAAGAATCCCTAGGGCATGGGCGTAAGATTTGATTTGCCGGAAGTGTCGGGGAAGAAAACGCCCAGGTGTGCCGTTGAAGGGCCAGAACAGCGTGCCGTTGGAAGACCCAAGAAGCGTGCCACTGAAAGCCTGCAAAAGCGTGCCGCTGGAAGAGCTCGCTGGCGTGCCGCTGAAGAGCCCAAAGGGCGTGCCGGTGAAGGGCAGGATGTAGGCCGCTGAAGGGGTTCGCTGGCGCATGCCGCTGAGGAGCCTGAGGGCATGCCGGCGAAGAGCGAAGAAGGGCGTACCGTTGAAGGCCATCCTAGGTGTGCCGGTGAGGGCTAGCAGGGGGTGTGCAGGGACTGTGCCGGTGAAGACACCCACACTGGGTTTGCCGGTGGAGCGTCCCAGCCGAGCGTGCCGGTGGAGCACCGGGGGAGTGTGCCGCTGAACGGGGGGGGGGGGGGGGGGCACATGGTGTGCCGCTGAAGGGGCGCCAGGGCGTGCCGCTGAAGGGGCGTGCCGCTGAGCGCCTTGGGGTGTGCCGTTGAAGGGGCGGCCCCAGGAAGTGTGACGCTAAAGGGCTAAATGGATAGTTTTGAGCCCGTTGTGAGCATGAGTTATGGCCCATAGATTGTGGGGCTCTTGGTGATTAATTTCCTTTTCACCATCGTGACCCCGAAGACAACTTCACGGTAGTGTGCATATTTGGGGAGCCCGGGTGACCTAGTCTCTCCGAGACTTCTTCACTTGGCGCCGTTGTTAGTGCTGGGCCGAGCAGGATATCTGGGTGTGCAATTTTTGGTGTCCACAAATGCCCCCACCCACGGGTAGCGCAGGCAAAGGATGAGCTGGGCAGTGCCCGTGGGTGCACTTGTCTCTTTTCTTTTCGTCGATGCCGACGGAGTGTTGAGAGCCGGCGTAACATGTTGGTCTCTTCTTCTCTTCATCAGTGCCGACGGGGTGTCGGGAGCTGACATAGTTCGTTGGTCTCTTCTTCCCTTCGTCATCAATGCCGACAGGGTGTCGGGAGCTGACCTGATTTGTTGGTCTCTTTGTCTCTTCGTCAACGCCGACAGGGCGTCGGGAGCTGACCTGGCTTGTTGTCTCTTTGTCATCAATGCCGACAGGGTGTCGGGAGCTGACCTGATTTGTTGGTCTCTTTGTCTCTTCGTCAACGCCGATAGGGCGTCGGGAGCTGACTTGGCTTGCTGTCTCTTTGTCTTTTCGTCAGTGCCGACAGGGTGTCGGGAGCTGACATGATTTGTTGGTCTCTTTGTCTTTTCGTCAACGCCGACAGGGCGTCGGGAGCTGACCTGGCTTGTTGTCTCTTTGTCTCTTCGTCAGTACCGACAGGGTGTCGGGACCGACATGACATGTTGGTCTCTTTGTCTCTTCATGCCGACAGGGTGACGGGATGCCGGGAACTGAAGCTATATATTGGTCTCTTCATCAGTGCCGACGGGGTGCCGGGGACTGAAGTTGTATATTGGTCTCTTCATCAGTGCCGACGGGGTGCCGGGGACTGAAGTTGTATATTGGTCTCTTCATCAGTGCCGACGGGGTGCCGGGGACTGAAGTGGTATGTTGGTCTCTTCATCAGTGCCGACGGGGTGCCGTGGACTGAAGTGGTATGTTGGTCTCTTTGTCTCTTCTCTTTCTTTTCTTCTCTCTTTTCTCTTCTTCTCTCTTTTTTTTTCTTTTCTTCTCTTTTGTCCTCTCTTCCTCCTTTGTCCTTTTTATTGTTATTTTTTTTTTGTTCCTTCTCTTCTTCCCTTCTTTTCCCTTCTTTTTTTTTTCTTTCACCTTTTTTTTGAAGAACTCCAGGTGGCTGTTGGCATGGATGCCAATGATATAAGAGTTGTAGGCACAGCGGCCGATAATTGAAAGCTGTTGGCACGGGAGCCAGTAAATGAGGCCGAAACAGCCAAGGCCATAAGCAACTGAGATGTTCGTCGTCCGATGGGACGGAGAGAAGAGTTTGTTGATTCAAAAATGTGCCGGGGATATCAGTTATGAAACCCGAACTCGGGAGCGTGGGCCGCGAGGGCCAAAGTTGGCGTTACGGAAGCGGGCCGTGCAGGCCAGGTTCTGGGAAGCAGGCCGTAAAGGGCCAGGGATGTTGGGAAGCGGGCCACAAGAGCCGAATCGGGGAAACAGGCTACGGGAGCCAGAATTGGGGAACAGGTCGCGAAGGCCAAAGGTAAGCAGGCTGCAAGAGCCAAAGATATTGGGAAGCAAGCCACGAGGGCCAGAATTGGGAAGCAGGCTGCGAGAGCCGGAATTGGGAGATTAACGAGCCGTGAGGGCAGGATGTAGGCCATGGGGGGGCCAAGATTGGGCTCTACGAGCCGTAGCTGGGAACGTAGGCTTTGATGGCCAGAATTGAGTTTATTGCATACGCACATTTTTATTATTTATTATTATTATTTTCTTATTATATATATTTTTTATTCAAGCATGCAAGCATTCATTAGTAGGCATAACATAGATATAAGTAAGGCAGCTCCCCCTATAGGGGATAGGATAGGGACATCGCCCGTAATTCATAGATGCGGTGCGGGCCTCGAGACACAACTGAGGGGTGGTGCACCCGTCAAGAGGATATCGCATGTCTTGCATGCATAGCCTAAATTCACGCATTTCACCCGAGGCAATTATCTGTGACGCGGCAGTGCAAGTGTGTGGACAAAGAGCCCTAACCACAGGGATATGCGGGTTTTCCTGGTGACACTCGAGGATCACTCTAGCGCCTACACATATGTTTCAGGCTCTCGATTTTGGTAGCTTCGCACAGCCCCCCGTCTGTTCATTTTGGTAGCGGATTTCACCGTTCGGCGCGAGTCTCCTCATGTGTCTCAATGGGGATTCCCGGCAACTAAGATTCATCCTTATTGTAATTCTATTACGGATTCCACCGTTTGACGTGAGTCTCCTCATGTTTCTCATTGGGGATTCTCGGCTAATATGTTTCATCCTTATTATAATTCTATTGCGGATTCCACCGTTTGACGCGAGTTTCCTCATATGTCTCAATGGGGATTCCCGGCTAATAGGTTTCATCCTTATTGTAATTCGCTTCACCATTTCGCGCGAGTCTCCTCATGTGTCTCAATGGGGATTCCCGGCTACTCGGATTCACGTTTCTCTCTCTTTTTTTTCTTTCATCATTTTTTTATCTCTCTTTTTTGTTTTGTTTTTTTTATAGTGGGGGTAGGCAGCTTTTTCCTCACGATTACCTTTCACGCGAGTGCAGGAATTCAAGTCTCCGTAGAGTGCTAAGAAGGAATTCGGGCAATCCCTATGGTTGAAAGCTATTGAACACATTAAGTGTTAAGTGTGGGAGCGTTGCCTCAGGTTTATTTTGTGAGTTGGGCTTAGCGATTCAGCCATGACGTTTCCCCTTGACGTGTGCACCTGCCATAATTGGGTTCCCTTCGAGTGCGTGCCGTGACGCCCGTGCATCCGGAATCGGGGCAGCATTATTTAGCAAGAAAACACGGTCCTAGAAAATTTCAAGGAAGTGTATTATTCTATATTAAGCAACCATGCAAGCAGGGTAATCATGCATTCTCTTTTTTGTTTCCATTTTCTTCTTTTTTGTGTTTATTTTGTTATTTTTTTTTGTTTTATTTTGTTTTGTGTTTTTGTTTTGTGTTATTTTTTTTATTTTTGTTTGTTTGTTTATTTTTTTTTGCATAAGAAAATATTATTGTTACGTATAAGTGTAATGGTAGTAAAGGTATTAGGGAAGCAGACCACGAACGGCTGAAAGGTTATTAGGGAAGCGAGCTACAAGTCGAAGCTGGGAAGCGGGCTGCAAAGAGCCGAAGTTGGGAAGCAGGCCACGAGGGCCAAAGGCAAGCAGGCTGCAAGAGCCAAAGTTGGGAAGCAGGCTATAAAAGTCGAGGGGAAGCAGGCTGCGAGAGCCAAAGTTGGGAAGCAGGCCACGAGGGCGCCCAAAGATAAGCAGGCTGCATGAGCCGAAGTTGGGAAGCATGCCACGAGGGCCAAAGGTAAGCAGGCTACCAGAGCCAGAATTGGGAAGCAGACTATAAAAGCCGAGGGGAAGCAGGCTGCAGGAGCCAAAATTATGGGAAGTGAGCCATGAAGGCCACAGGTAAGCAGGCTGCAAGAGTCAGAATTGGGAAGCAGGCTATAAAAGCCGAGGGGAAGCAGGCTGCGGGAGCCGAAATTATGGGAAGTGGGCCGTGAAGGCCACATGTAAGTAGGCTGCAAGAGCCAGAATTGGGAAGCAGGCTATAAAAGCCGAGGGGAAGCAGGCTGCGAGAGCCAGAGATAAGCAGGCCACGAGGGCCGAATTTTGGGAAGCAGGCTATATGAGCCAGGATCTGGGAGGCCTTTGTCGGTTTAACGCCCCGTCGGCGGAAGGTCTAGTCGGTTTAATGCCCCGTCGGCGGAAGGTCTAGTCGGTTTAACGCCCCGTCGGCGGAAGGGTCTAGTCGGTTTAACGCCCCGTCAGCGGAAGGGTCTAGTCGGTTTAACGCCCCGTCGGCAGAAGGTCTAGTCGGTTCAACGCCCCGTCGGCGGAAGGTCTAGTCGGTTTAATGCCCCGTCGGCGGAAGGTTTAGTCGGTTTAACGCCCCGTCGGCGGAAGGGTCTAGTCGGTTTAACGTCCCGTCGGCGGAAGGTTTAGTCGGTTTAACTCCCCGTCGGCGGAAGGGTCTAGTCGGTTTAATGCCCCGTCGGCAGAAGGTCTAGTCGGTTTAACGCCCCGCCGGCGGAAGGTTTAGTCGGTTTAACGCCCCGTCGGCGGAAGGTCTAGTCGGTTTAACGCCCCGTCGACGCTTCTTTCTCTTCTTCTCTTCTTCTTTTGTAGAGAGGCAGGTGCAGAGGCCATGTTCGCCCCGTGATTGTTCTTTCTCTTTTTTTTTTCTTTTGTAGAGAGGCAGGTGCAAGGACCATGTTCGCCTCGTGATCATTACTTTCTTTTCTTCTCTTCTTCTTTTATGGGGAGGCAGGTACAATGACCATGTCCGCCTCAGGACTCTCTTTTTTTTTCTTCCCTTCTTCTTTTGTAGAGAGGCAGGTGCAGAGACCATGTTCGCCTCGTGACTCTTTCTCTCTTTTTTTGTAGAGAGGCAGGTGCAGAGACCGTGTTCGCCTCATTGTAGACACGTCATTCCTGACGTCTCCTGAGAAAGTCTCATATTACTATACAAGCGCCCCGCGACGGCTTACGCATTTTGAATCACTTGAGTGCTTTCTTTTCTTGAGTCTTCTACCGCCCTTTTCGACATCCGGAATCGTCTCGTCACGGCATTCGGACGGCATCAACACCAGTCAGACACATCAGGAGGTTCCGGAACCAAGAAGGGTGTCTACCGGACAGCCACCAACGCCTGAACTGAGGACCTGGCTGGGTCTTTATGGGGGTGTCCAGGCCCCTGGACGCCCCCATTCTTTTAATTTATTTTTCACACCCCAAAATTAATTAAAAAAATAATATATTAATGGAGGCGTCCAGGCCCCTGGACACCTCCATAAAAATAAGCATAAAAAATATAAAATGCCAGCTTTGGCATAAAAACAAAACATAAAAAAATAATATATTAATGGAGGCGTCCAGGCCCCTGGACGCCTCCATAAAAATAAGTATAAAAAATTAATGTGCCAACTTTGGCATAAAAAATAAAACAAAAATAATAAAAAATATTTTCTTGGAGGCGTCCAGGACCCTGGACGCCTCCATCAACTCCCTCACGGGCGCCGACTACCGAACGACGGTTTGTCGTGTGTGAAAAAATCCAAATTATAGAGACGTCCAGCCAGCTGGACGCGCCCATTTCTGAATCACGAGGCGCCGCTTACGAAACCACGCGTTGTGCCAAACCGCGTGCGACCGTCGGTGGGGTTCGGTGGACCTGTTTGAGGCGTCCGGGGCCCTGGACACCTCCACAAAAATATTCAAAAAAAATAAATAAAAATAGAATAAAATATTAGTTCGGCCCTGATGGAGGTGTCTAGGGTCCTGGACGCCTCCACCCTCCGGAGCCCTATAAATAGAGGCCCACCCCCTCAGTTCTGGAGGAGCTTCTAAGAGATCCGACAGGCTACCGGAGCCGAGAGGCTACCGGAGTCATTTTCTAACCCGTGGGATCTTTTGTAGGTGGAGGTTCTGCCGGCTTCTCGGGTGCCCACGCTCGCGAGAGGAAGGTCGTCTTCATCCACCGCGCTTCCACGTCGTCCCTATGCTGCCGGAGCTCCGCCGGATCTCACCTTCGACTCATCCAATAAGCCTTTCCCCCCCCTTTTTCTCCATAGTTCTTTACATTCATCATACTGCATCCTCTATCTCCCTACATAAGGGCGCCGTCTCTTGCATACTTTTTGCATTCATCATCACATTTTTCCTCCTACTCGAGTCCGAGAGGGGTTTAAAATCACACCAACCAGGTGTGTGTCAGGTTACGATCTCGTTACTTTTATTGCAAGGAATTGTTACTACACTGCCATTTTCTAATTCCGTTCGTTTATTGTCAACTGTTTTGCAAGGGTACTCAAGGAAAGCCCTCTCCGTCGGCCGGCCGAAGGGGGAGGAAGAAGCAACCCGCCATCTCCCGCTCTTGAGGTAGGCGCGATCACTTTCTTTATTTTTGGGGTCTTTTGGCCCCTGGCGATCACATCTTATTCTCGAGACCGCGACGAGTCATTTCCCCAATGGCCGTTTAAATTCCCGTTCTTATATTCTCTTTATATTCTGTTATATTCTGCTCATATTCTCGAGGCCGCGGCGAGTCACTTCCCCAATGGCCGTTTAAATTCCCGTTCTTATATGTTATATTCTTATCTATTCATATTTTCGAGGCCGCGGCGAGTCACTTCCCCAATGGCCGTTTAAATTCCCGTTCTTATATGTTATATCATTATCTATTCATATTCTCGAGGCCGCGGCGAGTCACTTCCCCAATGGCCGTTTAAATTCCCGCTCTTATATTCTCTTTATATTTTACTATATTTTTATCTGCTCATACTCTCGAGGCCGCGGCGAGTCACTTCCCCAATGACCGTTTCAATTCTTGCTATTTAATTTCTGCACCATTCCCGTCCCCCCGAGGCCGCGGCGAGTCACTTCCCGCTATGGCCGTTTAACCCCCATATCTTGCTATATTACATTTGTCTCGCTCGCCCTGCCGGAGTAATCTCCCGTGGTGGCCCCTTCTCTTTTCTCTTATTTCTGTGTTGCAGCAAACAAAAGAGGAGCCCGCGTGCTCCACGTCCTCTTCGCACACCGAACCGCATGACGTCGCTCACACTCATGTGCATTCTTTCTTTCCTTCTCTTCTTTTGTGTGATGAGGTGGGCTCGAAGATCACGTCTGCCTCATGTGTCTTCTTTTGGTTCTGCTCTTCTTCTTTTATGTGAAGAGGCGGGTTAAGGGACCACGTCTGCCTCATGTGTCTCTTCTTCTTTTTCTTCTCTTCTTTTGCGTGATGAGGCGGGCTCGAAGACCACGTCTGTCTCATGTGTCTTCTTTTACTTTTCTTCTCTTCTTTTGTGTGATGAGGCGGGCTCGAAGACCACGTCTGCCTCGTGCGTGTCCTTTTCTTTACTCTGCTCTTTTTTTCTCTTAATGTGCCCCAGGTTGGGGCGTAGCTTCATTTGGTGTGCATCCCCCCTGAGGGGGTGTGTGTTTTGCCTCTTCGCTTTTGTGCCCCCAGGCGGGGTGTAATTTTTTTGGCTTCTATGTCCCCAGACCAGGGTGTGTTTTTTTTAATGCCCCCGAGGCGGGGTGTAGCTCTCTTCAAATGCCCCCATGGTGGGGTATACTCTTCACGGCTTCTATGCCCTCAGGTGGGATATGTCTCTTCTTCAAATACCCCTAAGCCAGGGTGGAGTTCTCTTCATATGCCCCTGAGCTGAGGAGTGTTCTTTATAACTTCTAGGCCCTCGAGGCGAGGTATGCTTCTTCTTCATATGCCCCTGGTACGGGTGTATCTCTTGCTTCTTATGCCCCCCTGAGGCCGGGGTGTATCTCCTTACGGCTTCTATGCCCCCGACGCAGGGTATGTTGTTTCTCCAAGTGCCGCTTAAGCGGAGTATATCTTCGTTCTTATGCTCCCAGATCGGGATGTATGTCTCTTCGCTTCCGTGTCCCGGGTCAGGGTAAATGCTTCTGCTTCTTATGCGCCAAGGGCGGAGTGCAATTTTTTGTGCCCCCTGAGCGGGGTGGACGCTCTGCATGTGTCCCCGGGTCGGGGTGTATTCTTTTGCTTCTGATGACCCCGCGACGGGGTGATCTCTCTTCAGATACCCCTGAGTCGGGGCGTAGCTTTGTCTCCCATGGAGGGGGTATTTTTTTTTTAACTCCGGTGGAAGCCTGAACGTCGAGACAAGCGGGAGCGATCAACCCTATAAGAGAGGGAAGGAGCGCTCCACCCCCGACTGACGGACAGGAAAATTTTCATTAGTAAGCATAATAGGGGAAGAAGTACAAGATACACGACTAACGACGAAACGAAGGGCACCCTATCTTATCCAAACGATAAGGGCCTTTTACAATGGTGGGGAGATCTCCCCAAGAAGACCAAACAGAGGTGGCCGGAAGGAAATAACCCAGTCCAGCAAGCATATCTGCCACTTGGTTAGCTTCCCGATAAACATGAGTAATAGAGGCCTGCAGGGACATAAGCAACTCCTCCAATTGAGTAAGGACAACAGTGAGGCGCCACGGATGGGAGGTGCGGCCAGACACAATGTGAGCTAATACACGTGAGTCTGTCTCCACCAAGACATAGTGAAGCCCACTATCCCTGCAGAGCTGAAGTCCATCCCGAAGAGCCAAAGCTTCAGCATCCAAGCTAGAAGAAACATGGGGGTAAGCAACCGCAAAAGCTAGAATGAGGCTACCATCAGAATCACGGAGAGCACCACCGCCACCTGCAAGACCAACGGCAGGCTTGAAAGCGCCATCTACGTTGAGCTTCAGACGGCCTGAGGGAGGTGGAAACCACCGAATGAGACGTGGAGGGGTGGGCTGTGGCTCCATAAGAGATATTCCCCAAGAGAGAAGAATAGACCGTTGAGGGGATAGGAGAGGCCTTCCTTTAAATGGATGTGCAGAGGAGATATCACGAACAGATTGAAATACCCTGCAAATAATGTTCCTAGCATTCATGGGTTGCCCCTCAAACCGGTACTTGTTTCTACTAGACCAAATTTCCCATATGGTTGCCAAGAATACACATCTGGAGAGGGCACCCGCCATGGATGACAAGTGTAGACTGCTGAGGTACTCAAAAACCGCCAAGCTAGCTGCATGTGTCATGGGGCAGTGAAACCGCAGGAATGCATGCAGGGCCGACCACACCTCCCTAGCAACATTGCCTAGGAAGAAAAGGTGGGTAGCAGACTCCAGCTGAGGAGAGCCGTAGCAGGCACATTTAGAATATAAGGGTACCCCATGTGAGCGACGTCACGCGGTTCGGAGTTCGATGGAGCGGGGAAGAGGATGCGGAGAGCGCGCGGGCTCTTCTTTTTGTTTGTTTTGCTGTTTGCTGCAACACAGAGATGAGAGAAGAGAGAGAAGGGGCCACCACGGGAGATTGCTCCGGTGGGGCGAGCGGGACAAGTATAATATAGCAAGATATGGGGTTCAAACGGCCATAGCGGGAAGTGACTCGCCGCGACCTCGGGGGGACGGGAATGGTGCAGAAATTAAATAACAAAAATTGAAACGGCCATTGGGGAAGTGACTCGCCGCGGCCTCGAGAATATGAGCAGAATATAGCAGAATATAAAAGAGAATATAAGAACAGAGATTTAAACGGCCATTGGGGAAGTGACTCGCCGCGGCCTCGAGAATATGAGCAGAATATAACAGAATATAGAGAGAGTATAAGAACGGAAATTTAAACGGCCATTGGGGAAGTGACTCGCCGCGGCCTCGATGATGTGAGCAGAATATAACAGAATATAGAGAGAATGTAAGAACGGAAATTTAAACGGCCATTGGGGAAGTGACTCGCCGCGGCCTCGATGATATGAGCGAAATATAACAGGATATAAAGAGAATATGAGAACAGAAATTTAAACGGCCATTGGGGAAGTGACTCGCCGCGGCCTCGATGAAAAGATGTGATCGCCAGGGGCCGAAAGACCCCAAAATAAGAAAGTGATCGCGCCTACCTCAAGAGCGGGAGATGGCGGGTTGCTTCTTCCTCTCCTTCCGGCCGGCTGACGGAGAGGGCTTTCCTCGGCTACCCTTGCAAAACAACGACAAACAAATGACAAGTGGCTTAGAAAGATGAATGTGTAGTATTCATATCCTTGCAATAAAAATGACGAAATAACGGGAAGACACACACCTGGTTGGTGTTATCTTTTAAACCCCTCTCGGACTCGAGTAGGAGGAAAATGAGATGATGGATGCGAGATGATGAATGCAAAGAACTACGAAGAAAAGGAAAGAGTTGGCTTATTGGATGTGCCGGCGGTGAAATTCGGCGGAGCTCCGGCAGCGTGGGGACGACGTAGAACCGCGGTGGATGAAGACGACCTTCCTCTCGCGAGCGTGGGCACCCGAGAAGCCGGCAGAACCTCCACCTACAAAAGACCCCACGGGTTAGAAAAATAACTCCGTAGCCTCTGGGCTCCGGCAGCCTATCGGATCACTGCCTAGCTCCCCTAGAACTGGGGGGTGGGCCTCTATTTATAGAGCTCCGGAAGGTGGAGGCGTCCAGGACCCTGGACACCTCCATCAGGGCCGAAATAATATTTTATTCTATTTTTATTGATTTTTTTGGAATACTTTTATGGAGGCGTCCAGGGTCCCGGACGCCTCAAGCAGGTCCACCAAAAACCGACGACGGCCGCACGCGGTTTGGCACAACGCGTGGTTTTGTGAGCGGCGCCTCGTGATTCAGAAATGGGCGCGTCCAGCTGACCGGACGTCTCTATATTTTGGATTTTTTCACACACGACAAACCGTCGTTCGGTGGCCGGCGCCCGTGAGGGAGTTTATGGAGGCGTCCACGGGCCCGGACGCCTCCAAAAATATATTATTTTATCGTTTCTTTGTCTTTTTATGATAGGGCTGGCATTTTTGATTTTTTTTTATTTGTTTTTATGGAGGCGTCCAGTGGCCTGGACGCCTCCATTAATATATATTTTTTTGTTTATTTTTTTTGTTTTTTGTATGCCAACTGGCATTTTACACATTTTTTATTTTTGTTTTTTTTATGGAGGCGTCCAGGGGCCTGGACGCCTCCATTAATATATATATATTTTATTTAATTTTGGGCCCTGAGAAAATAATAAAATAAATTAAAATTATGGGGGAGTCCAGGAGCCTGGACGCCCCCATTAAGACCCACCCGGGTCCTCGGATTAGACGTCGGCAGCCGCCCGGTAGACACCCTTCTTGGTTCCGGAACCTTTTGATGCGTCTGACTGGTGTTGATGCCGTCCGAATGCCGTGATGAGACGATTCCGGATGCCGAAAAGGGCGGAAGAAGACTCAAGAAAAGGAAGTACTCAAGTGATTCGAAATGCGTAAGCCGTCGCGGGGCGTCGTATAGTAATATGAGACTTCCTCAGGAGACGTCAGGAATGGCATGTCTACAGCTGCCCCGCCTTGGCGTCTGCTTTGCAAGGGAGCGACACGTAGTTGGAAATGGAGTGGAGTGAAGTGGGAGCGGACTGATAAGTTGATGCCAAGGTGTGATGAGACACGCATTTGACGTTACTGTTTGGAATCTTTCCTGGAGTTTCAATGAGGCGACCTTGAAGAAGGTCTTTCAAATATTGACATTGCTTGGACGGAGATCAAATAAGGGAGGGTGAGATGTGCGCTCAGGCACGAAACAAAAGGGACCAACTTCTCGGTGTGGAAGTACCTGGGTCATAAACCGGAGGTTTCACCTTTGGGGAGCGGTTACCAGCCAATGTGGAAGTGCTGCGGCCAAGGTGGGTCAAAAAAGGTAAAGGAATATCTGAGGGTCTGTCCAAACAAGGGTCTCCTTTGGAAGAGCAGCGTCGGGGCCGTCTCTAGGAAACTTGGTATTTCATTCGGAGTGGAATATCTCATATTTGTGGGAATTGAAACACAATGGCTTTCACAATCGAATCACTTGAATGATCTTCCGCAATAAATCAAAGTCCTATATGAATGCATGCTGGGTTTAAAGAAAAATTCAAAACAAACTAAAATAGAAAATAGCCAAGGATAATATTGCCAACTTGTGAAGAACGGGTCAGGACACCGATCTGGTGAGCTGATACTGGGCTGGGGCCCGTTTATCCACGCACCAACTCACTGAGCGGAACCGTCGTCCCCATTCTATCACAAATTGACGGCCTATCCGTACAACCCAAACTCTTCCGGGATCATCACCGTTTTTGTTGAAGGGGAACTCCAATCCCAGATTCGTTCGGGCCGCAAGGTCCTTGACATGTTCTAGTAGCGTAGGTATCATATACTATGATGCATGACATGGTGGGACCAACCAATGAAAGGTGGTACAGGAGATAGGACAAAGACGTCCGTTAGTAAAACCTGCACAGGCCAGCAAAGGTTAGCAACATCAAAAGGTAGCAGAATCGCACCACAGTTCAAAGGAGATCTAGACAAAATCTTGACAATGACCACTGATGTGACATGTTCTGTCTTGAAGCACCCTCCCCTTCCTATAAGAACTCCCCTTAGGCTAGCTCATTCAAATGCACCAAGGTGGGTTTTGGAAGCTCAGGAGAGGAAGGAGAGGAAAATTTAGAGATTTCAGGATGGAAGGAGAGTCTTCCCGTGTTATGAAGAGGAGCAAGCCTAGCAGCGAGATTAGGCGACTTTCCGACCTCGAGGGTCATCTGAGTGGGACGATCATGTCGCATATGGTAGGCTGACTCTTTTCAAATTTCTGCACGTGAACCTTCTTCTTACTTCCTTCATTTCTTCTTCTTTCCAGCCATATCCACTCTTCCCAGGCCCGAGGAAGTTTTCCAAGCTGCCATGGCTTTCAAAGCTGACTTCCAATATCTCCATTGGCATGAGGGCCATACTCTCGAAGTGGCATCTGCAGGGGCTCCTTATTCACGCCAAGCATTACGAGAAGATTCGTATGGACTGGGCGGCTATGGGCGCGCTAGTGGAGGTCTGGCATCCCCAGACCCACACTTTTATCTTCCCGACCTTCGAGGTGACCATCCTCCTCGAGGAGGTGGAACTTCTGCTCGGATTGAAGAAATTCAAGAGTGACGGGAAGGTGAAGGCTATGCGGATGCTGACACGGGGGACTTCTGAAAGCGTCCTTGGAAGCTTCATGCCGCCCGACGCAGCTAGAAAGGTCCGTACTCAGAAGGGGATCGATCTCCAAAAGCTTGCGGAGTGGGTCATGAACGCCCTGAGAGGGTCACCAGACGATGACTATTTGGAGGG
Source organism: Amorphophallus konjac (assembly GCA_022559845.1). Classification (NCBI taxonomy): domain Eukaryota; kingdom Viridiplantae; phylum Streptophyta; class Magnoliopsida; order Alismatales; family Araceae; genus Amorphophallus; species Amorphophallus konjac. The sequence continues at coordinate 409,012,929 of CM040122.1, read as the reverse complement.
AATCATGAAGGGGTTCACTATCTGTCTGGCGGGTGCTCTCTTGTTTCCTTATACCGACAACATAGTGGAGGAAGACCAACTGAGTGCTATCTGCGGGATTTGGCGTGGAAAGAGGGTGGGACCCGCTGTCCTCGCCTATCTTTACAGCGGTCTTACTGCCTCGAGCATGGGTAAGCCTCCATTTGGTTGTGCACTTGTCTTAAATTGCTGGCTGGATTTGCATTTCAAATTCGACCACCGCGAGGGAATGCCAACCGCTTCGAAGCTCTTCCAACAAAGCCCGCTTCATCATATAGCCGACGTGTTAGGCTTCGGTGGTACCGTAGTGAACCGCGTTCCGTGGCTGAAGAAACGTGAAGACTGGCGGTCTCACTTCCGCACCGTGACACAAGGCTTCTTCACTTGCGCACCGGCATGTTTGCTTTCGCTTGATCTCCTCATGAGGCCTTCTCCCGAAGTTGATCTTCAACTGATCGGCGCGACTGAGTTTGTTCTTTACAACGCGCATCGGTGCTGCCTCCAGATTGGCATCCCACGCCATTCGTTCCCGCCACCGACTGACATTGTTCCTTTGAAGAAAAGGGAGTTGGGCACTGAAGCGGACGCGAAGGAAGCGAAGGCCATTAAAGCTCCCTGGAAGACAAGTGTTGCGGGAAAGGCCTTAGCGCACGTGGTGGAAGAATGCGAGCCGTGGAGGGCTTATGTAACCGAACTGGGGAAGTTAAGGCCTAAAGCGCCTAAGCCCCTGATGTAGTTCACTCTGTTTTTCTGATGGAATAAAATTTGGCATTTGGATGTTTCGGACCCCCGTCCGCTTAATTATTATCTTTTTTTTATGGTTTTTCTTTTTCTTTGTATTTTTTATTTTGTTTGGATTATATACATATTCTTGTCTTTTTTTTACTTTTATTATATATAAATATTTTTTTGAAAATGTTTTATTATGGGGGCGTCCAGGGGCCTGGACGCCCCTAATTTTTATTTTATTTTTATTTGATTTTTTTTGTTTTGGGGGCGTCCAGGGTCCTGGACGCCCCAACTTTTATTTTTTTTTTTTTTTGTGTGATTTTTTGTTTTGGGGGCGTCCAGGGGCCTGGACGCCCCTAATTTTTATTTTATTTTTATTTTATTTTTTTGTTTTGGGGGCGTCCAGGGTCCAGGACGCCCCAACTTTTATTTTTTTTTATTTTGTTTGATTTTTTGTTTTGGGGGCGTCCAGGCGCCTGGACGCCCCAAAATTTTTTGAATTTTGAAATAAATAAAAATTATGGGGGCGTCCAGGCGCCTGGACGCCCCAAAGAAGCTAATTCCTATTTATAAGGGCTGCCCCCCCCCCTTTTGCTCATTTACTGTTCAATCTGACGACCCAGTCACCCTAGACGACCTATTCTTAGTCCCCATGGAGCGAGGAGGATCGAGCCAGGGTCCAGGGAAGCGAAAACGACTGGCTCGTCGTGCGAGGAGGTTGAGGGATGATGCCGAGGAGGCTGCAGCAGAGGAGATTGCTGCGGAGGAGGGGATGGAGGTGCCTCTCCTGGCCGCGGAGGCTGCTGCGGATGCTGGTGACGCGGGAGAGGACGATCACGACCCGGTAAGTACCTCGGAATCCTCACTCTGTGGTTCAATAGGCTAAAACGGGTGTGCGAGAGGCTGTGAGAGAAAGGCGGGTAGTGAGAGAAGGAGGCGTCCAGGGGCCTGGACGCCTCCACGTTTTCTTTTTATTTTTGGTCATTTATTTATTTACGAAAAGTAAATAGAAATATAATAATAATAATAATAATAATAAAAATAAGGAGGCGTCCTGGCTCCAGGACGCCTCCATGATAATATATATATTTTTAATATATTTTTCTTGTTTTGGCTTTGTTTTTTTTAAAAAAAAAAACAAAATAAAGGGAAAAAAAGAGGAGGCGTCCAGGGGCCTGGACGCCTCCACAAGAAAATATAAATATTTTAAAAATTTAAAATTTAAAAAATAAAATAAATAAAATAAAAGAATAAGTAGTATATATACAGTGTTATTGTTTTATGACTGTTCATGATGCTGATGTGTTCTTTGTTGGTTTTGTGGTTTGCAGGGCGTGATGAAGGGCCGGATCAGCTGGTCCTTGGTGGTAGCAGCATACCGTGGGCTGCCGGATTTCCAGAGGGCGCGTGTGGACGCCATGGGCTTTGGAGCTTTCCTTAGGATCGAGCCCTTCCGGCTCGACCTTCCTCTTATCCAGGCACTGAGGGAGCGGTGGCACGCACCGAGCCGGGCGTTTCTGATGCCCTGGGGGCATATGGTGCCGACGCTGGAGGACGTGGCTCGGATCACCGGGCTACGAGTTGACGGAGAGGCAGTCAGCGGGGTGACCTACCCCGACTACCGAGAGAGTGCCCTGGACCTGCTGTGGTTAGAGACGAGCGTGACTGATAGAGACAGCAGGGTAGTCGGCCGAGTGGAGATCATGGAGGCGCTCGGATTCGTCGACCCGCGCCAGCGGGTTAGCGAGACTGGAGCGGAGTTCTTGGCTCGACTGGAGGGGGATGCTCGTGCGGCTTTCACCCAGGATCCGAGCGAGAGGGAGCTGGTGGATCTAGACCTTCGGAGGTTTCTTTTCTTCTTCCTGGGCCGCCTTCTGCTGGGGACGAAGGGGGATGGCATCCACTGCCGTTTCCTCGGGATCTTGGCGGATCTGGACAGAGTGGGGCACTATGCGTGGGGAGCGGCTCTGCTTGCCCATCTGATTGCCGATCTCTCCCAGACTTCGGAGAAGGAGACGACAGTCAGCGGCTTCGCACCTTTCCTCCAGGTAAACATTTTATTTATGCATTCCCACAGTTAAATATGCAATTATTGTACTAATGATGTATGATGGATGCAGGTGTGGAGCTATTACTATTTCCCGATGGGGAGGGCTAGGCATGGGAACAGGAGGGCCGTGCCTCTGGCGCGGCAGTGGAGGCCGGTCGTGGTTGCAGCACCCCACGGCTACCAGCTGGCGTCACTTCGTCGGGAGCTGAGCGAGTATCCCGAGGCCATGGTATGATGCGTATGATTTTTTTGTGTTTATGCATGTGACTGAATGGTAACTAACATGATGTATGTATGGTGATGCAGGTGGTGTGGAGGCCCTACCTGGGCATGGGCGATGCTGGCCAGCCCTGGGTTGTAGCGGGTCTTCCTCGCTTCAGGCGGGACGTGTGGGTCCATTGCCTGAACGAGATTGAGCCGCTGCGGCTTAGACTGGTCATGAGGACGTTGGGGCTGGCCCAGGAGTGGGTAGACGTAGATGCGCCGGCCCGCATTGGGCGGAAGACCAAGGGGAAGGCGAAGATCGTGGACTGGCGTACGCGCTTCCCAGCACAGTACCAGGACTGGCAGCAGGGCGGGGTCCCAGTAGTGTCCCACGTACAGGACAGCACAGACTACATGAGACGGTACCGAGCTACGTACGGGGACCGCCTCTCCTTGGGTGGTATGGCAGGGGTAAGTGAAATGAAACTGCTCCACCTTTCTATATGTATATGCATGGGATACTAACTTATGTGTAATGCAGGATGCTCGTGATACCATGATCGCCGACCTGCGGGCCCAGTTGGCGGACGCCAGGCGACAGTTGGTGGCCATCCGACAGGAGTTGGAGATCCTGGTGAGTTTATGCAATGCATTTTTTTGTGACCTGGATTTTTGATGCTTAGCCTTTGACTGACGTTTGCCCCGTGTTTCAGCGGGCCCACCAGACAGCGGCAGCCGCGATGGCTGGTGGAGCGGGTTCCAGTTCGCGGGGCCCTCCTCCGGAGGTTTCTGCCCTCCAGGAGCAGCTGGCGTACGCGGTGGCTCGGGCTGAGGAGGCCGAGCGTGACCGCGAGGCTCGAGTGAGTGCTTGCTTGGCCGCGACCCTTTTCTAGCTACTTTCCTTCTATCACTGTTCTCTTACGGTGCATGCGTGCCTTGACAGGTGGCCGAGATCCGAGAGGCCCTGGCGCGTGCTGTTCGTGCTGAGCAGGAGCGCGATGCCCGGGTGGCAGAGCGTGATGCCCGGATTGCGGAGCTAGAGGAGGAGCGGCGATGGGAGGCTGAGGAGCTTCCTCGCGACGTAGTGGATCTGCGGATCGCCCTCGAGCTGTCGAGGAGAGAGGCGATGAGGGAGAGAGAGGAGAGGGAGAGGGAGAGGGAGAGCGTGGAGAGAGAGAGGGAGAGGGAGAGAGAGAGGGAGGAGCGACAGCGGGATCAGACCGAGAGGAGGGCTCTAGAGGCCCAGCTGCTGGAGCTCCGATTGAGTCTTGGCACGGCGGAGGGGAGGCTTCGGGAGAGCGAGGAGCGGTACCAGAGGGCGAAGGAACGCGGGGCGCGACTTCGTCAGTCTGGTTCTTTTTCCATGGGCAGCTACCTGGTTTCTTCGGCCGAGGAGCGTCGTCGCGCCTTCGAGGCTGGAGTGCCACCGCAGGGCGAGGCGAGCACGGCTTCTCAGGGTTCGCAGAGGCCCCCTAGGGATCCCCGGCGGAGGAGGGAGGAGAGAGATGACCAGGAGGGTGATGGTGAGAGTTAGAGAGTTGCTTGTACGTCACCCTTCTCACTGTATGATGTACTTTCGGCTATTATATGAAATGGAAATGGCTTTTGTGTTGTGTGTACTTTTCTCTCTCCCACACTTTCTTTTTTTGCACTGAGTTGTCCCTTGAGGCACGCTCCGCGAGACCTTGCCCTGAACAGCGGGGAACTATGTTTTGCACGGGGGGATTTTGTTTCCTTTTCCCCTTTTGGGCGCGTCCAGGCGCGAGGACGCGTCTTAATCCTTGATTTTAAATTTAAAGCGACGGGTGGTCCTTTCTTCTCCCGTGCCTTACCCGCAAACGAGCCCGCCTCCGCCGAAACGCGCTTGCCCCTTTTTCGTCTTCCTCCTCTTTTGATCGATGGAGTTCGGTGGGCCCGACCGTGGTGAAGGTGGAGAGGGACGAGGAAATCCTCGCCCAAGGAGGGACGCGCCCGAGCACGGAACGGCGTCCATGGAGGAGGAAGGGCCGCTTCGGGCCCCCGAGGGACCCGAGGGGCCCGATGGCGTGGGAGGAGGTGAACACGGTCCGGTAGGTCCTCCGATCTCTTCCTCTTTTAATTCATTTTGGGTTTTGAAGCGAGCCGTGCGAGGAGGAAAGGGTTCGGCGAGTGTTGCACTCAAATGATGGACGCGTCCTAGACAGGGGACGCGTTCCTTTTGACTGATATGGGACCCCTTTCTTGGTGCAGGACATGGCAAGGACCCTGGGCCTGGCCGATGAGTGGGCGAGTGCGGACGAGCCGAGCCGCGTCAGGAAGGAGAGTCGTGGCAAGGCGAGGCTCGAGGACTGGCCCGTACGTCTCCCTGGACAGCAAGGGGGTGTACTGGTGCAGGACAGTGCCGACTTCCTGCGGCGGCAGAGAGAGAGTTACGCGGGGCTTCCCCAAGCTGGGGACACGCGTGGCATCGGCGGCTCGCGCGCCCAGCTGTCAGAGACTAGGCGGCAACTGGCCGTCGCTCAACATGAGCTGTCGCTCCTGGTAAGTTACGTGCCGCCCTTTTAACTTCAGATTTTGGAGTTTCACTGACGGCCGTTGTTTATTTTGTTCCAGCGTGCCCAGCAGACAGTGACGGCGGGGATGATTGGTGGCACATCTTCCAGTTCCTCGGCCCCTTTTCTCGAGATTGCTTCCCTCCGGGAGCAACTTGCCGGTGCGGTGGCCCGTGCGACCCGGGCGGAAGAGGAGCGTGACGCCTGGGTGGCGACTGTAGCGGAGCTGCGGCATCGTGGTGAGGAGAGACCTTCTCCAGACATCCTGGAGTTAAGGGTTCTTCTGCAGATGATGAGGAGAGAGGTAGAGAGAGAGAAGGCCGAGAGAAGGTCCGAGCGACAGCGGGATCTGACCGAGAGGAGGGCCTTGGAGGCCCAAGTGAGGGAGCTCCAGCTGGGCCTTCAGGCCGTCGTGCAGAGGCTAGGAGGGATGGAGACGCGCTACGAGAGAGCGCGAGAGTTCGGGGAGCGACTCCGCCAGTCCGGTCGCTTTGCCGTCAGTGGCTTCTTCGCCACGCCAGGGGAGGAGCAGCGAGTCACTGCTGCGGAGCAGGCGCCCAGAGGCGAGGCAGGTGCTACTGCACGGGGATCCCGGAGGCTTCTGAGGGACCCTCACCTCGGGGGAGAGGAGGAGAGTGCCCGGAGAGATGAGTGATGGTGAGGATTGGCGGGCTAGTGGACCCGTCACCTCTTTATGTTTATGATGTTTTTGACAGCTTATGTAGAATTATGAATGGAGTGATTTGATTTTCTGATGCTTGTTTGTCCTCTTGTGCGTTCCTTCTTCCCTACACTTCTTCTCCTTTGCACTGTTCCCATGTGACGGATCTGTCGAGACTCCGCCTCGAGCGGAGAATCACGTCTTGTTGTGACCATTTTCCACGGGAATCTGCCGTCGAAGTCAATACTGACGGCCCTAGTTCCTTTTCCCGGATGTTGTGCCAAATTTTGCGGGCGTCCTCCAAAACATGATAGGGTATCCCTAGACAACATAGGGGCTATTCGTCCTATTCTTCGTCCAGTCAATCACCCTGTGCGAGCGGTGAAGCGACACATGGGGCCGCTTGGCCGGTGTCTTATTGCGAGGGCTATCATCGACAGGTGATGGAGGCAATCTTGGCCCGCACTCCTTCCATTTCTATAAATTCTTGTCCCTTTTATCTTCCCAGGTATATCGAGGAATAACTCGAGGAGCACAAGTTCTTACGGGAGAGGAGGAGTTCAAAATTCTGAGAGTTGGATGGAGGGCGAATCTTCCCATTCCTCGAAGAGAAGCAGGTCCAGTGGTAGTAGTTCCAGGAGGCTTTCAGACTTTGAAGGGCACTTCAGCGAAAGGGCCCAATCACAACTCGTAAGCCAAGTTTTCTTGCCCTTTTCTCATTTTTTCTTCCTTTCTTCTGATCAAACCTCACCCCCATTCCTTGTATGTGTAGGTTGCGATGAAATCACAAATCTTATGGGAGTTGGTAGTAGCAGCGTACAGGGGCCTCCCAGATTTTCAGAAGGCGAGGCTAGACGTGATGGGATTTGGTACCTTCCTTCGGATCGAGCCGATCCAACTTGACCTAGTCCTGATCCAAGCCTTGTGTGAGAGATGGGACCCAGTGAGCCGGGCATTCCTGATGCCCTGGGGGCACATGGTGCCCAGCTTGGAGGATGTGGTCCGGATCACAAGCCTGAAGGTAGAAGGCGAGGCAGTGACCGGAGTCACTTACGCGGACTACAGAGAAGGTGCCCAGAAGTTACTGGGTTTGGACCTAGATGGTCGGAAGAACAGGTCGGTGTGAGCGACGTCACGCGGTTCGGAGAAGAGCGGGGAAGAGGAAGAAGCGGAGAGCGCGCGGGCTCCTTCTTTTTTGTTTGTTTTGTTTGCTGCAACACAGAAATGAGAGGAAAGAGAGAAGGGGCCACCACGGGAGATTGCTCCGGCGGGGCGAGCGGGACAAGTATGATATAGCAAAATATGGGGATTAAACGGCCATAGCGGGAAGTGACTCGCCGCGACCTCGGGGGGACGGGAATGATGCAAAAATTAAATAACAAGAATTGAAACGGCCATTGGGGAAGTTACTCGCCGCGGCCTCGAGAATATGAACAGAATATAACAGAATATAGAGAAAATATGAGAACAGAAATTCAAACGGCCATTGGGGAAGTGACTCGCCGCGGCCTCGATGATATGAGCAGAATATAACAGAATATAAAGAGAATATAAGAACGGAAATTTAAACGGCCATTGGGGATGTGACTCGCCGCGGCCTCGATGATATAAGCAGAATATAACAAAGCATAAAGAGATTATAGGAATAGAAAATTAAACGGCCATTGGGGAAGTGACTCGCCGCGGCCTCGATGATATAAACAGAATATATAACAAAATATAAAGAGAATATAGGAAACAGAAATTTAAACGGCCATTGGGGAAGTGACTCGCCGCGGCCTCGATGATAAGATGTGATCGCCAGGGGCCAAAAGACCCCAAAATAAGAAGGTGATCGCGCCTACCTCAAGAGCGGGAGATGGCGGGTTGCTTCTTCCTCTCCTTCCGGCCGGCCGACGGAGAGGGCTTTCCTCGGGTACCCTTGCAAGACAACGACCAATAAATGACAAGTGGATTAGAAAGATGGAGGTGTAGTATTCGAATCCTTGCGATAAAAATAACGAAATGATGGCAAGACACACACCTGGTTGGTGTTATCTTTTAAACCCCTCTCGGACTCGAGTAGGAGGAAAATGAGATGATGGATGTAAGAAGTATAAGAGAAGAGGCCCCCTTGTGAAGGGGGGTAGATGATGCAATATGATGAATGTAAAGGACTATGGAGAAAAAGGGGAAGAAAAGGCTTATTGGATGAGCCGAGGGTGAAATCCGGCGGAGCTCCGGCAGCGTGGGGACGACGTGGAAGCGCGGTGGATGAAGACGACCTTCCTCTCGCGAGCGTGAGCACCCGAGAAGCCGGCAGAACCTCCACCTACAAAAGAACCCACGGGTTAGAAAAATGACTCCGTAGCCTCTGGGCTGCGGCAGCCTATCGGATCACTGCTTCGCTCCCCTAGAACTGAGGGGGGGGGCCTCTATTTATAGAGCTCCGGAAGGTGGAGGCGTCCAGGACCCTGGACACCTCCATCAGGGCCGAAATAATATTTTATTCTATTTTTATTGATTTTTTTAGAATACTTTTATGGGGGCGTCCAGGGTCCCGGACGCCTCTAACAGGTCCACCGAAAACCGGCGACGGCCGCACGCGGTTTGGCACAACGCGTGGTTTTGTGAGCGGCGCCTCGTGATTCAGAAATGGGCGCGTCCAGCCAACTGGACGTCTCTAAATTTGGCTTTTTTCACACACGACAAACCGTCGTTCGGTGGGCGGCGCCCGTGAGGGAGTTTATGGAGGCGTCCAGGGGCCTGGACGCCTCCAAAATATATATATTTTTATTATTTTTTTTGTCTTTTATGACAGGGCTGGCATTTTGAATTTTTATATTTATTTTTTATGGAGGCGTCCAGGGGCCTGGACGCCTCCATTAATATGTATTTTTTATTATTATTTTTTTTTGTGTTTTATATGCCAAAAAGATTTTTATTATTATTAATTTTTTTTGGAGGCGTCCAGAGACCTGGACGCCTCCATTAATATATATATATTTTTTATTTTGTTTAGGGCCCTGAGAAAAATAAATAAATAAAAAAAAAGAAATTAAAAATATGGGGGCGTCCAGGGGCCTGGACGCTCCCATTAAAATCGACCCGGGTCCTCAAACGGCGGCCGCCCGGCAGAACCTTCTGGGTTCCGGAACCTTCTGATGCGTCCGACGGGTGTTGATGCCGTCCGAATGCCGTGACGAAACGATTCCGGTTGCCGAAAAAGGCAGAAGAAGATCCAAGAAAAGGAAGCACTCGAGTGATTCAAAATGCGTAAGCCGTTGCGGGGCGTTGTATAGTAATATGAGACTTTCTCAAGAGACGTCAAGAATGGCGTGTCTACAGCTGCCCCGCCTTGGCGTCTGCTTTGCAAGGGAGCGACACGTAGTGGAATGGTATCGAAGTGGAGTGGAATGAAGTGTGAGCGGACTGATAAGTTGATGCCAAGGTGTGATGAGACACGCTTTTGACGTTACTGTTTGGAATCTTTCCTGGAGTTTCAATGAGACGACCTTGAAGAAGGTCTTTCAAATATTTGACGATTGCTTGGACGGAGATCAAATAAGGGAGGGTGAGATGTGCACTCAGGCACGAAACAAAAGAAGACCAACTTCTCGGTGTGGAAGTACCTGGGTCATAAACCGGAGGTTTCACCTTTGGGGAGCGGTTACCAGCCAATGTGGAAGTGCTGCGGCCAAGGTGGGTCAAAAAGGTAAAGGAATATCTGAGGGTCTGTCCAAACAAGGGTCTCCTTTGGAAGAGCAGCGTAGGGCTGTCTCAAAGAAACTCAGTATTTCATTCAGAGTGGAATATCTCACATTTGTGGGAATTGGAGCACAACGGCTTTCACAATCGAATCACTTGAATGATCTTCCGCAATAAATCAAAGTCCTATATGAATGCATGCTGGGTTCAAAGAAAAATTTAAAACAAACAAAAATAGAAAATAGCCAAGGATAATATTGTCAACTTGCGAAGAACGGGTCAGGATACCGACCCGGTGAGCTGATACTGGACTGGGGCCCGTTTATCCGCGCACCAACTCACTGAATGGAACCGTCGTCCCCATTCTATCACAGATTGACGGCCTATCCGTACAACCCAAACTCTTCCGGGATCATCACCGTTTTTGTTGAAGGGGAACTCAAATCCCAGATTCGTTCGGGCCGCAAGGTCCTTGACATGCTCTAGTAGCGTAGGTATCATATACTATGATGCATGACATGGTGGGACCAACCAATGAAAGGTGGGACAGGACAAAGACGTCCGTTAGCAAAACCTGCACAGATTAGCAAATGTTAACAACATCAGAAAATAGCAGAATCACAGCAGAATCGCACCACAATGGAAAGGAGATCTAGCCAAAATCCTGACGTGGACAATTGATGTGACATGTTTCGTCCTGTAGCGCCCTACCCTTCCTATAAGAACTCCCCTTAGGCTAGTTCATTCAAATGCACCAAGGTGGGTTTTGGAAACTCAGGAGAGGAAGGAGAGGAGAGTTTGGAGCTCAGGATGGAAGGAGAGTCTTCCCGCGTTATGAAGAGGAGCAGGCCTAGCAGCGAGATTAAGCGACTTTCCGACCTCGAGGGTCATCTGAGTGGGACGATCATGTCGCATATGGTAAGGCGACTCTTTTCAAATTTCTGCACGTGAACTTTCTTCTTACTTCCTTCATTTCTTCTTCTTTCCTCTCCCAGCCATATCCACTCTTCCCAGGCCCGAGGAAGTTTTCCAAGCTGCCATGGCTTTCAAAGCTGACTTCCAATATCTCCATTGGCATGAGGGCCATACTCTCGAAGTGGCATCTGCAGGGGCTCCTTATTCACGCCAAGCATTACGAGAAGATTCGTATGGACTGGGCGGCTATGGGCGCGCTAGTGGAGGTCTGGCATCCCCAGACCCACACTTTTATCTTCCCAACCTTTGAGGTGACCATCCTCCTCGAGGAGATGGAACTTCTGCTCGGTTTGAAGAAATTCAAGAGTGACGGGAAGGTGAAGGCTATGCGGATGCTGACACGGGGTACTTCTGAAAGCGTCCTTGGAAGCTTCATGCCGCCCGACGCAGCTAGAAAAGTCCGTACTCAGAAGGGGATCGATCTCCAAAAGCTTGCGGAATGGGTCATGGACGCCCTGAGAGGGTCACCAGACGATGACTATTTGGAGGGAATCATGAAAGGGTTCACCATTTGTCTGGCGGGTGCTCTCTTGTTCCCTTATACCGACAACATAGTGGAGGAAGACCAGCTGAGTGCTATCTGCGGGATCTGGCGTGGAAAGAGGGTGGGACCCGCCGTCCTTGCCTATCTTTACAGCGGCCTTACCGCCTCGAGCATGGGTAAGCCTCCATTTGGTTGTGCACTTGTCTTGAACTGCTGGCTGGATTTGCATTTCAAATTCGACCACCGCGAGGGAATGCCAACCGTTTCGAAGCTCTTCCAACAAAGCCCGCTTCACCACATAGCCGACGTGTTAGGCTTTGGTGGTACTGTAGTGAACCGCGTTCCGTGGCTGAAGAAACGCGAAGACTGGCGGTCTCACTTCCGCACCGTGACACAAGGCTTCTTCACTTGCGCACCGGCATGTTTGCTTTCGCTTGATCTTCTCATGAGGCCTTCTCCCGAAGTTGATCTTCAACTGATCGGCGCGACCGAGTTTGTTCTTTACAACGCGCATCGGTGCTGCCTCCAGATTGGCATCCCACGCCATTCGTTCCCGCCACCGACTGACATTGTTCTTTTGAAGAAAAGGGAATTGGGCACTGAAGCGGATGCGAAGGAA